>OZ023212.1:27773910-27887214 GCA_963995525.1 Escarpia spicata
CCGGCGTTGGATTTCGCTCGTTCTTGTTCTTTTGTCAGATCACTGGCCGAACAATAAGCAATGTCGGAATTCGGCGATAAACATGTAATTAACTGCCGTTTGGCTTTAGGCAACTGTTTAGCATAGTTTCGTTGATTTGGAGCAAGTTCAATGGACACAGTGGTCGTTGTGCTGATTCATAAATTACTACGTCCGTCATTCGACCAGGTGGCAATGTCATCTCGGAGCTTTAATCCGATTGGCTATAAACATATAACGATCCTTGGGGCGGAAATTTGGATATTTGAGAAGGGCAACCAGAGAGAATACGTCATACACCCTGTTAGTGCACATGTAATGACATGTGCACTGTACGCTACGGAAGTGTTAAAAAAATTTTTTTTATATACTAGGCCTATGACATAAGTGCATTTGAATAGGCAGATTTTCATGTGTGATTGCAGAAGGTGTTGACTGTAAAATGGTGGATTCCTAGATGATTTGAATAAGCGGAATGATATTTGGCAGCAATTCACCTGTGTGACCTGTTTTCGGAGTAATGCTTGCCGACATTTGTAAATATTTACGGGTGTCACACATACAGACATTTTACGAGAGCTAGAAGTATGCAATTTTTCAAAAATCTATGAGCATATCAATGAGATGATGATAACAGCAGGTGAGAACTTTAATACATTTTGTAGGTCACGTTTTCTTATAATCAGACAAAACGTTAACATGGTCGCCAATGGGAAAACCAATTGTGTATTGACCCCGTATATCAAAATAACACGTGTTTTCTGTTTTATTTAGCAATCGCTGTTTCAACAAATCTTTGTGTTTTTTGCAACAATTGTAAAGATTGACCCTTTCTCGTGGTCGAACAAACAGCATTAACAGACGGCTAACCATTCAGGTAGTACTGTGAGTGCAGGTCGTCTTAATCCCGTAACACATTTAAATTCCATTACGCTGTGATTCCAAACGACTGACGCCTCCCAATCTTCATCCAACCGAATGCTATGTATCATGTCCTTCATCGTTGCGTTTACGAGAGAATAGTATCTGTTGACTTAAGCTGTCTACATCCAGAAGCCAACAATTAGGAAATCCCAAAATAATCAAGGTTAAAAACCACAAAACAATCAAAGTTTAAATCTTGCGACGACAAGATATCCGATATGCCATTATCATTGGTTCTACGGCGTAGTTCCGAAATGAATAGACTTTCATTGTGTTGGCATTAGTGGTTGGCGCTTGTTTAGAACACGCATGTCAGCAAACGGTGTCATATATAATTGTCTCAAGTTTTTTTACTACTAAATATAAAACGCCCATTAGAATGTAATGCGACTGTCGCATCACGGCATCATAGACAGACAGATGTGTGTCGTCGACCTCGTCGGCTAACATCGTCTTCTTAAATTTAGTTTGATATTTATTCGTTCTGCCCGGATCCCTACGTCAAGACCAGTCCAGGACTCGTTGTTCAACGTTGACACCTTCATACAAAGCTCCTCGCGTAGCCTCTAGACTGGTTAAAGAGATCTCTAATAAGTCTAAGGCAGAGTAAACGATTCACAAGACTTCCCACTCGTGGAACAACAAGCTTCTTCGATCGATCCTGTAATGATGTCCTGCGTGTTGTTGTTGAGATGAGTGGTATGGGAAGCTCGTTATTTGTCCGTGACATGATACTAGGTGTCATTCTGTCACGGCGACGACGAAGGTTTGCCAAGTGTAATCATTCGGTTCCCCACCACCACGCCACGACGTCATCATTCATTTGTTGGCATTCTATTCACCGTCAGTCCAAACCGTAATACAACGTCAGATGATTTTTCATGTTCAACACTACATTTTGTGGTTGGAAAAATCACACAATCTCAAAATCTCGAAATCTATATAACGTCATTCCTATGAAATGAAACTTGAAATACAGTACTGATTTGTCCCCATGGCGGCGCACTGAGTGCGGTGTCTATCGGAAGTAGTGAATTCGTAGACAATGGACCCGTTCGGTGTGTCCGGCACATGCTGACCACGTCTCCACGACCTTCTGCAGAGTTGGAAGAGATCTCTCCACCATAGCCTTTTAACTGCTACTGTAAAATGCGAGCAAAACGGGAGTACCTATTACATTCTCCGCATGCAGGTCATTCACGGCTAAGTAACAACAGACAATGCGATAAACGTTGCCTCTTTAATAGCTACGCGAGGAGACACTATACGGTCTCACGATTACACCTGGTAGCAAGTGCTGCTTTGCCCCTAAAACATGAAGATCTTCTACTTGATACGACATAAACCACGACGCCAACCTCACGTTAACCCAGTTGTGTACAAACGTTTGTAATGGGTGGGTCTGAAGCCGCTGTCTGGCAGTAGACGTGCCCCGAAGATATCCTCAATCGTCGATGAGGCGCAACAGTCGCCGTCTACGGTCTAGGGTTACATCATAATAACAGAGAGCGTGTTGGAACGCGGGGTTCCCCGGTGCGGCAACACAGCAAACGTGCCAGCGCACCGGACGATTTAGGGAATGCAATTTCAAAAACAAATGTCTTCTTGAGTTTTTGTGGGAGGTAGCTATGTTTTGAGATGACGGAGAGTTCGTTCCAGATTACTGGCGCAGCTACAGAGAAACCGAACCTGCCCAGATTAAAATTAGTTTTTGGAGCACAAAATTGCTTTGGGATAAGTGGTCTGAGCCGCCTGGAGATATTTGAAAGGCGCAGGAGCTTGATTGGATGGTTGTTATGTAGATAGAACAGGATATGTCAGAGTGAACAAGTTAAATGTGATTCGACAGACCGGAAGCTAGCGCGTCTCGAGTATGGGTAGTGATGATGAGAGACGAGGCGCCATGAACACGACACGTGTGTTACAACCAGTAATGTAATAATCAACCAGTAATGTAATAACAATGACCAGTAGTATAATAATCGATCAGTAATGTAATAATCGACCAGTAATGTAATAATCTACCAGTAATGTAATAACAATGACCAGTAATGTAATAACAATAACCAGTAATGTAATAACAATAACCAGTAATGTAATAACAATGACCAGTAATGTAATACGACCAGTAATGTAATAACAACTACCAGTGATGTAATAATCGACCAGTAATGTAGTAACAATGACCAGTAATATAATAATCGACCAGTAATGTAATAATCGACCAGTACTGTAATAATCGATCAGTAATATAATAACAATGACCAGTAATGTAATAACGACCAGTAATGTAATAATCGACCAGTAATGTAATAACAACGACCACTAATGTAATAATCGACAGTAAAAATTTAATAACGACCAGTAATGTAATTAAAACGATGAAGATGATTATGACGACGATGATGGAGATTATGATGATGATTAGTAATGGTGATGAAGATGGCGATGATGAGGATAATAAATTATGATGATGATGACGACTAGGAAGATGATGACAATTTAGGGGTCATCTTAGTGATGATGATGATGATAATGATGACGATGATGACGATGATGATGAAGATGATGATTCTGCTGATGATGTTGCTAATGTTGAAGAGGATGTTAGTAATGATGATGAAGACGGCGATAATGAGGATTATAAATGATTACAATTATAAGAATGAGGAAGCTGAAGACAATGAAGGCGGCATCTTAGTGATGATTGTGAATAAGATGACGACGTCGATGGCGATGACGGTTATAATTATTACGATGATCAGGAAGACGACAATGACATCCTTAACCTTATCCTCCTCATCATCGTCACCATCGTGTTAACCTTATTTATAAAGGCTAGCCATGCTAGCCAAATAAGGGGTTATCTCAAATAACTTAGGGAAAATCTCATAATGAATGTTAATGAGTGATACATCAACACTATTAGAAGCTGAAGGGTAATCTCAAAATAGTACAATAATGATCCGCTCAAACAATTCAGGAGGTAGTCTGAAAAATGAAGTTAAGGATAATCTCAATCAACAACAATGTTCATCTAAACGAGAACGGGAACTCAAATGTCTTAATATATGACTAAGAGTAGGGGATTATATCAAACATAATTTAAAGAATAGTTTTAAAAGGAGTCATTAAGAGGTAATTTAATAATGAACTAGATGATCACATCAACACAGTGCGGGTCATCTAATAAAACCATGTGGTTTTCTCGAGAGAAAAAAAAATTAAGTGGCCATCTCGTAAAAAGAATGGGTGTTGGTGATGTTATGGTTATGATGATGATTATGATGATGTTGTTGATGATGATGATGAGACGATGATGATGGTGATGATTTTAGTAACAATGATGAAGACGGTGATAATGCGGATAATAAATTATTATGATGATTATCAGGAGGGCGATGACGACAATAAAGGCATCATCTTAGTGATGAATGTGATGATTATTATGACTATGATGACGACGACGATGAGGAGGAGTAGGAGGATGACGAAGATGATGACGATGACGGTTATAATTATTACTATGATGAGTATAACAACAATTACACCCTTAACCTCCTCCTCCTCTTCCTCCTCCTCTTCCTCCTCATCATCCTCACCCTCTTCCTCATCCTCATCCTCGACAACCTCATGTTCACCCTTATAACGGCTACCCGTGCTGGCATCCAGTCGACGTTCACTAAAGGATTCTCTGAACGAGTCAGCCGCTTGTTTTCTGGGTGAACACACGGAACCCCGTTCACGTAATCTTCCAAGTAACGCAGTACCTACATATCGACAAACAATAGGACCTAATCCGGCAGTGGGGTTGAGAAGGGGATGCTTTGAAAAGGGTCACCTCGACAAAAATGGGACTATCTAAGACAAGGGGTATTAAAGCATACTTACAATTTACATACCTGAACATTATTTGATCAAATTAAGGGATCATCTCAAACAACTTAGGGGAATGCTAAAAAATGCAACGATAATGAGTATTATAACATTATTATAAACGAAAGGGTAATCTCAGAATAATAAAATACGGATCAGCTGAAACAATTAAGGAGTAATCTCAAAACACGAAGTAAAGGGTAATCTCAATCAACTAACAGGTTCATCTAAACAGTAACATGAACCTAAATGTTTTAAAATATGACTAAAATCAAGGGATCATATAAAACACAATTTAAACAATAATTTTAAGAAGGAGTCATTAAGATGTATTTCAACAATGAACCAGCTGATCACATCAACACACTGCGGGTCATCAACACACTAGGGTAATCTTAACCTTGTCGAAATAAAGTTAATTAAATGAAGAGGCCATCTCGTAAAAAGAATGTGTTTTCTCAAAACGCCTAAGAATCGTTACAAAATATGTAAGAAGTCATTAAGAAATTAACCAGCTGATTGCCGCAATACATTGAGGGACCATCTCAAAACATGAAATGGTCTTTTAAACAAAGTTAAGGAATCATATAAAAAGTGTAACTATCAATAAATAAACGGATAATTAAAAAATATACGTTTTTATTTAAAATAATTGTCTGATCGTCTCAACGCATTAAGGCATCATATCAAGGAAATAAATGGCAATCTCTCAATAAAAGAATTGTCTCAAAAAGGGTCACCAAAATGTAAATTTGATCGTCTTTAAAAAATATGTGGTCTTAACATATAAAAGGGCCATCTAACAAATAAATATATCAGTGTTCATTAAAAAAGACCTGACTAAGCGTGTCAACGCATTCTGAACCAACTCAAAACTTTAAGGGTTATTCTCATAAAGTAATAAGGTTTTCAAAAAAAAAAATTTAACCGTTATTTCACACACAAATGTAATTTTTCATTAAAAAGAACTGAATTCTGAAGCTTTTTGCAGTGTGATACGATCGCCGAATGTTCAATTCTGTTCCGTATTAAATTTGTGTAATTTCTTGTCTAGAGGTTTGCGCCAACCGCATAAAGCCATTTCCGTGTACCAGGTCCGCAATTACTGCAAACTGGCAATTGTCATTGGGATCGGGTCAAAACGTACTTCGAACCCAGCTGATTGAAATGGAACCAGTCCATCTTCACGGCTATATGGAATGTGTAGTATTTGCTCTGAGTGTTGTTCTGTACAGTGTGTGACTTCGCTCGCTTTCTTTCAATGTCCTGGGTCACCTTCTTGATGTCGTTCACAGTAAACCAATAATATTAGCAATTTGCCTTTCGGGCAGCGTCTCGAAATGGCTACCTCCTTTTCTTAAAACCGGTCCATGTCGTAACGCCGCGCAAGATAGTTTAGCGCATTAGCGGCGGTGATTGTTTCGGTCGGCACTAACAAACTGTTGCCCAACAAAGGACAAACTACTTTTTTTGCTTTTGCGTCCGTACTATATCTCAAACGGACTCTTCCAGCCCAGTTCTTCTTTCGGGTCCTCGTTCAGAATAGCATCGTATAATGGTAGTTCGCGGACCCAATTACCTCCCTTTTTCTTAAACCATTGCAGTTCATACTCATGTTTGGGTCTAGTCTGTAGATGCATCCTTTCGATTTTGACTTGGCTTTTTGGATGATACGGACTGCTCACGATCACTTTATCTTGCAGTCTTTTCATCAGTATCTTTACCGCACCACGTATGCAAGAAATATTTAGTCTGATTCTATAGCCCACACTCGTACCGATTATGTGTAGTAATGGATTTTAGTTGCCAGTTAACGGGGATGTCGACATAATTAAGAGAATAGCTTAGCATGTAAAACTGTGGGGCACATTTACAATTTCCGACATTAAGACGTAATCCCCAAAACTAAAGAGTATCTTTAAAATAAAAAGCGACCACCTCAAAGCGAATAAATATGAAGATGATTTCAGAGGACACTTGTCAAATTTTAGATCACCCTTAATGTTTTGATGGCCTCTTAAATTAGTTTTTTTTATATGAATCCGTACATCTCTATTTTCTAATGTTATTACCCTTAACGTTTTCAGGTGATCGGTTAGTTGCCTAATTAAATTATTCTTACACTTTTCAACATGATTCCTTAATTTATTTAAAAAATTCGTTTAATTTATTTGAGATGATCCCTTAGTTTTTTTATATAATAATTTGTTTGGACGACCCATTAAGTTTGTATTTTGCTATGAATCTTACCAGTTTAGATTTTCCTTAAAGGCCATATCCTGGAATAAAATGTGCTCTTTTCCTTAATAATAAATGGTTTATGCCCTTTCAAATGATGATATTGCCAAAATGTTTAAATATGGTATATGAGTATACGACATAAAAAGAGCCTTTAAATTTGCCATTTTACGGAAACTCCCGAGCGATGCCGGGTTTGCATTTGTTGCTGAAACGTGACGTCAGTCGTAGTTCCGCCGTCAGTTAATGCAGCGGCTTCACGCCTGCGGCCCTGCGCAGTCGCGCGGTGTCATGTAAACAACTCGATACAAATGGCGGCTTACTCGAGTAGTCCAGAGAGCGATATCAATTTTGACGCGGATCACGAAACGTTTGATCATATATATTTCAGTGACAGTGAGGATAACATTACCGAGATCGACAATGTTGATGTTAGTCAGTTAGTGTGGCACCATATAGACACGAACCAGTGAAGAAGCTCCGACAACTGACCGGGCCCACTTGCACACATTCGCCGGTAACCAAATCGCCTTCGCCTCTGACACTGTTGTGTTCGTCGAAGGAACGGCAGATTTCTTTACAACTAACTTACGCCTGCAACCCATCTTCCATTGTACGAAGCCTTCGAAGTCGCCAGGCGCAACGAAATGCGAACCACAAATAATGCTATTTGCCGTAGCATGGGTCCGGTCGGCCCTGTTATTTCGAACAAAACGTTTCCATTTCTGCCGAGTAACTGGCTCTTTGGGAAATTCGTGCACAGAATGGCCAGTCAGATTCGAATTGTTGCAGTTTCCAACAACACATTTGTTCACCATTTCTATATGTGAATGAATGTATACCAGTTCAAATATCCATCAATGAAATCCAGCCGCCGAGAACGCTTGCGATTTCGGGAATGTTTTCCACAACTGACGTCACGATTCTGCCTCTAGCGGCATTTTCGGAAAACAGACTTTTCGAAGCCTGCGCCAGGACAGGTCCCATTTAAAGTCAATTTTAGAAAGGTTTCTTGGTTGTCATTATATTGCAAACACATATGTACATGCATATTTTTATATTTAGTAGCAATTTTTCTCCCCAGGATATGGCCTTTAATTATATGACGTGAACGCATCATTTCATCATGTGACATCTTTTTTATTTGATACGATAGTTGTTTTGTGATCCTGCTTTTTTAAGTAGCCTTTACCTGGTTTGAGAAGAGAGTATTATTTTACTGAATGATCCCTTAATTAATTGTTACGATAAGCTGGTTTATTTGTAATGAATAATTACACTTTTTAATATTATTCCTTAACTTTGTTAAGAAGAACCTTTATTTTTTAATGGTTCCTCTATTCGCGGAGACAATCAGGTCGTTAATTTGTTAATGAGTTCTTACACATTTTATAACGATTCTTAGCGTTTTGAGATGACCCATTATTTTTACGACATAGCCCCTTAAATTAACTTTATTCCGAAAAAACCACTTGGTTTTGATAACATCGCAATGTGTTGATATGATCAGTTAGTTCATTATTAAAGTATCTCCTAATGACTTCTTTTAAAATTATTCTTTAAATTGTGTTTGATTTAATCCCTTAATCTCAGTCATATTGTAAGACATTTAGGTTCCCATTATATTTTAGATGAACCTTTTAGTTGATTGAGATTACCCTTAACTTCATGTTTTATGAGATTATCCCTTAATTGTTTCAGCTGATCCGTACTTTATTATTTTGAGAATACCTTTTAGTTTATAATAACCTTATAGTATCACTCATTAACATTGGATTTTGAGATTGTCCCTAAGTTGTTTTAGATGACCCCTTAATTTGATCAAATAATGATCAGGTATGTCAATTGTAAATATGCTTTAATATTCCTTAATTGTATTAAGATAATCCTATTATTTAGTGTAGATTACAGCTTTCATTTGTTGGTGTGACCCTTTGTAATGACCCCTTCTTCTTAGTCTCACTGTCTGATTAGGTCCTATTGTTTGCCGACATGTAGTTACTACGTCACCTCGGAGGTCACGTGAACGGGGTCCCATGTGTTCTCCCAGAAAACAAGACGCTGACTCGTTCTGAGAAGTCCTCTTAAGTATACATTAGTGAACGTTGACTGGGTTCCAGCACGACTAGTGGTTATTAGGGTGGACATGAGGATGTCGATGATGAGGAGGAGGAAGTTAAAGATGTCATTATTGGTGTCCTCATCATCGTAATGATTATAACCGTAATCGTCATCATCTTCGTCATCATCGTCGTCGTCGTCATCATTGTCATAATAATAATCATCATCATCACTAAGATGACGCCTTCATTGTGTTCATCGTCCTTCTGATAGTCACCGTAATCATTTATCATCCTCATTTTCACCGTCTTCATCATCATTACTAATATCATCATCATTGATCATCATCAACAACAACACCGTAATCATAATCATAGCCATCATCATCATCATCATAGCCAAATCATCAACAACACCGATTATTTTTACGAGATGGCACCTTAGTTTAATTAACTTGTTTCGACAAGACAACATGATTTTATTAGATGACCCCACAATGTGTTGAGATGATCATCTAGTTCATTATTAAATTACCTCTTAATGACTACTTTTAAATTATTCTTTAAATTAGTGTTGATATAATCCCTTACTTTTGGTCATATTTTAACATATTTGGTTTCCCGTTATCTTATAGATGAACCTTGCTGTTGACTGAGATTACCATTAACCTCATGTTTTGAGATTACCCCTTAATTGTTTCAGCTGATCCTTATTTTATTGTTTTAATATTACCCTTTTGCTTCTAATAATGTTATAGTATCACTCATTAACACTGCTTTTTTATATTTCCCCTAAGATGTTTCAGATTACCCCTTAATTGGCTAGCATGGCTAGCCTTTACAAGGTAACACGAGGATGACGATGACGAGGAGGAGGATAAGGTTAAGGATGTCGTTGTTGTTGTCATGATCATCGTAATAATTATTACCGTCATAATCATCATCACTAAGATGGCGCTTTCATCTTCCTCCTCTGTATCATCATAAACATTCATAATCCTCACAATCACCGTCTTCCTTATTATTACTAACTTCATTATTATCAACAACACCGTCATCATAATCATCATAACCATCATCATCACCATCGTTAAAATCATTATCAGCAGAATCATCGTCATCATTAAGATGACCCCTTAATTGTCTTCATCTTCATCGTCGTCATCATCATAATCATTCATCATCCTCATTAACATCGTCTTCATCATCATTACTAACATCATCATCATAATCTCCATCATCGTCGTCATAATCATCTTTTTTCGTTTTTATTACAATACTGGTCGATTATTACATTACTTGTCGTTATTACATTACTGGTCGATTATTACATTACTTGTTAATTATTAAATTATAAGACAATTGTGAACACGTTAATGTTTAGCTAGTTAGTCTCTTTTAGCAACGGTGTTTAACAGTGAGTTTTAGTAGTCAATGCAGCTACTAATTAATGCAGTTCATATTGTTTTAGCAGTAGTAAAAACGCACATTTCTCATACAGCACAATATCCAGTCATTCTTCACTTCACTTCACTTTCCTATAACCTGTAAGGATCGTTGGGGCACCACTGACGACTTTTTAACCAGCTCTCTCCACGTTTCCCTGTTTTCCACAGCCCTCCGGGAGTCGGCGAACTCCAGTCCTGTCCACTCTTTGATCTTGTCTTCCCACCTCCTTCTTCTCCCCCCCTCACGGTACCTTGCAAGATGGTCTTTGCAAGGACAGATGATCGTGATCATGATCTGATCCAGTCTTTACACTTTACTCCCTGGTAGACCTGTTCAATCGAACACCATCTCGACTGTTCTGGGAAGCTTTCAGCCACGATGCAATGCGCGAAGTCTATAAATAAGACTATAACTGGAGGCGTCGTAAAAGGTGGGAAGAATCAGGTATTTCGAAGGCAGCTGAGAGATGTAGTTAACCGTGAGGCAGTGACTACTCATGCTAAGTATACATGTACATAGTTCAAACATTACTATATTAACAATACACTATGATATATTACGTATACCTATATGGTTCAAAGCATTATCAAACTAAAGCAGTTGTGATGACGCGACGATAACGAGCGATAACGCGGGACGTTGCACGTCAATGGTGGGTCTCCTCAGAGAGGGAACTACTAAATTGCAAATGAAGAAGTAATTAGCACGACGTCACGCCTTGTCAAGCAGCTGACCCATTCATTAGCACAAAACAGTCGACGAAATCGCAGTACGGCATTCATGGGTTTGTGAAGTTTATGTTAACATAAGCCAAAACATATCAGGAGACATTTGCAGAAACTGTGGGAAGTGTTATGTTGTATTTCTCGATCTTCGGGGCGCAGGTAGCCCCATGCCTGTCATAGTTGGTGGTTTTCTATGTATTGATCACAAACTGCGTATGCGTACATCGCATCGAATGTGATGGTGATGGTATTCTACATGACATAAACTGGCGTTTCCAATACGTTTTGCAAGCATCACGCGCGATCTTTCCAACATATTTTAGGAACATCATTAGTGATATCTCTAACATGTCTTGGGGACTTTTTAAATTTGTCTTGAACGAATCACTCATGACGTTTCCAATACGGCTTGGAAACATCACGCGAGACGTTCCAATTATATATTGGACGCCACACTCGTTACGTTCAAACACACCAACGACGACATTTCTATCGTAAAACAAGACTATCGACACTTGCACTAGACTGAAGACACTTGTTAAGAGACATTAGACTGACAACACTTGTTATGAGACACTAAACTGACGACACTTGTTATGAGACACGAGGCTGACGACACTTGTCATGAGACACTATACTGATAACATTTGTCATGAGACACTCGACTGACAACGCTTGTTATGAGACACTAGATTGACGACACTTGTCATGAGACACTAGACTGATAACACTTGTCTTGAGACACTAGACTGACCACACTTGTCATGAGACACTAGATTGACGACACTTTTCATGAGACACTAGACTGATAACACTTGTCATGAGACACTGGACTGACCACACTTGTCATGAGACACTCGACTGACCACACTTGTCATGAGACACTAGACTGACCACACGTGTCATGAGACACTAGACTGATAACATTTGTCATGAGACACTCGACTGACAACATTTGCCATGAGACACTCGACTGACAACACTTGCCATGATACACTAGACTGACAACACTTGTCATGAGACACTAGACTGACAACACTTGTCATGAGACACTATACTGATAACACTTGTCATGAGACACTCGACTGACAACACTTGTCATGAGACACTATACTGATAACACTTGTCATGAGACACTCGACTGACAACACTTGTCATGAGACAATAGACTGATGACACTTGTCATGATACACTAGACTGACAACACTTGTCATGAGACATTAAACTAACGACACTTGTCATGAGACATTAGGTTGACGGCACTTGTTATGATACACTAGACTGGCGACACTTGTCATGAGACACTAGACTGACAACACTTGTTGTGAGACACCAGACTGACGACACTTGTCATGAGGCACTCGACTGACGACACTTGTCATGAGACATTAGACTGATAACACTTGTCATGAGACATTCGACTGACAACACTTGTTATGAGACACCAGACTGACGACACTTATTATGAGACACTAGACTGACGACACTTGTTATGAGACACTAGACTGACGACATTTGTTGTTAGACTATGTTACTATGTCAATCCAACATGTCCAGTGACACCTCTCAGTAGTCGATATTGCGGTCGTAGACTTTGCCAATGGGAGTGTTCACATAAGGTTCCTTTACCGTGTTCTGCTACTATACGACGAGTTTGTTACTCATAGTTACCGTGTCACTGTAACGCTCAATTTGGCTAACGTATCACAACTCTCGAGTCATATTATCAGAGACGTTGCTGTATATTATGCGTTAGAAAATCCCATTAGGAACGGAACAAAAAACATGCACTACGGTAATATTACAATCATAACTCTATTAAATCATGCCAATGCGATTCACGATAATATTATAACAAATGCACGCTTCAGTCAACATAATATTTATCTGCTTTTGCATAAGCTATATACCCTAGAACCATTTTACACAGGTCATTACCGTGTGTATCAGCCATGGGTAATTGGGTTCAAATTTGATGACTAGATTTAAAGTGGATATCGGTTGCGAGATGGAACCAGATATTCCCGCTTAACCATTGGCTAGGTATGTCACTGGTTATGCCAGTATTAAATGTCGTGTGTTGCTTTGAAACATGTAGTTAGTTCACAGCTAGTGTGGCTATTGGTTGCGTAACTGGCTTCGCTGGCGACATTTTAAATACAAACATGTTCCACAGGGGCCGACGACATCGTAGAATACTACGCCTTTCTGGCTTTCAGTCGGCCTACGCTCACTCCTTCGCGGAGTCGGCAGACGGCAGCCGCAGCGTGCCAGGTCTTTCACGACAACTAATGACAAATCTGTCGACGGCCCGTCGCAATCTTTATATAGCCGTTGCACAACAAGAAAAGGATCGGCCAAGATGTGTGATAATGCGGGGAAAACCCGACCTCGCAGGGCCGAGGTCTGCAGACATGCGCATGCGCTCTGCTGTTGACAGCGGCCAGACCTGATTGCGAAATGTTGGCTGATCTCGGTGCGTGATACGTCAGCAACCACTGATAGCGCCGTCCGACTGCCCGCGGCGCTGTCTATGCCCGCCATTGTGCACTTAGATAGGGGTCAGTGCGTGCTAGGAACGCACCTTGCCTTTAGTACAGCGGGAGGTCACGTGGACATCCAAGAACGTGCGTTCGCATGTGTACAGACGCATGCCGCGACCGTTGATATGACCGTGCGTGTATATGTGCGTGCGTGTGTGCGTGCGTGCGTGTGTCTGTGCGCGCGTCTGTGATTGTGCGTGCATGTATGTAAACATATGCGTGCGTTTCAGAACATACATCATTCGAGAACGTAAAAGAAAACTAACTATGTGCGGGAAGCGAAGGAGTTTTCTCGGAGTTGTTGAAGCTATCCGTCGTCGAATCCGATACACTATCAGGCACTGCCGTACGACAATGCAACATGTCGATTGTCTGCTACCTATGTTGGATGGCCTCCTACTGCCACAGACAGTGCCTGGCGGAGGTGCAACTATGGGTGAAGGTCACTGTTTCCGGGCATGCCACATTTCCACAGAATGGCTGATGAGACAAGCAGCGAGTAGCGGTCATACTGCAACGACGCCGAACGAAGAAGACAACGGGACAGGCGGGGATGGTAGCTGCAGCCGTGGTTGGACCGAAGGGAAGTATATGGCGCATTTCACACGCTGGCACAAGAACTACGTTCAGAAAATGTGGAAGAGTACAGGAATCTCTTGAGGATAGAGCCCTACCATTTCGACATGTTGCAACAACGTGTGTCGTTACTGCTTCCCGATAGAAGTCACCCTCAGATTCTTGGTAGTAGGTGAGTAAATGTTTGAATTTTTATTAGTTCTGTGTGATTTCAAGACTATTTTACTTCAAGTTTTGTATTGGACATAATTTGTACTATTAAAAAATATGCCTTTTCTTTATTGTTTTAACATACTCATTTTTTTAACATTGCAGTAAATGTTTGAAAAATATGTGCAGTAATGTGTAAAATATTATCATCTTACATTCTAACGTCTCCATGCATACACTTGCATTGCAAATCAAAATGGAAAGAATTTGTTTAACGGCTCTCCCTCACTGTTTCGTTCTATTTGTATAGGTAACACACACAGCAACCTGTTGTACCTGTACAGGACAAGTCGCCAGTCGATGAGAACAATAATTCCTGAGACTTATAAAGACATCTACGATGCGCTGAAAGACTATGTGAAGGTATGTCACACAGTGCACAGCCACATATGATACACACACTAACATAAAACACACACTGAAACACACACACACACACACACACACACACACACACACACACACACACACACACACACACACACACACACACACACACACACACACACACACACACACACACACACACACACACACACACACACACACACACACACACACACACACACACACACACACACACACACACACACACACACACACACACACACACACACACACACGCTCGCACACACACACACACACACACACACACACACACACACACACACACACACACACACACACACACACACACACACACACACACACGCTCGCACACACACATACACACACGCACGCACGCTCGCACGCTCGCACGCTCGCACGCACGCACGCACACAGAGAGAGAGATCTGCTGTTAAAATGACAATTGAAGATTTTTACAAGTAACACTGGTTTATTTCGGTAAATACTTGTTGAAAAACAACAACACCAAAGAAACAGTTGCACAAATTCGAAACTTTCATTTTTCATATCCAAGAATAATGTTAAATTACCTGGTAGAGGCTTTCGTTGACGTGTCACGTCGACTTCATCAGTACCTATGACGCTGAATGACGTCATCGTACACGTGAGGCAGTTCGTAATTGCCCTCGTCTCTGTTGATGGGTGTTTGGGTTTTTCTGATCCAGATGGCTTCCTTGATTTGCCGAATTCTTCTGTTGGGTTCTTTGTCAACAATTTTCACTCCCTCCCAGTCTATGATATGGTTTTCAGTTGTCGCATGGTCTGTAAGGGCGGATTTATTGATGGTAGACATCAATCTTTTTTTTCCGCTCCTTGTGTATTTCTCATTTTTCGTGTTGTCTACGTCCTTTCTGTGTTCCTCCAGTCTTGTTTTGAGTAGTCTTCCTGTCTCCCCAATGTATTCCCCACCACAATTCTTGCACGGTATTTGGTACACCAGTTCGCCCTGTTCTTCTAGCTGTACTTTGTCCTTGGGATGTACCAACAGGTGTCTGAGGGTGGTGTGGGGACGCATGGCCGTTGCTACTCCATATTTTTTCAGTACTCGATGTACTCTCTCCGATACCCCCTCTATGTATGGGATGACTACTTGGCTCCGATAGTTTTTGTCCTTAGTCTTTTTGTTGGTCTTTTTCTTCTTACTGCTATCTGTCGCCTTTTTCAAGGCCCACGACGGATAGCCACATACTCTTAGAGCTCCTCTCAGGTGTTCCACCTCTTCTTTCTTGTCCCCCTCCTCCGAAGTTATTGTCTCACACCTGTTCATAAGGGTTTTGACAACTCCCAACTTCTGATGTTTGGGGTGGTGGGATGCAAAATTCAGGTATTGGTCAGTGTGCGTCTTCTTCCTGTACACTGTGGACTTCACACTGCCATCTTCCTTTCTGGTGAACTTTGCATCCAAGAAGGGCATGCTGTTGTTCTCTTCGTCTTCCCGTGTGAAAATGATGCTACCTGTGGGGTCTACAGTGTTCATGTGTTGTTGTAATTTCTTTGCCTTTCCTGTGTGTACCAGGCACATTATATCGTCCACATATCGCTTCCAGTTTCTCGGTTGGCAATCGACTGGTGCTGTGGCTATGATTTTCTGCTCCAGGTCCTCCATGTACAGGTTCACAACAATGGGGGACACTGGACTGCCCATGGCTACCCCAAACTTCTGTTGGTAAATTTCTCCTCCAAATCTGAAGTATGTCGTCTCCAAGACAAATTTCAACAACTCCATGTTACCAGGTAATTTAACATTATTCTTGGATATGAAAAATGAAAGTTTCGAATTTGAAAACGAACTATCCTGAAGAATGTTCAGTAAACAGTTGCACACATTTAAATGTATTACATGTTTTTCATGAATGTACGAAAGATGCACCAACTATGCCACCAGTGGCTCAACTGCTAGAACACGTCAATCAATTAAATGTAATTAAGGGACACTTCCCGTTTTCTGTCATACTGTCTTCACTCGACAATGACAATGAAGGTCAAGAGCCAATGTGACAATACAACATCACTTATTATTCATATCACATTACTGCAAGAACTCAATAGACATGTCACATTGTTACAGTTGGCACTTCAACGTTTCAAGCTAAAAAAAACTAGATGCGCACTGAAAGCAGTAATCATTACTCATAATGTGCATAGAAAACCAACATATTATTTGTATGCGATTATTATTGTCTCTGTACAGAATTAGTGATCAAATCGATGCAGTAATTGAAGTCTTATTGAAGCAGGAATCGCAGCCGTGGACTGAAGTCTTGGTCAAGGCCGTGTTTGAAACTGTTTCAAAGCCGTAACGTGGTAAGGACTAACGTCTAGGTCGAAGCCGTGGTCGAGCCCCCCCATGGTCGAAGCCCTCCATGGTCGAAGCCCTCCATGGTCGAAGCTCTCTAAGGATAAGGATACTTTTATTAGTCCCAACGGCATAGTAATACAACACATTATTCAAATATACAAACAAATATTGAAATGTAAAACATACAGTGCAAATTTATATATAATAAACAGAATATAATATTATATATAGTACCAAAAAGACAGAAAACAAAAACAAATAGCAAGAAAACTATTGCTGTGGGACGGGAGACTCCTGCTAAGATCACAATTGGTCGCTATCCTAGGAGCCATCCAAAACAAAAATATAAATTCTTTATGTTTCTAATCCTAAGTTTTATAAAGAAAAAAAAACAAAGAAAAATAATGATATGTAATAAACCTTTTTTATTGTCTTTCATTTACATACTGTGTGTGATGATTGTTTTGTGTGTTGTGTACGCGTGTCGTCGTGCAAGCGTGTGTGCAAGCATATGTATTGAAACAGTTGCATTGTACTTTTAAGGAATGTGTTGCACACATTCATGATATTATAATTAATTTAGTTGACA
The DNA here is from genome assembly GCA_963995525.1 of Escarpia spicata. NCBI lineage: Eukaryota > Metazoa > Annelida > Polychaeta > Sabellida > Siboglinidae > Escarpia > Escarpia spicata. Next base: position 27,791,826 of record OZ023212.1, read on the forward strand.
TATGTAGCAATTTATTATAGTGACGTTATATTGTCGTAGCATATAGTGTTTGGGATAACTTGAGAATCCTCTCAAACTTTGGGTCATTATCTTGTCTATCACTAAATCGGGGATGTTATTAATAACATGTGGTAAATTATATTTATGACACTTTTTGCAAAGTATTATAGTCACGTCTGCCAGCATTTGGGGTTATCTGCCAATTTAATAAGTAGACAGATAAATGTTGATGTCTATATATTCTAAATTTAAACATTTGGCTGACTTGTGGGAAATCATGTATATATATATATATATATGATATATATATATGATTTCCAACAAGCCAGCAAAATCGATCCTTGGACCACTATTATTTACTATATTATAGTAAATAATAGTGGTCCAAGGATCGATCCTTGTGGTACACCAACTTTTATAGGTAAAGTTTCAGATGTAGTAAAAAAATTCAAATTCGATGTACTGTTTACGGTTGCTTAAATAGTTTTTGAATAAAAGAAGAGTCTTGCCTTCTAGGCCATAGTATCTTAACTTTAGTAATATTGAGTGTTCAATAATATCAAATGCCTTGGAAAGGTAAAAAAAATACTTATTGATAAGTAATTTGGATCCAATTGAGTAATTATCCTATCCACTACTTCGAGTGATGCATATTGAGTTGAATGTTTAGGTCTAAAGCCATACTGATTATTTAAAAATAGCTTAGAATCAATAAAATAATCAGAGGACTAATTATGGATTATTTTCTCTAAGACTTTAGAAATAACTGGAAGGAGAGAGATGGGCCTATCATTTTGAATAGTGTTGAGTCACCACTATTTTTGAAAATTGGAATTATTTTGGCTATTTTAAGTTTATCAGGAAATGTGCCCGTATTTATAACTTGGGTAATTACTAAGGTTAATGGTTTAATTATTGCCAGTTCAATTATTTGAACAATTGTGATGAAATACAAATCAAATCAAATCCACTATTGATTTTGGTTAGGATATCATTTATTGTTTTCCTTACAATTTCTTCATTAACATTCTTTAGATTGAGAACAGATCTAATTTTTGTTTTAAGTAGTAGTAATAGCAATATTCCTTGTTTCCTGCATATTTAATGTTTTCTGCAATATAGTTTGACCTATTTTTGTAAAATTATTATTGAATATGTTTGCTATGTCTGATTTATCTATTATGATAGTACCATTTTTTTAAACATTGATGAAAAAGTCTTCTTTCTTTTATTTTAAAAAGAATTCCAATTATAGTTTTCCAAGAATTTCTCATGTCATTTTTGAATTGGTTAAATCGTGATTCAAAGTAGATTTGTTTTGCTGAACGAATATTTTTTAATATGACGTTTTGATATTACTTTTAATGTTCTCATAATCTGGTGAATTAGGGTCAGACATTTTTTATTGTTGATACTGTATGCCCAGGTATCTAATACATTTGAGTAAATATTGATCCAAGTTGATGTGTTATGTTTGTATTTATTAAATTTCATTATTTTAACCGGCATATGCTTACTTTTAGCGTGCATGATTACATTATTTATTATGTTGTAATTTAGGTTGGGATCTTCATTTTGTTGTTTATTTAGTGTGTTGTACAATTTATTTGAATCAATTTCAATTTTGACCTTTCTGCATAGCTACACCACTTTGTGTATTTGTTTTTACAAATTTAGGAGGAAGTTCTACTTTAAGTATAATGTCTATAATAAAAAAATAAGGTTGATGGTCTGACAAAGTGTTTGTGAAAATTCCAGCAGTACTTTCTAATATATATTATTTATTTAGGGTACAAGTTATCTATCAGTGTTCAATTAGTTCTAGTGAAACGAGTTGGGAAAGTAATTTGGGGGTATAGACTATGTGATGTTAAAGTATAAAAAAATCGCTGTAGATTCTGTTTTCATTTATTTTAAGTACATTTTTATTAAAGTCCCCTGCCAAAATGATATTATTAGTATTGCTCTTTTCCAGAGACGATATGACTGATGAAAGTTCAATTAATTGTGTAATATTTTCGTTGTATGACCTTGGCGGTTTATATATATTTCCTATGGTCAAAGTCTTTGTTAAACCATTTCCAGTTACTTGAATTATTAGCCCTTCCCGGTGTTCGTACGTATTTTGATTCATTTTATTTCAGTTTTATGTTTATTGTCTACATATATTAGTAGCCCTCCTTTGTCGTTGCATGCTTCCTTATGTTATTCATTCATATCCATCTAAACACAATTTAGGAAAAAATCATAATTAACAACTTTCCACGTCTCTTGTAAGCATATTACGCTAAATCTAAAACTGTGTCTACGTAGGTCCTCTACGAATATTTCAAGTTCATTAAACTTTGCATTTATATACTGAATGTTTGAGCTTAGAATACTAAAGCTGTTATTATTTCTAGTTGTTAAATTGATTAACTTTTCAATGTCATAATAGGAAGAGCGGTGTAATATTCGTGGCTCGTTGTTGTCAGCTTGTATATGTAAAACAGTACTTAGGCTGTTACTTCCTCCCAAGTAGGAGAGGAAATCATAATTAAACGTTACTGCGCCTGTATTTGTGGAATTGGTCACCCGTGTACTTTATAATATTAATATAACTTTGCGTAGTTGTTGAGTGTTGCAAATGAGTAAATCGATATTTGTTGTTGTTTCATGTGAACGCCAGTACTGTGGTACACTTTATTTAAGTATGTGAATGAAGTGAGTTAGACATTAAACTATATTGATGATGTAGATGTAATAAAACAAAAATAAGAAAAACTAAATTATTGGTTGCACTTTGGATCATGGCCATAAGGGGATGATAGAGGGAGACAGCTAAATAATATGATATACCCGTATACCCAAGAAACTAATCAGCAAAAGTAATATTAGTGATGCTACGATAAAGCAATACACTAACACAGCCTGGAGTACGCGAACAATAATTATTAGTGAGACATAATTAGTTGTCATGTGGAAAGAGGATAAAAAAGGGATTGTTATCCAAGACGTATTGAAAGACAATTTGCATGTTGTCAATCTATGCATAGCAAGTGAAGAAAAATAAATCATTAAAGAAATCATAATTTTTAACATTATTATTATTGCTACAAACCCACGAGCAATAACTACTTGTGTTCGTAGTGTCTGTGGTTATATTGTGCATACATACTAGAAGCTGAGTATATTATTATTGTCCAAAGTCGAATGGTTGGCGCAGTGCTACTTGGCAGACTGGGACAAGCCAGTGCTAGACTAAATGTCACAAACAGGGGTGTCACTCCGGCTCAGTGCCGGTTCCTCGCCGTTTGAAGCACTCGTTCTGTTTTCATCTGACCTGTTGCACCGTCATGTTAGTGTCTTTGTACACTAGGTCACCATGTCACCATTCTATGTCCAACAGTCTGAAATGTGTCCATCTTTGTTGTGTCCTGAGTTCATATAAAAGTTGGGAACGAAGCCCTCCATGGTCGAGGCCCTCTATGGTCGAGGCCCTCTGTGGCCGATGTCCTTCATGGTCATAGTCCTTTATGGTCGAGGCCCTTCATGGTTGAGGCCCTCCGTGGTCGAGGCCCTCCATGGTCGCGGTCGCTATCGAACTGTCGGTCTAAAATAATAACAAGATAAAGGTAAGTTCTTATATAGCGCAGTATCCAGTCCTCAGGACTGTTGAAAGCGCTTTACACTTTACTCCCTGGCAGACCTGTTCAATCGAACACCATCTCGACTTCTCTGGGAAGATTTCGGCCACGCTGCAATCAATGCACGAAGACTATTCATACACAAATATCCACCACTGTCTATAGCCAGGTACTCATGCATACAGCTGAGTGAACTGGAGCAACGTATAGTGAACGAACTTGCCTAAGGTTCGACACCGCCGCACAGGATTCGAACCCGGGTTCTCTCGGTTGAGAGTCCGAAGCTCTAGCCACTGTACCACGGCACTACACTAATGGTTCCTGTCACATTGAACCTGTTTCAGTCTCGGCGATATGACTGGTATGCTTGCGAGTAATTAACGCAGTTTTCCTACATTCCGCCCAGGAGTAGTGAACATAGGTGCCAACTAGCGATTTACTGGGTATCATTATTTCTTACGGATGTTCTTAAATTTGAAAATCGTGCGGGTAAGTCAAGTCATTACTTTCAAAGTTGTGCATATTGATCGAAGCTTGTTTTGTATTACGGGGTACGACCAGCGTTTGCCAAATGGCATGTCAACATAACGTATCGTGAATTCAAAACACGTCCGAATAAAATGTTCAGGGTTATTTCTCTCGCGAGATCCAATCAATAGTATCACTGCTAGCACAGCAAATTTCCATTGAGCATGCGTGGTAAACCAACGGAAGTAGGTAGTGTTATGGGTTAGTTTGTGATACTACACGTTTCTCTTACCAGTCTTGCGGAAGTTCGCAACGCGATGTTGGCAGATGCAAACTCTGTAGAATATTTGGCTCTTTTATGCTACTTAGAAATGTAGTTGGATACAGTTCTGTCGTCGTAAATTCGCGTCATAACACGAAATCTTTCTTTTGACGAATACTAGGGTCTACATCATGATTACAATGAATGTGTATTTGTGACCGGGAAACGGGGCATATCTACGTGAAAAGCCAGTGATATTTAGACGGGGTAGGACTATATAATCATAACAATTCTAACTCTTAGCCACGGGGTATTCATCTGGGGTAGCGCTACGGCTCCGAGCCATCGCCCAGTACTTCTACTTACACCTCTCGTTACATAGACTATCTACACAGTCTTTTTGTTTTAAATACTATCAACAAATTGGTTGCAAGTGTTGCATTACAAACACAAATTACTGGTACAGAGAACTAGATACACAAACAAGCTAGTGACACGTTCTGCTAACAACACGCACGTGCGTCTGTTACTGGTACAGAGTACAATCATAAACTAGCCACGGACATACATGTCTGACATGCACTGCTAATAACAACAAGCTGCATGCACAATCTATACTGGTACATACTGGTGACATCAAGCTACAGACACAAGTTACTGGCCCATACTACCATTAACAAGCTATAGACACAGGTTGCTGGCACATATTATACTGATAACAAGCTACAGACACAAGTTGCTGGCACATACTACCATTAACAAGCTACAGACACAAGTTGCTGGCACATAATATACTGACAACAAGCTACAGACACAAGTTGCTGGCACATACTATACTGACAACAAGCTACAGGCGCAAGTTGCTGGCACATACTATACTGACAACAAGCTACAGACACAAGTTACTGGCCCATACTACCATTAACAAGCTACAGACACAAGTTGCTGGCACATAATATACTGACAACAAGCTACAGACACAAGTTGCTGGCACATACTATGCTGACAACAAGCTACAGGCGCAAGTTGCTGGCACATACTATACTGACAACAAGCTACAGACACAAGTTGCTGGCACATACTATACTGACAACAAGCTACGGACACAAATTGCTGGCACAAATTATACTGACAACAAGCTACAGACACAAGTTGCTGGCACATACTATACTGACAACAAGCTATAGATGCAAGTTGCTGGCACATACTATACTGACAACAAGCTACAGACACAAGTTGCTGGCACATACTATACTGACAACAAGCTACAGACACAAGTTGCTGGCACATACTATACTGACAACAAGCTACGGGCACAAGTTGCTGGCACATACTGTACTGACAACAAGCTACGGGCACAAGTTGCTGGCACATACTATACTGACAACATGCTACAGACACAAGTTGCTGGCACATACTATACTGACAACAAGCTACGGGCACAAGTTGCTGGCACATACTATACTGACAACAAGCTACGGGCACAAGTTGCTCGCACATACTATACTGACAACAATCTACAGACACAAGTTGCTGGCACATACTATACTGACAACAAGCTAGCGACACAAGTTGCTGGCATATACTATACTGACAGCAAGCTACAGACACAAGTTGCTGGCACATAATATACTGACAACAAGCTACAGACACAAGTTGCTGGCACATATTATACTGACAACAAGCTACAGACACAAGTTGCTGGACAACAAGCTACAGACACAAGTTGCTGGCACATACTATACTGACAACAAGCTACAGACACAAGTTGCTGGCACATACTATACTGACAACAAGCTACGGACACAAGTTGCTGGCACATATTATACTGACAACAAGCTACGGACACAAGTTGCTGGCACATACTATACTGACAACAAGCTACAGACACAAGTTGCTGGCACATACTATACTGACAACAAGCTGCAGACACAAGTTGCTGGCACATACTATATTGACAACAAGCTGCAGACACAAGTTACTGCAGCATACTACTATAATCAAGCGACATATACAAATTGCTGGCGCAAACTACTGAGAACAAACGAGTCACAGATTACTGGCACAAACCACGGCCTGGCAACAGGCTAAAGACACTAGGGAAATACTACAAAGTGTTCTGACTAAGACCATATGAACAAATAGACGGACGATATAAATAATGACTGTCTACGCAACCGTCTCTCTGCACTCGCCGACAGGGCAACTAGTGACGCCATACCCTAGACTGCAGCACTTGACATCTGCCGGACGTTGTAATTTAAACGGGCACTTAGTAGAAATTTACTGCAGACCTATGGCTTAACGACTACATCGACTACATTGACCTCTGCTGGACAGGTCTTCGTTGCTGTCCGCCATATGGGTAAACCACGTGCCCACTTGTGACCGTGATCACTTGTCAGTGACGTCATGACACTTTTATGTTGCTACATCGTGATATCTATGCCGCCACAAAATAAATTTATCATAAACGCGCAACCTAATTTCCCATATGACATGTTCGATTGGTGATACCTTTGCAAAGTACATCGCCCGCGAATCGTTAGACGGTGGCGGAGTGGCTCAAATAATCGGCTGCATCCGGTGATTACTTCGCTATTCCGCCAGCCACCAAGGAAGATCAAAGCGGGGTGGATGTTGCAAAGGTATATTTTCATACCTGTTTCGTACGCCTAATGATCTTGGCCAATTAACTATATTCTAGACCGCCACAGTCGGCTATCTTTGGTTATATACACAGTCACTAATATCAATGTGATAATGCGAAACTGCTAGCAGCTCGGGTTAGGGTGACGTCATTGGGTACGATCGCACAGCGGCCATCCAACCAGCGAACGCGTACGCAAATGCCAGGAGAGGTAAACAGATGTGAGATTTGGCGGGGAATTTTCCAGTTGTTCTAGTGGAAGCAACACGTGCCGCTTGCCACTATAAGCGGGGACAATGCACCGTTAATAATAGCTATAAACAGGGCAAAGGCACATTTGTGGACTACGACAATTGTACCAATCGGTAGACGTGTTATTGATGCAGGGATCCTTCTGGTACGAACAAAGAATCGGCCGCTCTGGGCTACTGATGAGGGGAGCATCTATGCGATGTTCATTTTTCCACAAAACAAAATAATTTGTTACTCATATCATTTGTATGATATGAGTAAATGGTAGGGAGTTTACTAGATGTCGGAACTAGACAAAAATCTAAGTGTTTACAGTTTTTGTTATAACCGAATAATAATTTTGGAACAGTACTTTCAATGGAAATGAAACCCAGTGATATCCGATTTCTACTTTTTAGATCTTTCTGCACATTTAATAAACTGTGTACTATTTTATATAACTGCTTAGTATTGTAAATTGCATCCTGAGCTCGTTTGCCCATCGCGAATCCGGCTCTTTTATGTCCACATGTGTAGTGTATTGACAGTTTAATGTGCGCAGTCTGTTAAAATTCGTACTTTTTAATCGTCTAAGGAAATTATTTTGGTCGTTACGCCCGGTAGCTTGCGGAAGCCAATTGCACGGCGGGCATTTAGCACCAACCGGTGAACTTACAGGTCGGTCTCGAGACGACAATGAAACACGAGCATCACGTTTGTTCATTGGCGTTACGCCGTAGCCTTTCCCAAATACATCCTCGTGATCGACAACTCTGTTTAGATTAGGCTTTTAACCATCCGTTTAACTGATTCGATCACATAAGCACTCGCACGAAAAAATGGCGAACTTTTCGTGTAAACATACCGGTCATTCAAGCCCGGCCGAACTTTTACGAGACTGTTTGGCTAAATCGTCAATTCCCAACTCAAGTTCTATAGCTAATTACGAACCGGTTTAAATATGTCGATTGCGAGAACGTCACGCCTTCTAACGGCTGGAGGTTTATCTCGTGTTGTTGGCCGACTGGTAGCTGTGGTTACGACTGTCTTGTTGGCCGACTGGTAGTTGTGGTTACGACTGTCTTGTTGTTGGCCGACTGGTAGCTGTGGTTACGACTGTCTTGTTGTTGGTCGACTTGTAGCTGTGGTTACGACTGTCTTGTTGTTGGCCGACTGGTAGCTGTGGTTACGACTGCCTGTTATTGGCCGACTGGTAGCTGTGGTTACGACTGCCTGTTGTTAGCCGACTGGTAGCTGTGGTTACGACTGTCTTGTTGTTGGCCGACTGGTAGCTGTGGTTACGACTACCTGTTGTTAGCCGACTGGTATATGTGGTTACGACTGTCTTGTTGTTGGTCCACTGGTAGCTGTGGTTACTATTGTCGTGTTTTGACCGACTGGTAGATGTGGTTACTACTGTCGTGTTTTGACCGACTGGTAGCTGTGGTTACGAATGTAGTGTTGTTGGCTACAGCCGACTGGTAGCTGTGGTTACGACTGTCTTGTTGTTGGTCGACTGGTATCTGCGGTTACGACTGTCGTGTCGTTGGCCGACTATTAGCTGTGGTTACGACTGTCCTGTTGTTGGCCGACTGGTAGATGTGGTTACTACTGTCGTGTTTTGACCGACTGGTTGCTGTGGTTACGAATGTCGTATTTTGGCCGAATGGTAGCTGTGGTTACGACTGTCTTGTTGTTGGTCGACTGGTAGCTGTGGTTACGACTGTCGTGTCGTTGGCCGACTGGTAGCTGTGGTTACGAATGTCCTGTTGTTGGCCGACTGGTAGCTGTGGTTACGACTGTCTTGTTGTTGGTCGACTGGTAGCTGTGGTTACTACTGTCGTGTCGTTGGCCGACTGGTAGCTGTGGTTACGACTGTCCCGTTGTTGGCCGACTGGTAGCTATGATTACGACTGTCTTGTTGTTGGTCGACTGGTAGCTGTGGTTACTACTGTCGTGTTTTGACCGACTGGTAGCTGTGGTTACGAATGTCGTGTTGTTGGCTGCAGCCGACTGGTAGCTGTGGTTACGATTGTCGTGTTGTTGTTTGACTGGTAGCTGTGGTTACGACCGTCGTGTCGTTGGCCGACTGGTAGCTGTGGTTACGACTGTCCTGTTGTTGGCCGACTGGTAGCTATGATTACGACTGTATTGTTGTTGGTCGGCTGGTAGCTGTGGTTACTACTGTCGTGTTTTGACCGACTGGTAGCTGTGGTTACGAATGTCGTGTTGTTGGCTACAGCCGACTGGTAGCTGTGGTTACGACTGTCGTGTTGTTGTTCGACTGGTAGCTGTGGTTACGACCGTCGTGTCGTTGGCCGACTGGTAGCTGTGGTTACGACTGTCCTGTTGTTGGCCGACTGGTAGATATGATTACGACTGTCTTGTTGTTGGTCGACTGGTAGCTGTGGTTACTACTGTCGTGTTTTGACCGACTGGTAGCTGTGATTACGAATGTCGTGTTGTTGGCTACAGCCGAATGGTAGCTGTGGTTACGCCTGTCGTGTTGTTGGTCGACTGGTAGCTGTGGTTATGACTGTCGTGTTGTTGGCCGACTGGTAGCTGTGGTTACGAATGTCGTGTTGTTGGCCGACTGGTAGATGTGGTTACGACTGTCGTGTTGTTGGCCGAATGGTAGCTGTGGTTACGAATGTCGTGTTTTTGGCCGACTGGTAGCTGTGGTTATGACTGTCTCGTTGTTGATCGACTGGTAGCTGTGGTTACGATTGTCGTGTTGTTGGCCGAATGGTAGCTGTGGTTACTACTGTCGTGTTTTGACCGACTGGTAGCTGTGGTTACGAATGTAGTGTTGTTGGCTACAGTCGACTGGTAGCTGTGGTTACGACTGTCTTGTTGTTGGTCGACTGGTATCTGTGGTTACGACTGTCGTGTTTTGGCCGACTGGTAGCTGTGGTTACGACTGTCGTGTCGTTGGCCGACTATTAGCTGTGGTTACGACTGTCCTGTTGTTGGCCGACTGGTAGATGTGGTTACTATTGTCGTGTTTTGACCGACTGGTAGCAGTGGTTACGAATGTCGTATTTTGGCCGAATGGTAGCTGTGGTTACGACTGTCTTGTTGTTGGTCGACTGGTAGCTGTGGTTACGACTGTCGTGTCGTTGGCCGACTGGTAGCTGTGGTTACGAATGTCCTGTTGTTGGTCGACTGGTAGCTGTGGTTACTACTGTCGTGTCGTTGGCCGACTGGTAGCTGTGGTTACGACTGTCCCGTTGTTGGCCGACTGGTAGCTGTGGTTACAACTGTCGTGTTGTTATTCGACTGGTAGCTGTGGTTACGACCGTCGTGTAGTTGGCCGACTTGTAGATGTGGTTACGACTGTCCTGTTGTTGGCCGACTGGTAGCTATGATTACGACTGTCTTGTTGTTGGTCGACTGGTAGCTGTGGTTACTACTGTCGTGTTTTGACCGACTGGTAGCTGTGGTTACGAATGTCGTGTTTTGACCGACTGGTAGCTGTGGTTAAGAATGTCGTGTTGTTGGCTACAACCGACTGGTAGCTGTGGTTACGACTGTCGTGTTGTTGTTCGACTGGTAGCTGTGGTTACGACTGTCGTGTTTTGGCCGACTGGTAGCTGTTGTTGCGACTGTCGTGTCGTTGGCCGACTATTAGCTGTGGTTACGACTGTCCTGTTGTTGGCCGACTGGTAGATGTGGTTACTACTGTCGTGTTTTGACCGACTGGTAGCTGTGGTTACGAATGTCGTATTTTGGCCGAATGGTAGCTGTGGTTACGACTGTCGTATTGTTGGCCGACTGGTAGCTGTGGTTACGACTGTCTGGTTGTTGGTCGAATGGTAGCTGTGGTTACGACTGTCGTATTGTTGGCCGACTGGTAGCTGTGGTTACGACTGTCTGGTTGTTGGTCGACTGGTAGCTGTGGTTACGACTGTCGTATTGTTGATCGACTGGTAGCTGTGGTTACGACTGTCTGGTTGTTGGTCGACTGGTAGCTGTGGTTACGACTGTCGTATTGTTGATCGACTGGTAGATGTGGTTACGATTGCCTTGTTGTTTGTCGACTGGTAGCTGTGGTTACGACTGTCTTGTTGTTTGTCGACTGGTAGCTGTGGTTACGATTGTCTTGTTGTTTGTCGACTGGTAGCTGTGGTTACGACTGTCTTGTTGTTTGTTGACTGGTAGCTGTGGTTACGATTGTCTTGTTGTTTGTCGACTGGTAGCTGTGGTTACGATTGTCTTGTTGTTTGTCGACTGGTAGCTGTGGTTACGACTGTCTTGTTGTTTGTCGACTGGTAGCTGTGGTTACGACTGTCTTGTTGTTTGTCGACTGGTAGCTGTGGTTACGACTGTCTTGTTGTTTGTCGACTGGTAGCTGTGGTTACGACTGTCGTATTGTTGATCGACTGGTAGCTGTGGTTACGATTGTCTTGTTGTTTGTCGACTGGTAGCTGTGGTTACGATTGTCTTGTTGTTTGTCGACTGGTAGCTGTGGTTACGACTGTCTTGTTGTTGGTCGAGTGGTAGCTGTGGTTACGAATGTCGTGTTGTTGGCCGACTGGTAACTGTGGTTACGACTGTTGTGTTGTTGGTTACAGCCGACTTCTAGCTGTGGTTATAACTGTCGTGTTGTTAACCGATTACACGGCTAACATCACGACTGATGGCTACGGTTGTCTCAATAACTGTCATTCGAACGACATGTCGGTGTGGATAGTCGATCGTGGTAAACCAACTCCGGCATTTAGCTCCTCGGCTATGTTTAACTGTCACGACGAACTTAATGAGTTCTCTAAAGCGAAGTTGTCTGTTCCATTATCCTGATTCAGTCAGTGTGCTATCAGACAGACAGACAGACAGACAGACAGACAGACAGACAGACAGACAGACAGACAGACAGACAGACAGACAGATAGAATGGGAACTATCCAACTTCAAAGGTATTTGCGGGTAGGAACTAAAAAATAACTGTAAATAATGGCTGTTTTGAATTTGAATATACGTTTATAATTTGAACATTTCGCAACATTAAAATTGTGAATAATGTTTCAGGTTTATTAAACGCAATTTGGCGAGCTTTGTATCTTCGACATATCAATTTTGTTCTACTCTTATTGCGAGCGTGATGACTAAAGCTGCGTCGGATTTATGTAATGAAATTGGAATAGAACATATTTTAGATTACAAAAAACAAAGTGGTGTATTGGTAATAACACTCAAAACATTAAATAAAATCCTATTACCCTGCAGCCACATAAATTAAAAAAATACTGGCACTGCGCATGCGCTGTTTAGACCATTGGTTCACTAATATATAGATCTCGAACAGACCCATTTCCGTGCACCCAAGCACGTCAGGGTTCGTAAAATAGAAGATGGTCGGCCAATCGGAGCTCATTTGTGGCCGTCCGAGATAGCGGCCAGTCGCCGTAACAGCCGCCAGATGTGGCGTTGATGACTGTGTGTCTTTGTCGTCGCGGCCAGTCGCACTACGTGGCGCAGTTAAAGAGTCGAACGACCAGTTTTACGGCGACATTAAAGCAGCCGTAAAGACAGCGCGTCTCCGCCGCATATCACAAACTAATGACGGAACCTCTCTCGCTTTTGCGGCCTTTTTACGAGCGCTGCCGCTGCGTCGCTGGTCGACAGGACGCGACCATAAAACTGCCGTCATCGCTCAGTCGGGGGCACCACTCCCCGTATCACTAGCATGCAGATCCTCACTACTCGTCTCACAATGTCGGGTTGACCTTCACTCCCTGTTTCACGTTGTCGGGTAGATTCTCCACCCCGTCTCATGTTGATGTGGATCCCCACTCCCTTCTCACGCTGTCAAGTAGATCACCACCCTCGTTGTGGAATACAGCCTCACTACCCGTTTCACGCTGTCGGGTAGATAAATTCACTTTGTCCGTTTCATGTTGTTGGGTAGAATCTATGCTGTGGTCAAACTAATTTAATCCCGCCATCTATTGTCACACTAGTGAGCTATCTATAAAGCTGGCTGGCCACGACATATTCGCACACTTCTTGTCACCCAGATGAAGTGTATTCGTCCTATTATTGACAATGTTACTACGGTGGATTAACAGATTAGACAGTTGTTAAAAATGTTCCGATGTCCAATCTAGCAGGACTGAACTGTTGAGGCCCATGAACAATCTCGAATCTCCCAGATTTCAAAACCCAAAAGTTGGCAGGTATAGCAGGTAGACAAAGATAACAGAAAATTACGTTGCGGAACGTGTACAGTGTCGTTGATGTCCATAAACCATTAACAGTCTTACACTATTTCGTTGTGGTTGCCCGCAAAACCCCCGTAGACGGCCAAGTTAAACTTATCACCATGCAGAAACGATCGAACGGTTTTTTCTTAAGCGTCACATGTGTACAGAAGGAATATTGCTTTGACTGATCCGGGTCTTTGTTTTTTCTAAAGCGTTGCAGGTGTACATAATGAATATTACCGTGACTGATCGGGGCCCGTACGTCAATTTCTCTCGCCTGTTGATCCAGCCAAGCACCGACATTTTGGCCAGCGGACGGTCGGGAGGGGGGGGGGGGTGATAGGCTACTGCCACCAGTTATACGTTTTCGGCCGCCGCACTTTTACCGCAACTGAAGCGAGTTTACGAGCTCAGTCGTGAAGCGGCTCCAAGGCCCGCGAACACATTTAGTTGTGGGTTGCCAGGCGCCTTGATTTACGCTTACCGCACGCATCTGCTCTAATATTATATGGGGCCGAATAGCAATAAAGTTTACTGCTAATGCCACATGTCCGTGGCTGTTGTAACAGTTGACACCACCCATGGCTGTTACGGTTGTCGCTTCAACCCCCATCGACATAGCAAGTGATGAAGTGAACAGAGATGTATTCGCGCTGACTGCTAAGTTACGGTAACGACATGACTGCCGAACAATCGCATATAAAACGTTCAAGTAATTATCTTTGTATCTTTCTCGTATTATACATCTTACAAATACGTGTTTTGCAAGACATAGGCCTAATTCAGTTTACTGTCATTATTATGAGACACTATTAAAGGTGCGATCGATCCTCAAAATTAATCTTAGCATCGAATTAAAACTTCACCACATTATAACTATCGTCCGTATAAGTCGAATAATAATACAATATTGGGTTAACATAAACAATAAGAGTATATAAGAGTATATAAGAGTATATATGTGGTGACACAATGCAACCATCATTGTTTTGACCAAGACCAGGTCTCTCGTTTATTGCCAATATATTTATATATAAATTGTATAATAATTGTGTTACTCTAGATATCGTGTTGTAGCAAATGTGCTTAAAATTATAAACGATTCAAATTCATAATTAAACATGTATGAATTGAATAAACATATATTTGACTAAGCCATATATTATGCAATTATACACTAGGCCTACCAACACTTTAACGCAATTTGTTTTATTTAACATTGTTTCGATTTTAACGAAATTTTATAATTTAACATTCAAAATATTGAAACTAACATTGACATTGTGAAGCTGTGACCATTTAAAATATCGCAATTGCTCGATTGTATATACGTTTCCTAAACAATTCGCCATATTTTCCCAGAGATGTGGTAGATATGTAGGGCCCTGACGAAATACCAGCATGGGGCAGTATTCGGGTTTATCTTGAAACATCGGTAGAGTGCACGAAACGCAATATCCATATCGCGGTTTACTATGACATACTATTATGATCACGGTAGAGAAACAACATGTTCGCACCAAAGGATGCAAACCACAGCTACTTTCTACAACTACAATTGACTGTTGCCGTCCTCTACTGTTAGAACTACGTGTGTCGTGTCGTTTGTTCATGAAGGCCTTTGACCTTCTCCCAGTCGCCAACTTGTTTTTACGTAAACTGCGAAGTTGCGTGACGTCGTCGCATGAGCAGCATTTGCTTTTCAGCGCTATTGGTAGCGTGGATCAACATTCTGAAACTTTCAAATAATTAACTCGTTATGCTTTACAATTACGGTAATCCTTTTTAATCACGTGTCACGAGCCGATAGTATCAGGGGAATAGGCAAATGCATACAGCGCTCGCACGCGCACGTGCAGTGGACAACGTGACAAAGTTAATAAAAATAATATATTAAGAGTTGAAGATTGTGACTAAAACTAAACAACAGGAAAACTAAATACTAAAATAAAATATTACTAATATATACGTGGCTAAATAAAACTGAGCTAGACGTACTGCCCGGGACACAAGCCCAGCCGCGTTGTGTTGCAAATTGGCATACCGGAAGTAGCCGAGTTATAGTTTCTGTCTTCATATTCGTATTTTTCCAACAAATAATCGCACATGTTAATATATTTAAGTTTATACAAATGTATTCTAACAATTAAAATGTTACACTTATAAGTATTCTATCAGTTCGATTTTTTGCTCCTCGAATGTCGGACTAATTTCGCGAAAAAGAGAACCTACCTAGTATTCACTGTATGGGCTAGTTCGTTTATGCATATTTTTATTTTATTTTTTTGAAATTATCAGAGTAACTGTAACATTATTTACGATCCGACAGATTCGTGTATATTATATATATATATATATTATATTTATATACAGTATATATATATATGTATATATATATATATATATATTATATATATATATTACTCGTGACCCGGGATTCTTTTAGCCGGAAACACCGGGTCAAGATTTATGGGGTAAATGAACTTTGTAATTTGTTTATGAAATAATAACGAATTACCACGATTATATAAATTATATCAAACAAAAAACGTAAGTTCCATCGCGTTACAACACGACTTTTTCATTTCACGAAGACATGATTACACTCAAAGTGTAATGCGGCTATCAAGTGGGGTATGTCAGTGTGAAAGTCTCGGATATTTTCGCCGTGTAGAACTATTACCATTATAACTGTGGGCCAATGTGTATGACAGAGTGACGTGTGGTATTTATATCGGGTAGCACTATTCACTGCCATGTCTCTGAAACACGGCCCTGTGGGCACACATGCGCCACTGAATATGTCAGCTTTTCAACACACACTTTTTTTGCCTGATATGTGCTCAATCGATGGAATGCAAACGAACGATTAACGTGCATTTTTAAGCTACATTACACGCTCAGTGCACTATGAAGGCGGTCCGTTCTGTATGGTCAGACAGGTGAAGCGTGATATTGTCATAGACATAAGTGGAAGAGTGTCGACGGATTGAATACATTACCTCGACACAATACCTTCCACGTGGGCGCTATTTCGGCACTGCCAACGTTCAGTGATCTCGAGGTTAGAGCTCGTGGACTTCGTCAGTCGGCAGACGTGGCAACCGGTTTCTGCATGGCCACAGTAATCAACGCTGTTCCATCCCCCAAGTTTTCGCCTTATTTCCCCTTTATCTGGGTCGTTTCCACAACGCAACACGACAGCTTCCTTCATTCCTCTCAAGTGAAGTTCTGTAAGCGTGTCTTTTCCACGAGTTCACGCGTCCTGTCCAATCATTCCTGGATCCCCTTTCCCTGTCCAATCATCCCTGGATCCCTTTCCCTCTCCAATCATCCCTGGATCCCCTTTCCCTCTCCAATCATCCCTGGATCCCCTTTCCCTCTCCAATCATCCCTGGATCCCCTTTCCCTCTCCAATCATCCCTGGATCCCCTTTCCCTCTCCAATCATCCATGGATCCCCTTTCCCTCTCCAATCATCCCTGGATCCCCTTTCCCTCTCCAATCATCCCTGGACCCCTTTCCCTGTCCAATCATCCCTGGATCCCCTTTCCCTCTCCAATCATCCCTGGATCCCCATTCCCTCTCCAATCATCTCTGGATCCCCTTTCCCTCTCCAATCATCCCTGGATCCCGTTTCCCTCTCCAATCATCCCTGGATCCCGTTTCCCTCTCCAATCATCCCTGGATCCCCTTTCCCTCTCCAATCATCCCTGGATCCCCTTTCCCTCTCCAATCATCCCTGGATCCCTTTCCCTCTCCAATCATCCCTGGATCCCCTTTCCCTCTCCAATCATCCCTGGATCCCCTTTCCCTCTCCAATCATCCCTGGATCCCCTTTCCCTCTCCAATCATCCCTGGATCCCCTTTCCCTCTCCAATCATCCCTAGATCCCCTTTCCCTCTCCAATCATCCCTGGATCCCTTTCCCTCTCCAATCATCCCTGGATCCCTTTCCCTCTCCAATCATCCCTGGATCCCCTTTCCCTCTCCAATCATCCCTGGATCCCCTTTCCCTCTCCAATCATCCCTGGATCCCCTTTCCCTCTCCAATCATCCCTGGATCCCCTTTCCCTCTCCAATCATCCCTAGATCCCCTTTCCCTCTCCAATCATCCCTGGATCCCTTTCCCTCTCCAATCATCCCTGGATCCCTTTCCCTCTCCAATCATCCCTGGATCCCCTTTCCCTCTCCAATCATCCCTGGATCCCCTTTCCCTCTCCAATCATCCCTGGATCCCCTTTCCCTCTCCAATCATCCCTGGATCCCCTTTCCCTCTCCAATCATCCCTGGATCCCCTTTCCCTCTCCAATCATCCCTGGATCCCCTTTCCCTCTCCAATCATCCCTAGATCCCCTTTCCCTCTCCAATCATCCCTGGATCCCTTTCCCTCTCCAATCATCCCTGGATCCCTTTCCCTCTCCAATCATCCCTGGATCCCCTTTCCCTCTCCAATCATCCCTGGATCCCCTTTCCCTCTCCAATCATCCCTGGATCCCCTTTCCCTCTCCAATCATCCCTGGATCCCCTTTCCCTCTCCAATCATCCCTGGATCCCCTTTCCCTCTCCAATCATCCATAGATCCCCTTTCCCTCTCCAATCATCCCTGGATCCCTTTCCCTCTCCAATCATCCCTGGATCCCTTTCCCTCTCCAATCATCCCTGGATCCCCTTTCCCTCTCCAATCATCCCTGGATCCCCTTTCCCTCTCCAATCATCCCTGGATCCCCTTTCCCTCTCCAATCATCCCTGGATCCCCTTTCCCTCTCCAATCATCCCTGGATCCCCTTTCCCTCTCCAATCATCCCTGGATCCCTTTCCCTCTCCAATCATCCCTGGATCCCCTTTCCCTCTCCAATCATCCCTGGATCCCCTTTCCCTCTCCAATCATCCATGGATCCCTTTCCCTCTCCAATCATCCCTGGATCCCCTTTCCCTCTCCAATCATCCCTGGATCCCCTTTCCCTCTCCAAGGGCAAATGCTTGCTGGCGAGTTTATGTATGCACTGTGTGTGTGTAGGTGTATATATTGCTTGTTTGGATTATCATCTTAACCCACTTGTTCACTGAGTGGATGCGAAGGTCCTACCAAAATTTAGTGCGAAGTAACAACCATTAAAAGGCTTACATCGGTCGTTCCTTTACATTCCTTGCAAAGTGTACTCGCAGTCAAGTGGCAATGTTACTTAGCTGAATCACTCTGCAGCGTGTAATTCACACAGAATATGCGACGACGCACGTTCATAAAGTGTCTCCAGTAAGACATGCAAGGACACTAATAGATAACAAAAAGTGTCGATATCGACGCCTAGCATGTTTGCTGCGTGATTATAGGTTAAGGGTATATAATTTCATCCAATTCTCTTTGTAGTGTCTGGGAACTAACGACGGTTTATGTCAAAGCATTTCATCTGTTTTTGTAGAAAGTTTTTTCTATAATCAAATAACACGTTATAATGATCTCCAGAAAGTTACAGCAGTCACTGCGGAATTATAAGGACTCTCGTAAAATTGCCGGGGTTCGTATAAAATATTTATATAGCATTGCAAACGTTTGTTTAAAGATATGTGTTGCTATGTTCAATACCCTCTTAGACCAGCTATGTACCCGGTTGTGTATCGCCGAGATCGCCGGACGTGAGGACTTCCCGCCCAGTTATCCTGACAGACATGTCCATTTCTTGGAGATAATTCATGAGTTATTGCATGCATGATGGCTGCATTATAATTGGTTTCATGGCTGTTATATTATTAGGAAATGTGGTAATCGACATCCTTGGGTAATTGTGGCGGTCAGTCTGATGTGATTCCGTCCGATCCACCGTGTGGAGGAGATTACGTGGAGAATGAATTCACAGTTGAAATGTGTTAGCATCAAAACACCGCATGCTGAAGTGTTGCACGTCGAATTCGTTGTCAAATGTCAAAACTATTTTGAACATAAATAAATTCTGATATGGCACCTTGCAAGCGGCAACTCAGGGCAAAACGACACTTAGTTTGCAACGACTGCCAGAGCTGGGTGGATTTTGCGTTGTCTGGCTGTCCAAAATCATGGGCAGAGACCAAAGATGACGGATTCACCTTTCGGTGTATGGGGTGTTTGAGGGTGGAATGTCTGATAACGGAGGTGTGTAAGTTGACGGATATAGTGATGGAGATGGAGGTGAGACTCAACATAGAAATAGATGGAGCAGAGAGGGATGACGCGGAGAGAGTTGAGAATTCTACAACACAGAAGGAGCAGAGTTGTGACACGGAGACTGAAGAAAAGAGACTGATAGGAGGGAAAGTGACCGGTGTGAAGGAAAAAAAAATTGAGAAGACAGAGGGACGGAGGAAAAGTGTTCGGCAGAGGAAAAGAAAACGGGTCAGTGGGGATAGATCAACATGTAGTCAGACTGTAGAGAACGAGGAGATACAGGTGGTGAAGAGGTAGATACCACAGAGGCAGTTGGTAAGACTGCGTGAAGGTGACAGGGGAGAAAGTGACCGTAGTGAAGGAGGTAGCCGGGGAAAAGGGACGGGAGAGGAGAGAAGAAAATGTGATGGGAGGAAAGATGAAGGGACGAAAGGAAGTGAGAGTAAATGTTCTAGAAGAGAAGAGGACAGGGGAAAGGGACAAGAGAAAACGCGACAGGAAAGACGGGAATGGAAGAGAATGTGACAGGAGAGAAGACGGCAAGAGGAAAAGACAACAACCAGACATATGCAGACCGTAGGAGCTACTCCGAGGCAGTGATTGAGGGGGCAAGGGGAAAAGAGAGAGTGTTTATGGGCGATTCAATTCTGAGAAAAACAGACAAGACTATATGCGAGGGGAAGGACGTTGTTGTATGTCTACCGGGGGCTAGGATAGAGCATATGACCGAAAGGGTAGAGAAGGTATTTGGGCATGGCAAGGGAGGGTCTATACTAGTATACGTAGGAACAAACAATGCAGACAAGGAGGGAACAAGTGGGATAGTTCATAAGTAGAGACATCTAGTGAGGAAGCTAAAGAAGACAAGAGTGGAACAGGTTGTTCTCTCCGGAATTTTGCCAGTAATGGGAGGAAGAGGGACAACATACAGAAACTGTAAGAGGATGGCGATCAACGCACTAGTTGAGCAGATGTGTGAAGAAGAGGGCGTGGGATTCATAGATTTATGGGGGTACTTTGTTGGGAGAGAAGATATGTACATGAGAGATGGCCTCCATCTAAGTGGAAAGGGGGCAGCAGTATTCTCAGAGAATCTGCGCGATCTGTTGACAGTGGGACAGGTTGCATCTATTTAAACTAAATTCGCAGGGGGGACTCGCAGAGAAGCCTGAAACTGGAGGCATAGATAAAGACAGCAAAAATAATTAAGCAAAGAACAGTCTGGAAAACTTTTCTGAAGCTGGATATAAATGTGTTTGTTTAAATGCAAGGAGTATAGTAAACAAAAGAAATTAACTAAACATTATGGTAGAAGATATTGACCCTCACATAATAGGTATAACCGAATCATGGGCAACCACCGATATATCAGATGCCGAATTGGGACTGACAGGATATGTAATGTTTAGGAAAGATAGAATCCTGACATGCCGGCGCCCCGAGTTCGAAACCCGAACCGGGCAGGTATGGTATATTTGGTGTAAAAACCTGGCTCTCAACATTGGGGACTGTGTATCCCTCGTGACTCGGAGATCACGTAAATGTCGGTCCCGTCTCAATTTGGGACGTAAAAGAACCACTGAGGACGACAAGCACCCTGGCAGTGACCACCCTCAGTGCCAGCATAGAAAGGTCGGCTTGGCGATAATGTTCTGAAAAAGGCTGACTAGTTGAATGAGACCTCATAAGATCACTGTAACCACAATATATACAGACTAGTCAGTTAATAGAACGTTGCCGAGTGCTGGAAACAACTAGAACTAGAATAGGAAGAAAGGAAGGTGGAGTTATTTTATATATTAAAGAATCTATCCAGGTTTATGAAATAAAATTAGACAGAGAAGCAGATTACGAAGAAGCTGTTTGGTGTAACATAGTTACAGGAAACTCAACGTTAACAGTTGGACTAGTTTATCAAAGTCCAAACATAAGCATAGAAGATAATGAAAAATACAAAACGCTATAAGGGAAGTGAGTGTTATTATGGGGAATTTTAACCATGGGCATATAATATAATGCTGGAATATCTTAAAAAGTGAAATTGAATGCATCATCGTCAAATTTGTTCCCTAAAAAAAACACGGGAAACGGTCCCCCCAAAAAAAAATCGAAAGAAGCCATTAGAAAAATTAAGTATAAACAAATGATGTGGAAGTCATATAGACGTACTAGAAATGACGAAGACTACAACATTTATAAAGAAGCACCAAACCAAGCTACAGCTGAAATTAGACATTCAAAGAGAAGCTATGAACATAAATTAGCTTGTAATATAAAACATGACAACAAAAGTTTTTATGCGTATGTTCGAAGCAAACAGAAAGTTCAGGATAAGGTCGGTCCTCTAGAAGATAATGCTGGAAATATAATATCAGAAGGATTCTTAATGGCAGAAGACCTGAATGAGTATTTTAGTTCAGTGTTTACCAGGGAAGATATTAGTTCACTTCCAGTACCAGAGGCTAAGTTCAAGGGGGCAGAATCAGACTATTTAAGACAGTTAATTGTAACCCCAGAAATGGTAGCTAAGAAAATTAGAGCTATGAAGGATAATAAATCACCTGGAGTGGATGGCATTCCACCCAAACTACTATTGGAAATTGTAGAACAAATTAGCATACCGCTTGCAAAAGTTTTCAACTTGTCATTAGAAGAGGGAGTGGTTCCTTTAGAATGGAAATAAGCCAACATTATACCGTTATTTAAAAAAGGTTCGAGAAACAAGTCAAATAATTATAGACCACTTAGTTTAACATCGGTGATTTGTAAATTATTAGAAAGACTAATTAAAGATCACATGGTGGATTTTCTTGTTAAACATAACTTGATAAACCCATCTCAACATGGGTTTCTAAAAGCGAGGTCATGCTTAACAAATATGTTATGTTTTTGGGAAGATATCACTAAGTGGGTAGATGATGGATCACCAGTAGATATCATCTACTTAGATTTTCAAAAAGCTTTCGACAAAGTGCCACATCAAAGATTACTGCTTAAACTAAAGGCCCATGGCATAGAAAACGTATAATTAACTGGATAGAAAAATGGCTGATTGACAGAAGACAACGGGTAGTTGTTGATGAGAAGGCTTCAAACTGGAAATCAGTTTTGAGTGGGGTTCCACAGGGATCAGTACTGGGACCTATATTATTCTTAATATATATAAACGATTTGGACGATGATATAGCTAGCAAGGTGTTGAAATTTGCAGATGATACAAAAGTGTTTAGAAGGATTAAAAGTGATGGAGATAGACAGCATTTACAAGATGATCCTGACAGGTTGATCAAATGGTCTGAAAAGTGGAAAATGTTGTTCAATTTTGGGAAATGTAAATGCCTTCACACAGGACATGGGAACGAATATGTAGAATATACAATGGGGGGAACTGTACTAAGTACTACTATAAAAGAAAAAGACTTAGGGTTGACAATTAGTGCTGACATGAAGGTTTCAGAGCAGTGTGGAATTGCAGCTTCAAAAGGAAATCAAATCCTTGGATTGATTAGGCGAAATATAGCATATAAAGAAAAAGAACTAATAATGCCGTTGTACAAAACAATAGTTAGGCCTCATTTAGAATATTGTATACAAGCGTGGAGGCTATACCGCGAGAAGGACATATATATGCTAGAAAGAGTACAGAGGAGAGCGACTAAAATGATACCAAAACTGAGGGATCTTAGTTATGAAAAACGCCTAAAAGAATGTGGTTTAAAAACACTAGAGACCAGGAGACTGAGATAGAAGTGTTACAAATATTGAATGGTTATGAAAATATTGATAGAAATATGTTTTTTCAGTTAAGAAAGATAGAAAGACTAGGACATGAAGTTACATTAGTCAAGGAGCAGTGTAGATTAGACGTAAGAAAGTTCTCATTTTCACAAAGGACTGCAAATGAATGGAACATATTATCTGATGATTGTGTGGGTGCTAGTAGTGTGAATATTTTTTAAAATAAAATCGACACATACCTCAGAAGGGCTGGATATATGTAAATAAAAGGGTTGGACTCTCGATAAGCCAAAGGGCTTCCTTGTCCACCTGCCATCTAGAGTTAATTCTCTGGATGGCAATCTTGTTAAATCTTGTTAAATTGGTGTGGGATATGTCAGTCGGTGTTGCACATGCCATTCGGTGTAGAACACGTCAGTCGGTGTAGAGCACGTCAGTTGGTGTAGAATATGTTATTCAGTTAAATACACGTCATTCGGTGTAGGATATGTCAGTCGGTGTAAAATATGTCATTCGGTGTAAGACACGTCATTCGATGTAGGACAGACACGTCAGTCGTTTTAGAACACGTCAGTCGGTGTAGAACACGTCAGTCGGTGTAGGACACGTCTGTCGATGTACTACACTTTGGTCCGTGTAGAATATGTCAGTCAGTGTATGATACATCAGTTGGTGTAGGACACATCAGTTGGTGTAGGACATGGAATACTTCAATTGGTGTAGGACACGGAACACTTCAGTTGGTGTAGGACACGGAACACTTCAGTTCGTGTAAGACACGGAACACTTCAGTTCGTGTAGGACACGGAACACTTCAGTTCGTGTAGGACACGGAATACATCAGTTCGTGTAGGACACAGAACACATCAGTTGGTGTAGGACACGGACCACTTAAGTTGGTGTAGGACACAGAACACATCAGTTGGTGTAGGACACGGAACACACCAGTTGGTGTAGGACACGGAACACTTCAGTTGGAGTAGGACACGGAATACTTCAGTTGGTGTAGGACACGGAACACTTCAGTTGGTGTAGGACACGGAACACTTCGGTTTGTGTAGGACACAGAACACTTCAGTTGGTGTAGGACACGGAACACATCAGTTGGTGTGTGACACAGAACACTTCAGATCGTGTAGGACACGGAACACTTCAGTTGGTGTAGGACAAGGAACACATCAGTTAGTGTAGGACACGGAA
This sequence comes from Escarpia spicata, assembly GCA_963995525.1. Lineage (NCBI taxonomy): Eukaryota > Metazoa > Annelida > Polychaeta > Sabellida > Siboglinidae > Escarpia > Escarpia spicata. The sequence goes on from OZ023212.1 coordinate 27,816,344, forward strand.
CACTTCAGTTGGTGTAGGACACGGAACACTTCAGTTCGTGTAGGACACGGAACACATCAGTTCGTGTAAGACACTGAACACTTCAGTTGGTGTAGGACACGGAACACGTCAATCGGTGTAGGACATGAAACATACGGATGTAGGACATGGAGCTAAGGTGATGATGTTAAACATAAGTATGGCAGGCAACCTCAGTCTGTGTCTGACCAGTTGTACGTGTCCAGCTGCACGTACATAGCAGGCGGAGCTGGTGTTTCGTGTTGGAGCTGACTGCGCTAGCGAGATGATTAGGCTCGTAAAACTCGGACGCTTTGGTGAACTTGGGCACTGAAATGGACAAAAAGTGTATTCTGCACAGTCATAGAATCGCAGGCGCACTCTCTATCAGGGGCGTTAAGAAAGTGTCAAGACCATGCTAGTCGGCGTGCGGTGGTACGAGGCAAACAAAACTCTCGTTATATTGGTAGTTTCCGCTTTCTAATGACTAGGGCGAGTTATATCACTGCCTAGATCAGCTCGTCCATGTTACAGTGTGAAGACGCTTCTCGTAAAACAGGCGCGATGTGTCTCCGAGTGCACCGGCCACGCGGTATATAACGACGCCGCCAACAGATTTGGAAAATAATATTAAAGACTAAGTGAAATGCCATTTTCCCCTCCAAAAAAGATTGGAAAGCAAATTCTGGTTTTCATATGTTTAGATGTTCTCGGTTACCTTGTTTCAAGCATGGTTTAGTGCACAAGTATGCAGCGATGTGTAGAGATTGTTGGTGGTGTCCGTGACGTCATCGAAGTCAGCCCATAAACACATTAACTTAAGCAATGTTAGAAACAGCTGATGTGAGAATATGTCCGAAGCACTCGAAGAATCTGAGGTAATTTCAAACAACATTATATACATTAGGCCTACTAATTATGGGGACAATAAAGTATTTTTAAATCGAATTATTGTTGCTTTTAATCAAGGTAAAAAAATTATTTTTAAAGCAATCACACTAATAGGCCAACGACTCGTTTGTGATGCAATACATTTAGTGTCTTTCTATCGTGTAACAAGCCGAGGAAAGGACGTCACGCAATAACAATCGTTAGCCGGGGCCCAACACATGCAACGTTTCACTGGTGCTAATAGGCAATAAATACTGAATAGATTATTGAACTGAAATCCGCCTGCTACTAACGAACGCAGTGCTACATAATGGCGATAAAATGCATCGATGGCATCGATGGTGTACGTTTTTATCGAGTAAACCGTTGCGGTGCCTGCAAGAGTAAAGCCCGTCATAGACGTCGAGGCAAGAACATTTGTAGACATGCGTTGCCACCAGCTATGTACATGATGATATAGATGCAGGCACTCTCATGCCAAGGATCAGTGAGATTCACCTCTTTTTCCACGCACCGCGCATACTTTGCCATTGTCTGCGTTTGTACGGATAGTCACGTGATTGTATGGAGGCTCCTGGTTGGTCAAGGGCCTCAATACATTTTGAGAAACGAACAACCCGTCCTTGTTAGTCTCTGGCGAGTCGCCGACGAGACGAACAACCCGTCCTTACTAGTCTCTGACGAGTCGCCGACGAAACAAACAACCCGTCCTTACTAGTCTCCGATGAATCGCCGACGAAACAAACAACCCGTCCTTACTAGTCTCCGATGAATCGCCGACGTGACACTGACGAGTCTCCCAAAAGACGCTGAAGAATATACGACGTGACGCCGACGTGACGCCGACTTGACGCCGACGTGACGCCGACGAGGGTGTACCTGCTAAAGTGCCATAAACACGACGCGACACGACAGGTGACGACAAGTGACGACAGGTGACAACATCACAAACATAATTTACGAATAAGAAACATACTCGGGGTGACCGTCTTCTGCGTCTACATATGATGTAGCGCCCCCCCCCCCCCCCCAACCGGAGGATGGCATTTTTGCTTGTTTTCTTAATGTTAAAATAAATATGTTGAAAGTACAATGCCCGCTAAGCTGTGTTCAATGAGCAGTTAAGCAATTTAACTGTTGCACCCACGAAAGATATACAAAATAATCAAATACTAAACACAGCTGTTACTATGACAGCGCTAACCACAACTTCATGGAATTATGACGAGACCAACATAGTTTCCGAAATCAACACCACAAATGGGACGAAGCATACCTGACTCAGTAAACGCCCTGTTTGATATTATCATAAATCGTTTATCGCCAACTTAAGTATTATATTCCTACTTCCATTACAAACCGTGTCTTTGTGTTATATGGATAACATAAGATGTGTTTTGACCATCGTCTAGCGAATGCATTCACACCAGGGAATTCTAGGTAGAGATAATAATTATGCGAGTCCACGGCATATTACATATTTACCCCCGTGTGAGATATTTGACTTCCCTGGAATATAAACGAGGTAGAAGGGTTCACCAGTTTTGTTGTCTTTGAAAGATAGTTTTTCCAACGTCCTTCCTATAGCCATGTCCAAGGCGTGTTGAAATTCTCTCAAAAGGGCTGAGTTGGTTGTTGACCGCAGAGGTACCGCAACAGCATTACTTGAAGCTACACCGCATTAATGTTAAGTCAACTTGAAATGCTTAAGCAAAGTTCATAAAAAGCCACCACCATAATAATGGTGAAACCTACTGTCGCTTACAAAGCTATTGAAGTCAACCTTTGGCGCAGCCTCGAGCGGCTAAACTCTCTATACAACGGTTGAATTGATGCACACAATATATGGTGAAATATGCTGAAAGCGGCATTAATAAAATGCCTTCAGTGGGTTCCTTTGTTGATTCATACAGTATAATTATGATTACATACTCGGTCAATGAGTCTACGACAGCGTGGGACAATCGGGTCTTGAGCATTCCCTGTTCGGCATTCCGCAAAGCGCTTAAGATGTGGTGTGATCAAATGTAGCGACCACATCACCTGTGTCTTTATTATTGTTTACATCAAACCGCGGACACTAATTGTGCCGTAGACTGAGATAACCGGCTGAAAGAGACGCGGAAGTGAATTTTTTTTAGAATACCATGAAACGGTTTGAAAAAAGAAATTGCCGACGTTGTGTAATCATGAATTACAATGTGTGTTAACAACATGATCTTATTAAAATAAAAACGATGATATTTCCTTGCATTATTATACTATTGCTCGATGTACAATATTACACACACATGAATCCCTCACTTTATTTTCTCACATATACGACCCTCAACCGCGAAATGAGTCTGATTGAACCAACACTCATTTCGTGAGACAGGCAGAACAAGTATCGACTGGATGATTTTGTGTTTTAAACGGTGCAACGAAATTATATTATATTATTCTATGAACTCGCATATTTCTTAAATACAGTTTATGAAAACGTGAATAGTGTACTGCATGCCCGTGTGTGTGCGCGTGTGTGTGCGCGTGTGTGTGCGCGTGTGTGTGCGCGTGTGTGCGTGTGCGTGTGTGCGTGCGTGCGTGCGTGCAGTCCTAACTATAGATACAACACACATACACCTGCAGCACAAGTCCACTGTGTGACGCGCCACGAGTAGCACAGTCCGCGCTCGTGTACCCGTATCTAACTAGGCCGCCAACCGTGTTTGCTTTATGGGTGTATCTAATTTCCTACATAGCATTTACATACAGATCAGTTGACTAACACTGATAATCGTGTGTGCGCACAGTCACACATGAAGTGGAGGAGAGAGAGGAGACGGGAAAGCATTTGCAGACAATTAATTTTTAACTTCTCTTTTGTTTATATAACAACATACGGGAAGAAACTACATTTATAAAACAGGGTAACATTTTATGTCGTTATCATCGATACTCAAGGTGTGACGAACGAATGCAAACATAGCAAATCCAAATTGAATGAAGCACCAATTCCCCCCGCTGTCCCGTCCTTGTCCCGTCGTCTACGTGCAGTGTGGGACATAAGGTTCCCATGCACAAGGTCTCGTCAGACTCCTGTGTCTTGGGCTCTCTTTGCGGGTGTATCCCAGATCAGATCAGCAGCCGCCAGTTCTTCCTTTGTTCGTCGCCACGTTGTTTCGGTCAGCCTCGTATTCTGTTTCCTTATGGCGTCCTTGGTTAGGGCTAGTTTGCTGACAGGTCGCTGTTCATCCTGCAGACCTTGTCAACCGTCCACCTTATCTTTTCAGGGTGAGGCAGATGTGTTGCTGTTTTATTGTTTGGTGGAGTCTGGTTATAGAGATGGTCTCAGGCCAGTACATTCTCAGTGTCATCCTTAAGCAGGTGTTGCAAGTTGGAGAGTCTTGCTGAGTCATGCTCTGGGCCGTAGAGGGTACAGAGAGGACATTAGTCTGGTAGATTCTTAGTCAGAATTTTATAACTTTGATTTGAAAGTTAGATCATAAACAGTTACAACTACTTTTAACATTCTTCAGCTGACGAGAGGGCAAAAGAGCTACACTATTCCATATCGCATAGGCGTTGGATAATGCATTTATTATTATTATTATTATTATTATTATTTTAATGCTTCTACAATACTCACCATCAGCTGGGTATATGTGAACCATTATAATTGGTGAACAAGGATTCCCACATACTGCACTGCTTTGAATAACGCGGAACATACGCGTTCTACGGATTGCTGGACACGCGCTGAAATGAGAGACACATATATTTTGTGTGATTCATTACTATTATTAAACACTCAATAGTGGAATATATTATACCGAGTTGTCTATATATGGAGTGAATGGAATCGTTTTAATCAAACTGTGGTCGACCTATGTTTGTATTACATATTGCATTTTAGATCATTGGTTTTCCGTTGGTCCAAGCACAGAATCATAGAAGCAACTGACTAATGGTTCCTCTCATAGCTGCAGCTGGAACGAGAAAATATAGCTATAACGGGAAGTAGCTACAACTGGAACTAGCCATGATGGACTGAAACCTTCGGAGCGTATTCGTAAAGAGATTGGCGCCAACGCATTGATTCGCCATTCCAGCCTCTCGTATACTTTACGTGCGAATGCGAACCGTTATCCCCACATGCACTTGCGTGTGCACACATAGATATACGGATGCATGCTTTACATGTACACATACAGTATACGCATGCACGCACGCACGCGCGCGCTCACACACATACTGTTTACAATAGGTAATCGTGTTTAATTAGAAATGTGTATTACAGAAACAAGTCATATTTAAAATTTAGAAACAAAAATGTTATATATTCTCTTGCAATAACAGGTGCCTTGAATTAATATCAATGTCATTTGGTCCAGGACATAAACAGAAAACCTGTATATTCAGTATCAAATTCGGTATGGCTGCTTCTTTGGACGGGGGCAAGAACAAAGCCCCTTTCATTAACGCACTCACTCATTCACTCAGTAACTCCCCGATTAACTAACTCACTCATTCACTTAACAGCTCGTCCGTTCGTACGCACGCATGTTTATTTGCGCACACGTGCACGTATTAAGGGTGTGTGGAACGTTCCTGTGAGTGTAATTACGAATACGTGCGTGCGCACGTGTGTGTGTGTGTGACTGTCCGTGTGAAAATGCGTTGTTGGTTGGGCTGTTTATGTATCTGTGCTTGAAGCTGAGGTGATTCACCGGGATGACGTCGTGTCTACCTACTATTTTAACACAACTTCATATATGCTAATGACGTCACGATGTGCGTATAATTTTCACGCTTCATTGTTGGCCTTGTGTGTGTGTGTGTGTTAGTTATCTCTGGATTGCAGCCAGTTACGAGTTGGGCGCGTAAACAAAATTAATAAGGACCACATTGCGGAGCGCGCCTGTCATAGACCATGGGTTCTCCGGGTCTGCGGCCGCTATTATCGGTCTAACGGCGACCAGCCGCCACAGTTTCCTTCTGCTTTCGCACTGACGACAAAGCAGCGACGTCATATTACCGGGCCTGACTGAAAGGACTCGGCCTGATCGCCGTTATGATTGCGCGTGATATCTGATAACCCCGCTCCAGCGCACCGCCTGTAAGGCCGATGCACAAACACTTTGTTTGCGCTCCGTACAGGATCTTTGCCACGCCGGCCCTGCAAGCGGCACTTCAAACAATTCTCCGTACCGCATTCACCCTCGCGTAATAACAGCCAGCGACGCCCCCCGATGAAACGTTCTTTTTGCGCGACTATAATCGCTGCTGTTGGCTGCGGGGAAATGTCGCCGGGTTTACGAGTGCGTGGCGGCGTCCCGGTTCATGCCGGTACGCCTGCGAGACCCGAACGATGCCAATTAAACAGCAATACGGCGCAGTCGGCGACCGGCCGGCTTGCCAACTTCCCAGCCGCAGTTGAGCAATTTGTCAAATTTATGACGCGATCAGTCGTGATAACATCGGACGTTTTAGCGACAACCCTAGCGATTTAGAACCCGCAGTTTGGCTACGTGACGACAGACTGGTGGCAACGTGAGGCATCAGCAAGACATACACTTAAATACGTATGTGCATATATATATATATATATATATATATATATATATATATATATACACACTGGCACACGTTCGCATACCCACGTACGCGCACACCCATTTACATACGCACGCACACAGAAACACACTCGCACCAACATTCATTCACAACTACACACACACACGCACACACACACGCACACACACGCACCCGTGTACACACACAACACCCACGCACGCGCGCAAGGACAGTTAGGTAGCGTCTAGACGACTAGATAACCAAACAGCTGAAACAAGAAAACAAATTATACAAAGATAAACGCACACAATAACCAATGCGACACACAATAATAAAGTCCACACACGACAACCAATGCCACACACGACAATTAATGCCACACACCACAACCAATGCCACACAGAACAAGCAAAGACCCACACAACAACGCGAGCCCCAGTCATGTGCACTAACAGCAACGCGCTAGTCTGTCGGACACACCTCTCGTTGAGTCACTGGTGGAGCGGGTCTTGCACTAGGCCGGGTCTTGCACTAGCCCGTGCCACGGCCTCCCGCCGACCTCAGCCCGTAGCTCACGGGCCAGACAAGCCATACCTCACCCAAACCTTGGTTTATCCTCGCGTGCTCGAATGCCAACTTCTGATCGCCGCGCGATACGATCAGGGTTACGCTTGACAGCCGAGGCGAGCTTAGAGGCAGACAACGCGCCCATTCAACAAGGGATGCATATTGTACGGAGTCTGGTCTTTGCTTACCTCCTTACATAATGCACGGCTCCACAGACGGCTCAGGGTACTCGTGCACCCAACGCACCAGGACGTCATGGCACTCCCGGACCTAGCTTCCACTGTTTGAACGTCAACTCGGTCTATACAACGAGACACCCAGACAATATCACTACCGGGGTTGAATACTCCTTCCGGGCTGACTAACAGAGCGAACGAGGGTTACACCGGTAATATGACGTCTCTATCGGCATTACAACCTCTCAAGATTTAAAGCGACCTTACCAGTTCCGTTACCCGGAATCGTTATATCGAGCTAGAGGTGGTCATTATTAGCAGGAAGTTCACTGGATCAGTTGAACTTCGACCCACTTGCGGCCTTCATTGCAGAAACCGAACTGGTAGTGTCAACATTTCAGGAACTTGCGATTAGTGTCACGTGTCTCCGCAACAGCTGTGTTTACAATTTGATTGTTTTGTATGTTTCGTGGACGCAACATTCAGATTCGAACACTGTGTTGTACGTAGGAGTGGTCTCATTGATTAGCAAAGACAAGAAAAACGTGAAATTTTCATATTGTCTCCAACTTCGTCACCACCCCACCGATACGTGGGGTGGGTGGACTGGCGACGATTTCGGACGATCCAAAACGGCTCCCAGAACCACAGCCAATACCCACCGAAGTCACCGGATAGTCCAAGACACTACCCACCAGGCTGCCCGGGTGTGATATCCACCACAGCAGCAATGTGCAATAATGTATGATCCACTCTATATGGTGGTGATGGTGATGGTGGTGATGGTGATAGTGGTAGTGGTTGTGGTGGTGGTGGTTGTGCTGGTGGTGATGGTTGTGGTGGTGGTGGTGGTGGTGGTGGTGGTGGTTGTGGTGGTGATGGTTGTGGTGGTGATGGTTGCTGTGGTGATGGTGGTGGTTGTGGTGGTGATGTTGATGGTGGTTTTTGTGGTGGTGATGGTTGTGGTGGTGGTGGTGGTGGTGGTGGTGGTGGTGGTGGTGGTGGTGATGGTGATGGTGTTTGTGGTGGTGGTGGTGAAGGTGGTGGTGGTTGAGGTGGTGGAGGTGGTTGTGATGGTGGTCGTTGTGATGGTTGTGGTGGTGGTGGTGGTGGGGGTGGTGATGGTGGTGGTGATGGTGGTGATGGTGGTTGTGGTGGTGCTGGTGATGGTGGTTGTTGTGGTGGTTGTGTAGTGGTTGTGGTGGTGGTGGTGGTTATGGTGGTGGTTATGGTGGTGGTGGTGGTTATGGTGATGGTGGTGGTGGTTATGGTTGTGGTGGTGGTGGTGGTGATGCTGGTGGTGATGGTTGTGGTTGTGGTGGTGGTGATGGTGGTGGTGGTGATTGTGGTGGTGGTGTTGGTGATGGTGATGGTGGTCGTGATGGTGGTGGTGGTGATAGTGATGGTGGTTGTGGTTGTAGTTGTGGTGGTGGTTATGGTTGTGGTGGTGGTGGCGCTGGTGGTGATGGTTGTGGTGGTGGTGGTGATGGTTGTGGTGGGGGTGGTGGTTGTGGTGGTGATGGTGGTGGTGGTGATTGTGGTGGTTGTGATGGTGATGATGGTGGTGGTTGTGGTGGTTGTGGTGGTTGTAGTGGTGGTGGTGATGGTGATGGTTGTGGTGGTGGTGATGGTGGTGGTTGTGATGGTGGTGGTGGTAGTGGTAGTGGTGGTGGTGGTTGTGGTGGTGGTGGTGGTGGTTATGGTGGTGGTGCTGGTTATGGTGGTTGTGCTGGTGGTGATGGTTGTGGTTGTGGTGGTGATGGTGGTGGTGGTGGTTATGGTGGTGGTGGTTGTTATGGGGGTTGTGCTGGTGGTGATGGTTGTGGTGGTGGTGGTGGTGGTGATTGTGGTGGTGATGGTGATGGTGGTGGTTGTGGTGGTGATGTTGGTGGTGGTTTTTGTGGTTGTGATGGTGATGGTGATGGTGATGGTTGTGGTGGTGGTGGTTGTGGTGTTGGTGATGGTGATGGTGGTGGAGGTGGTGGAGGTGGTTGTGATGGTGGTGGTTGTGGTGGTTGTGATGGTTGTGGTGGTGGTGGTGATGGTGGTGGTGGTGGTTGTGGTTGTGGTGGTGGTGATTGTGCTGGTTGTGGTGGTGGTGGTGGTGGTGATGGTTGTGGTGATGGTGGTGATGGTGGTGATGGTTGTGGTGGTGATGGTGGTGGTTGTGGTGGTGATGTTTTTGGTGGTTTTTGTGGTGGTGATGGTGATGGTTGTGGTGGTGGTGATGGTGATGGTGATGGTGATGGTGGTTATGGTGCTGGTGCTGGTGATGGTTGAGGTCGTTGTGATGGTTGTGGTTGTGATGGTTGTGGTGGTTGTGGTGGTTGTGGTGGTTGTGGTGGTTGTGGTGGTTGTGGTGGTTGTGGTGGTTGTGATGGTGATGGTGGTGATGGTGGTGATGGTGGTGATGGTGGTGATGGTGGTGATGGTGGTGATGGTGGTGATGGTGGTGATGGTGGTGATGGTGGTGATGGTGGTGATGGTGGTGATGGTGGTGGTGATGGTGGTGGTCGTGGTGATGGTGATGGTGGTGTTGGTGATGGTGATGGTGGTGTTGGTGATGGTGGTGGGGCTGGTGATGGTGGTTGTTGTGTGGTGGTTGTGGTTGTGGTGGTGGTGATGGTGGTTGTGGTTATGGTTGTGATGGTGGTGGTGGTGGTGCTGGTAGTGATGGTTGCGGTGGTGGTGGTGGTGGTGGTGATGGTGGTGATGCTTGTTGTGGTGGTGATGGTGGTGGTTGTGGTGGTGGTGTTGGTGATGGTGATGGTGGTTGTGGTGGTCGTGCTGGTGGTGGAGGTTGTGGTGGTGGTGGTGGTTGTGATGGTGGTGGTTGTGGTGGTGGTGATGGTGGTGGTGGTTGTGGTGGTGGTGGTTATGGTTGTGGTGGTGCTGGTTGTGGTGGTGGTGGTGGTGGTAGTGCTGGTGGTGATGATTGCGGTGGTGGTGGTGGTTGTGGTGGTGATGCTGGTGGTGATGATTGTGGTGGTTGTGGTGGTTGTGGTGGTTGTGGTGGTTGTGATGGTGGTGGTTGTTGTGGTGGTGATGGTGGTGGTGATAGTGATGGTGATGGTGATTGTGGTGGTGGTGATGGTGATGGTGATGGTGATGGTGATGGTGGTGGTGGTGATGGTGGTGGTGGTGGTGATGGTGGTGGTGGTGGTGATGGTGGTGGTTGTGGTGGTGGTGATGGTGGTGGTGATGGTTGTGGTTGAGGTTGTGGTTGTGGTGGTGGTGATGGTGGTGATGGTGGTGATGGTGGTGATGGTGGTGATGGTGGTGATGGTGGTGATGGTGGTGATGGTGGTTGTTGTTGTTGTTGTTGTGGTGGTGGTGGTGGTGGTGGTGGTGGTGGTGGTGGTGATGGTGATGGTGGTTGTGGTGGTGGTGGTGGTGATGGTGGTGGTGGTTGTGGTGGTGGTGGTGGTGGTGGTGGTTTTAAACCTTGTTGTTCTAGTTTTAGTACTCCTGTAGCGCTTTGCAGAGGGAAGAAACCCAACGAGATTTTTGGCTGAGTGGGTTGTATCCCGCACAATGCTTCGTGCAGCGAGCATGGTAGATTGACTCTAAACATGGCGACTCGCGCCCAATGATTTTTTATGTACCTTTCACAAAGGCTTCTAGTCGCTGTTTCTCTTCCTGACCGACGATGCTTTCAATGATAGCGTGGTAGTAGTGCATCAGGGTCTCCTGCACGATGCCGAATCTCCTGAGCTACCTCAGAAAGTACAAGCGTTGTTGAGCCTTTTTGTGATGCACAGTGTGTTTTCGCCCCAAGATCACTTGGTAATGTTGTGCCCAGGACTTTACAAGATTCCACTTGTTCGACCACCACGTCATTTAACAAGGAAGAGCGGATGGGCGTCTTCTTCGTGGGACACAATTCGAGGTTGTTATCTGCGCACCAGCCAACCATTCTGTGAACCTCTTCCCAATATGAAGACAACGCGTGTGAGACGCCGTGCAGGAAAGTGACCAACACGACATAGCTAAGCGACCAATGTCTTATTGGCCGCCACTAATCACAGAAGAAATAAACTTGGGCTGTTAATAAACTAAAACCGTCCTTGTCCGTTTGCAATCTGGGTTTCTCTTCTGGGTGGCAATCTTGTGAAATCTTGCTAAAACAGCCATTAACGTCCGGTGAACTCTTACTTTGTTTCTGTCGATTTCATCCGGTTTGGGTACAGCGCAGCAATGAACTGTAAGGAATTGAAACTATCCACGAATTCTATAGCAACGGCCAGGCATTGTTGGGCAGTAGAAAGCACGCGGTGCCCGCCGGCATAGTCTATTATACGCCGAGTGTCGTAAAGCCTCGTCATTGTGTTCGTCGATTAGTTGGGCCCCGTGTCAACGCGTCACGCTCACAACAGTCATTTACTACGTAAACAGGATACTCGTTTTTACGCAGCGGGTGACGTAAGATTGCAGTATTTCCAGTAGTTCGATATGTGTGCTGTCTTTGTCCCGCGGGTCGGCTCACCCTCTACTTAAACGACTGCGTGACCTGGATTCAACATTGCTACGTCTTAATTGTTAGAATCCTCACATTTACCGACTGCCATGCACGGGGAGTGTAAGTGTAAGTTTTTGACTTTTTAAATTGATATTCTACGGCAAACGTTTGACAAACATTACAACAAAATTTTTGTTACGTCAATACATCTGAATACATCACGTGATAATAATTGTAACACAATTGTAGAACAACGTGACACTCCTTGTGACATATTTTTGACACCATGTGAAGCTCCTTGTGACACAGCTGTAGTCGTCACGTGACACATTTGAAGACGTCATGTTACACTCCTTTTGACACAATTGAAGACGCCACGTGACACTGATTATAACACAGTTAAAGACACCACGTGACACTCATTGTGAAACATTTCAAGAAGTCACGTGACATTCCTCGTGACCCCCATTGGAGACGTCACGTGACACTCTTCGTGACAAATCCCGATTGAAAATAGACAGCGATCGACGAGGCTTGGTCACGTGGCTTCCGTGCAGGCTTGATTCGTTTGTTCTGACATTAGTTAGATAATGGAGATAAGCAACATAGAGTGTTTAAAAATAGCTGCGCCGATACTAGGTATGTTGACTATTAAAATAAATTAAACATTTTAGTATACACAACTGGATTTCAGGCAAAGCGTAACAAATTATTTATAAAGGGTGGTTTCGTAAGACAAGATGCTAAAACAGAAAGTTAACATAATCGCAATAGGGGATCCTAAATAAATTCGTTTACAAGTTGTATGTCTATGTGTAGGAAATACGTGTTTGGTGGAATTCCTGATTGTTTCATAGCGCTGCGTCTGGTTTACGTCATAATTTATATTGACGTCATAATGACTATTGCAAATGTCCGACATAAATACTTCTGTAATCATATTACTGTCGTGTTATTAAGTCAACAAAACTGTTCACAGCCGATTATACATTAATTGTGCTACTGTTTGTGCGTTATTTGTTCTACCCAGCATCTTGTAAGGCTTTATGCTGGTGTCAGTTTCCCTATTCTACCTTTTTGTTAATATTTTGACAAGTAAACTAATACTTGTTCGATTTTGCAACTTGTGTTGTGCTTTATGTCGTTTTTTCTGTAAGTTTTACTTGCTCTACTTGGCGTCATGTGCTCTACTTGGCGACATGTGCGGTATGTGAATGCCACTTCGACCCCTGCAGACAAAACACCCCTGGCGTTGCACACTCTGTGCGGAACGTTTCACCCTGTTTTCTTCGGAAACATCTGATAACGGTCACAACTGAGTTATCAGAGCAACGTGGGCAGTCGCAATGTAAAGGCGCATACCAGATCTACTACTCGTTAAAATATGGGGGGCCTCGCGTGCGTGTGTGCGTGTGTGCGTGTGTGCGTGTGTGCGTGTGTGCGTGTGTGCGTGTGTGCGTGTGTGCGTGTGTGCGTGTGTGCGTGCGTGGGTGCGTGCGTGCGTGCGTGCCTGCCTGCCTGCCTGCCTGCCTGCCTGCCTGCCTGCCTGCCTGCCTGCCTGCCTGCCTGCCTGCCTGCCTGCCTGCCTGCCTGCCTGCCTGCCTGCCTGCCTGCCTGCGTGCGTGTGTGTATGTGAAGTGTTGTGTGCGTTGACCATCAACAGGTTTCATAAATTGCAATGGTAAACCGAAATTAGTTGATGATAGTGGAGTGATATTTTTGGTCTTAAGCCATCTCGGGTTGTATTAGCAGTTGGAAAGAAACTTTACACGTCATAAAACTTAATATAACTAATTACATTTTAACCATGCGCACAATACCTCCCAAGGCACCACCATGCGAGCCGCCAGTCATACAGCGTGACTATCGCACACATTCGGACTTCCATAAAGCCCGACTGTTTACTAGGATGTGTACACACGTTGCACATATCTTTGTATGCGTCAGCGAATATAATTGTCTATACATGTTTTGCTGTTTTATCTTTCCAACAGCTTGAATACGCAATATTTTACGTTTACGTGTTCGAGGCAGTGTGTAAGCTATGACACCACGTCAGTGCCACCGTAACACTAAATTAGTACGACCATGTGACGACGGCCCTCTCGTGCACAGTCGAATGGTTAGCCGCCTGTGCCCGCGGGTCCTGCGAGGCCGCCTCTGTCTGGTCGCCGCCGACCGGGTTCACAGGAGGCGCAGTGGACCACTCCCAACCCATTCCCTGCGACGTAATACAGTCACAAGCCGACCACGGGGAGTCTCAACACACATGTTTGATATTTAGAAGTTTGTGCAAAATGTATTTAATTAAATCGGTGATCTCAAACATACTATTAATTTATAGATGTCCAAACAATTTGTTTACGTATATTTGTTTGTGATTAAAAAAACACCATTACAGAGTGTATCCCCAAATCAACACACACCGGGGACACACTGGAACACACAGAGGACACACCGGGGACACACCGGGGGACACACGGGGACACACAGAGGACACACAGGGGACGCACCGGGGACACACCGGGGACACACCGGGGGGACAAACGGGGACACACAGAGGACACACAGGGGACGCACCGGGGACATACGGGGGACACACCGGGGACACACAGGGGACACACAGTGGACACACAGGGGACACACAGGGGACACACAGGGGACACACAGGGGACACACCGGGGACATACCGGAAACACACAGGGGACGCACCAGGAACACACCGAGGACATGACTGTATGTCTGTCTGTCTGTCTGTCTTTCTTTTTTCTTTTCTTTTCTTTTCTTTCTTTCTTTCTTTCTTTCTTTCTTTCTTTCTTTCTTTCTTTCTTTCTTTCTTTCTTTCTTTCTTTCTTTCTTTCTTTCAGTCAGTCAGTCAGTCAGTCAGTCAGTCAGTCAGTCAGTCAGTCAGTCAGTCAGTCAGTCAGTCAGTCAGTCAGTCAGTCAGTCAGTCAGTCAGTCAGTCAGTCAGTCAGTCAGTCAGTCAGTCAGTCAGTCAGTCTGTCTGTCTGTCTTTCTTTCTTCTTGTCTGTCTGTCTTTGGTTTTTTTTGGCTGTCTTTCGTTCTGTCTGTGTACGTGTCGCTCTGCCTCTGCCTCTGCCTCTGCCTCTGCCTCTGCCTCTGCCTCTGCCTCTGCCTCTGCCTCTGCCTCTGCCTCTGCCTCTGCCTCTGCCTCTGCCTCTGCCTCTTCCTCTCCCTCTCCCTCTCCCTCTCCCCAACCTCTCCCCCTCCCCACCCTCTCCCCCTCTCTCTCCCTATCCTACCCTCCCGTCATCCTCTCCTCTCTCTCCTAGGCGCTAGGTCAAGGTCACAACACAAGGTCGGGTCATTGATATTTTAGTGCTTCACGTGCCGACTTGGTGGCGTTTGTGAAGTCTGACTTGTAACGAAATGACTGGCTCGGGTCCAAGTCGAGCGACTCAACGCTTCGGCTCATCACAGCCAACAATGCGCTCACTGTTCAATATGTGTAGGTGGAAGTATAATTATTATTATTATGCGCCCGGTTTAACGATAACCAAACGGATCACGGTCAATTGGAATCATTAAGTGTAATTAGCACTTACTTAACCACTAGAAAATAGCCATGGCTACGTTATCGGTTCAACATCGGCTCGGCTAATGAAAGCATGGCACACACTGCGCATGTCCACCTGTTCCCTGATTTCCCGTCTGTCCCCGGACTGGTGCGTATGCTCACTGAGTGTCAGATTAAGTAATCATTGCAACTTTATAGTGGTTGTATATCGTGAGATGAATCAAAATTATTTTCAAGATTACAAATTTAATATTGACTATAACGTTTTGTTTGAAACCATGAATTCGTACTGAGACCAGATCAACAAATGTGGATAAAACTTCTTACCATTGCTTCACAGACACAACGCGACAAACGTAGTGGTCTTTGTCGCACAATATTTTTATTTAATAACACCATAAATTCTCAATCAAGCCCGTTGTTCCTGGATCAATTTCATCGTCTTCGCCGTATTTGTTGGTATATGTCTCTCTTTTCCTCACTGTGTTGCCAATATTATTGTTACTGCATTTGTAGTGGTTCACAGGCTCTTGCAAGTCCATTTTCACAATTTTGCTCATAAATATATCACAAACTTTGAACGTGTATCCAAAGTTGTTTGGCATGAGTAGTTATTTATATCCCCTGGCGTATTCGTCCATCTCTTGACAACTTTATAAGTTCACGATTTTGAGATTGCGTAACCCTTTCATTTTGATGGGCATCGGAGCTCGAGTTTACGAAGATTTAGGTATTATGCATAAATGTTTTATTGTTTTTGTAGCATAGTATACGGCAACGAGTTTGTACAACTAACCGTATTTCCACACGATTTGGTGTGAGAACGACGCGTGGGCGATGTGTAGGCTGTACCATTAAAGTTGCTTGTGTTTAGCAAATTTACAGGAAAATCCATAATTGATCTATAGGAAACGGATTGTTTTTCTTCAGAATAACTAGTTAATTTGTGTTTATGTATCGACAATAGGTATATATTGTTTATGTGTTTTCGGTGTGGTTTCAGGCTTCAGCATAGAAGAGTTTTCACGCTACTCAAACCGTTGGTCGCTGAGATAACTTCTCACGGAACGCATGTACATGGTACGCATGATCATGTCGGAGCTGAGATAACTTGTACATGGGACGCATGATCATGTTGGAGCTGAGATAACGTGTGCATGGGACACATGGTCATGTTGGAGCTGAGATAACTTATACATGGGACGCATGGTCATGTCATGTTAGAGCTGAGATAACTTGTACATGGGACGCATGATCATGTTGGAGCTGAGATAACTTGTACATGGGACACATGGTCATGTTGGAGCTGAGATAACTTGTACATGGGACACATGGTCTTTTTGGAGCTGAGATAACTTGTACATGGGACGCATGGTCATGTTGGAGCTGAGATAACTTGTACATGGGACGCATGGTCATGTTGGAGCTGAGATAACTTGTACATGGGACACATGGTCATGTTAGAGCTGAGATAACTTGTACATGGGACGCATGATCATGTTGGAGCTGAGATAACTTGTACATGGGACACATGGTCATGTTGGAGCTGAGATAACTTGTACATGGAACACATGGTCTTTTTGGAGCTGAGATAACTTGTACATGGGACACATGGTCTTTTTGGAGCTGAGATAACTTGTACATGGGACGCATGGTCATGTTGGAGCTGAGATAACTTGTACATGGGACGCATGGTCATGTTGGAGCTGAGATAACGTGTACATGGGACGCAGGATCATGTTGGAGCTGAGATAACTTGTACATGGGACGCATGGTCATGTTGGAGCTGAGATAACTTGTACATGGGACGCATGGTCATGTTGGAGCTGAGATAACTTATACATGGGACGCATGGTCATGTTGGAGCTGAGGTAACTTGTACATGGGACGCATGGTCATGTCGGAGCTGAGATAACTTGTACATGGGACGCATTATCATGTAGGAGCTGAGATAACTTGTACATGGGACACATGGTCATGTTAGAGCTGAGATAACTTGTACATGGGACGCATGATCATGTTGGAGCTGAGATATCTTGTACATGGGACACATGGTCATGTTGGAGCTGAGATAACTTGTACATGGAACACATGGTCTTTTTGGAGCTGAGATAACTTGTACATGGGACACATGGTCTTTTTGGAGCTGAGATAACTTGTACATGGGACGCATGGTCATGTTGGAGCTGAGATAACTTGTACATGGGACGCATGGTCATGTTGGAGCTGAGATAACGTGTACATGGGACGCAGGATCATGTTGGAGCTGAGATAACTTGTACATGGGACGCATGGTCATGTTGGAGCTGAGATAACTTGTACATGGGACGCATGGTCATGTTGGAGCTGAGATAACTTATACATGGGACGCATGGTCATGTTGGAGCTGAGGTAACTTGTACATGGGACGCATGGTCATGTCGGAGCTGAGATAACTTGTACATGGGACGCATTATCATGTTGGAGCTGAGATAACTTGTACATGGGACGCATGGTCATGTCGGAGTTGAGATAACTTGTACATGGGACGCTTTATCATGTAGGAGCTGAGATAACTTGTACATGGGACGCATGGTCATGTCGGAGCTGAGATAACTTGTACATGGGACGCATAGTCAGGTCATAGCTGAGATAACCTTAAATGGAACGCATGGTCATGTCGAGGGTGAAATAAACTTCCACGTGACGTATGGCGCACTTATCGCCGGTCTCAGCTACTTTAATAGCTGCCACCGCCTGTCGATCATGGCGCTCTAGCTGACGGGTCAGTATAACCGGGGCGAACACTGCCACTCACACCCACGACGTAGCTGTAATCTACTGGACTCATCGCCCAAAAATATGTTACGAAAACCATCGATTATATCAATTATAAGGTCCCTGGTGTGTTGATATGGCCAATATCTAAAGTCTAAAGAAGATTGCGCAGACTTTTTGTTGATATTTGCATCGTCATTCCACGCATGTAATGGCGCATTGTTTGAGCGCCCACTAATCACAGACAATTGGGCAAGTTTCCCGGAAAACAAAATCGTTAATGCTACTACATCCCTTCAGGCCGTAATGGTGAATACCCGGACCATTTTCGGTTGATATGTAATTATTCGATGACGTAAGCAATAGCTTAGTTCAAAAGAAATATGGGTCACATAATGGTCCATTTTCTGGACGACAGCGATTGGCGAGGCACATTCTGTGAGAGACGGGCAGATTTATGACAGCCGGTCGCCGGCAACGAGGGGTCAGACGGTCGGCGTAGACGTCATAAGGTCTATAACCTGGACGAAAATATGCTATTAATGGTAGTTTTCCGTCTCATCAACAAGCCAAACGAATTCCACGAACCCCAATTAAGGAAGTCGTATACAAGTCTGGAGCGGTGTGTTTACGGCCGAGCCGCGGAATCTTGTGCAATATCAGGCAGCCGGTCTCCCGCGCTGCGTGCACGCAGCCGATATTGCCCGCGCGGGTAGTGTTCATGTTTACGTCATCAGCGGAATTCCGCATCAGCTATCAAAACATAATGCGGTATTTTTAGCCAATAGAAAAATAAGAACTTTCGAACTCTCGTACCAGATCTACGACTCCACGGAAACAGACGAATAGGTTTACTTGAAACTTAATTAAACACACATTACTGCAGGCAGGCATTGCGTATTGTGCATGCATTGCCTCTGTCTGTTTGATGTCGGCGCTATCACGATAGCAGCATTGATTGGTGAACTAATTGTAAAAAGGTTAGCAGAGTTCCTGTCTGTATAATTTATATGGAACCACAGGTTCACGTTTTAACAGAAATAAGAATTAAACATGGAGAAAACATGTATTTATTTGTTGGGTGTCGTAACCATATATCACGAGAAGGTGTTTTCCATACAACACTTTCGTGGTTAAGTAGAAATGGTGATGATGCAACGACTTACAATACCAAGAAACCAAATACAGGTATCGCATGCAGCACACCCAGGAGATGTCGAACCCGTGATGTTGTAATGACGTGTTGTACCCGGGAGACAATTACACGTCCCGCGAGTTACACCTTCCTGGGTGCGGTGTGAGTCAGACTCGTCGGGGCGGTCACATGACACTGACAGGGCAACGAAAGCCAACGGACCGCCCCATGACACGTGTACGTCGTCGTCGGGTCAAGACGACTTGGTTTCTCGGTATAATTGTTGTTGCTTTTGTCGTGGTTGTTTTTGTTGTACTGGATCCAAGCAGTTGGCAACTGATACGAACAGCAACGTGACGTCACTGAATATCAGCAGCAATCAACGCATTTCAGTTAGATTCCCCATAAGACGTTAACTTGGTTGTTTTTAATCGATGGTTTGAAGCAACTCAGCGGAAAAGTAGATTCCACAGCCTGAGCACGCGGCAACGTGTGTGTGCGTGTGTGTGCGTGTCTGCGTGTGTGTGCGTTCGTGTGTTTGTGTGTGTGTTTGTGTGTGTGCGTGTGTGGTGTGTGTGTGTGTGTGTGTGTGTGTGTGTGTGTGTGTGTGTGTGTGTGTGTGTGTGTGTGTGTGTGTGTGTGTGTGTGTGTGTGTGTGTGTGTGTGTGTGTGTGTGTGTGTGTGTGTGGTGTGGTGAGTGTGGTGTGGTGTGGTGTGGTGTGGTGTGTGTGTGTGTGTGTGTGTGTGTGTGTGTGTGTGTGTGTGTGTGTGTGTGTGTGTGTGTGTGTGGTGGGGTGAGTGTGGTGTGTGTGTGTGTGTGTGTGTGTGTGTGTGTGTGTGTGTGTGTGTGTGTGTGTGTGTGTGTGTGTGTGTGTGTGTGTGTGTGTGTGTGTGTGTGTGTGTGTGTGTGTGTGTGTGTGTGTGTGTGTGTGTGTGTGTGTGTGTGTGTGTGTGTGTGTGTGTGTGTTCACAACGCCGCGTGTCATAGCATAGCATTGTCACACACCATAGCACGGCATCGTATCGTGGTATAGCACGGTCACGTCTCCTCATAGCAGGAAGAACGGGAACGGGAGATAGGGAGTGGAGGCGGGCGATGAAGAAGGCAGTCCAAAGCAGTGTCGGGAAACGATAAGAAAGAAAACAATAAAATAAGACGAGTATCGAGGCTAGCCTCGTCCCGGACAACAGTGGAAAAGGCGAGAACAACACTTCATTTCAAACAACCAACTTCCGAATTCCGTGCTGTTCAGACCAAGCCGTCGCTCTGCTTTTTATAAGTGAACGCACAAAACATCCTAGGGTGTGTACCGTTTGTGCGAATGAGAAAAAGACGAAGATTTACAGCGGATAAACATTCCGCCTTTGTTAACGCGAACACTTCGACGTGTCGACTGGTGTATTAAACCATCTCGGCACTGCGACAGGTAGGCTGCGGACAGGCGCCGTTTGTTGCGTCAAATGGGACTTCCTATTTAAAATAAGATATCGTACATCAATTCCGAGCGAGAAAATTTTGAGGTTTATGTGCCGCCTCCAAGCCCTTCCCCGGTCCAGACCGCACCTCCTAAACTTCCGCTTCACCTACCCCCATCCGCGCAAAAAATCTCGCCTGCCAATGCGGCCTGGCAGACCACATACCACGGGGTTGTCGCGGCCCAACTCGCCGCTCGCGAACAGTTTATACTAATTTCACGGCGCCTTAATGAAGCACCTGGCAAGCACGGCAGAGGAATGCACAACTGCAGATTTACGCAAGACCGCCTAACACGCTGACTGACGGGCGAAAGATGCATTATGCGCGTCAGAAATTGCTCCACCTCACTGTCTTCAGTGTCACAACGGTGTCACAGGTTTTTTTGCCAGAACTCTCTCTTCCCTTTCCTGCTTCGTCTTCCCACAATTAATCATCAACACTCTTCAAACCTGGAATAGAAATGTATCTACACCCACTGTATATGTGAAGGCATAAGCGTGTACAATGTTTTTTCATCAAACAAATATAAATATGTTTTTACATTTTGTACGTTGGACCAACAGGTGTACATCCATCCAATTTGACAAATGTTGTATTGTTTGAAATATACACCGAACACAGAACAAAAAAAACATTATATCTGTCATGTTAAACCTATGGCATGAATTCCGGGCAATTGCCTGTAGAGTGTACATTTTCCTTTATGTGTATCATGACGAAAATGCGTAGATAAGTTTCTTGCTGTGTCCTCATCGTTCCGAGAAGTTTGTGAAAGCAGTGGAACGTACAATCTGACGACCGACGTGATCTATGGACCAGTGCACAGCGGCCCTGAGCACTATCGTCTGTTTGCTAGGTCTAGGCGCAGACTTCAGCGTTTGTTACGCAATGCCGGCTGTTGTACATTTTCGACGAGCGACGAATCGTAGCACGAACATTCCTAAATCAACACGTCATTTCCGGGTGACTTAATTCCAAATAAGTTCAATTATGATATAATTTACAGCGAAGTACACGTTTATGTTGTTGTTCTTGTAGCTATAATCATTTGACTGCGGTGGATATAACGTATGCGAATTGGAGGAAGAGAGAGTGTGGGTAGAGAGATATGTGGGTAGAGAGATATGTGGGACAACAAAGGACCTTGGAAACAATAGTGCTCACAGTCACTGCAGGTCGTGTTGCCGTCTACTTAAAATATCGCGGTTCTTTACGAGCGACTATTTACGACGTGATCGCGACACCACAACTGTAGCGACACGGCCACCGACAAGTTCACCAGCAGTGCACAATACCGTTTTGTGGTCAACAACGTTCAGCATAGATTCCAGATTTAAAAAAAATATTTTATTGTCTTGAAAGACCCATACACCGGGTCACGATAACACAAACATAAGGTATTCATAAATTATCTCGTGTGTCTGACATCGGAGAATGTCAACAGTTGGTCCGCCATGAGGGTCACGTGGGAGGAAGAGCCAATCGTTGCATAGCTCGTCAGGCCTAACAATAGCCGACTTGCACAAAATGTTCCAGCATTTTAAAGCGTTGAATGAAAGTTAGCGGCTCTTCCAACAGCCACGCTCCAACATGGTAGCATGTTCAGCCTCGCTGATCTAACGGTGATGTTTTGAATCTAATGTCACAATAATACGTATATAAAACAGTGCTTTGTGGCTGCCTTTGGTGCGTGTCGTTTTAACGAAGAACTCTTCAAAGGCTGCCTTTACGAAATCTGGTTTCGGTTGTAGGACTTTCGAAGACCTACCTACGTTGTCTAAATTGGCCCCTTCCAACACCAGTGGATATCGGACTGAGCCTAGCTCAAATGGCTGGCTTAAGGGTTGTGGATAATCCCCGCACGCGTGCGTGTGTGTGTGTGCGCGCGCGCGCGTGTGTGTTCACACGCTGTGGCAACACGCACACCGAACGGCGCTACATAGCATCACGTACATTGTTACTATGGCAATGCAGACGCATGTCACGTACCGCGGTGCGGCATCGTGCCAGGCACTGTGGACTGATTATCCTATATCCTGTGTTACTTATAAAAAGAACAAGAGCAACGACACCCATTCGTTGTCTCTCTGCGGACGTCCATGCGACGTGCGACGACTGGCCAAGAAACAACAGACACTTTCGGTCGTGTCAAACACTTATCACAAGGTGTCCAAAACGACACATTCACTAGTCACATCACTGGCAAGCCGGGTAGGCATTTAACGTTGCTTCTCCTCTCTCGCTCTCGTAACGCTTTCAATCTGTTTCCTTTGCGTGAATAATCTAGCAGTGTGGCAAATAACCGGCATTCTCCTCCGCCTTCATCGTATTATGCATTTCGTGACCGTCACACTAGTCACGGCTTGCACTGAGTGCGTTCGTATCACCGGTAAACGTTTCTGTGTTTCACTAACTACGTGACCTCACACTGAAGCTTCAATGTTGAACAGTCGGCTGCATCGCCGAACCTTTGTCTGTGCGTTTCTATATCGTCCCAAGAAAGCGGTGCATTTGATTACAATAAACCCGATCGTCATTTGTAGACTTTCCCATCATGTCAGATATCGCGGATGTTACGGACTTGGACGCTCTTCAAAAAATGCTGACTCGGCAAACCGAAATGAACAAATGGGGTAAGCGTACACATCACTGAACTATACCGACTCGCTAAATGCCTCACAGCGTGTCTACGTTGTCACGTAGACCACTCACACTCCCCATGTAAAATTCACACAGCGTGTCACATAGACGATCCGCGCTCTTTGCTGTAAACGTCACACAGTGTATCCATCGTGTCACGTAGATGACCGGCGATGCTTTCGTAAATGACTCCCAGCGCCCGTGTTGTCACGCAGACGAATAACGTTTGCCATGGACTTGACGTCATTTCCGCTTTCCTTCGTGGCCGAGTTTGCTGCGTAGAATATCCGGCTAGACACGGTCGAGGTGCTCCGGAGCTGAGATCTTACGGCATCTGCAACGAGAGCGTGTGACAGTGAGATAGACCATCTACAGATATCCCGCTGTCCGTCATCCCTACAACGACGCTACAGCCACAACAAACTGCTAGAAATGTAGCACACGCTGATCTACAGCCCAGCGCGTGCACGCTATGCCGTCATTTTAAATGTTCGATAAATATATTACTAATTATAAAAAGTGCGTGTCGATTTAGAGAGTACACTGCGTAGACGCGCGCACAACAAACGCCATGATGCATTCGTGTCGACTGTTGACTTGGTCCACGTGAAGTCACAATCACATCACAAATAGAATGAGATTACATTTTACTCTACATGCAGCAATTAATGTTAAGGTTAGCGTACGTTTGATATAATACACATTCTCAAGTACATATTTGGCTTACATTTGTTTAACGTGTCCCCTCTTAATCTCCCAGTCTTTGGTCTTTTCAGCTCACCATCAGTTGCGTTTAAGGTAATTTACACTTAATTATTTAAATAGATAAATAAACAAATACGACCGACCGACCGACCGACCGACCGACCGACCGACCGACCGACCGACCGACCGACCGACCGACCGACCGACCGACCGACCGACCGACCGACCGACCGACCGACCGACCGACCGACCGACCGACCGACTTGATTAACGGGCGGACTAATTGCTTGACAGGTAACAAGCTTGACTGACGGATGAACTAATTGATTTGCAGACAAACATAAAATCATGACGTGCAGCCGGACTAACTGATTACGTGTGGTCTAAACGAGCGGTTGATGGTCACAGAACTGTCCAACTTAGCTAAGGACAATTCCAAAAAAGAGGTGCCCAGTTGCACTCAGCGTGTTTCAAAGCAAGTTGCGAAAACGTATCAATCGCACACGCGAAGTTGAACTAGGATTAGCGCTGGAGAACACGCAGCATGTGATCTAATGAGCACGGACAAAAACATGCAATGCGAAGTCTTTGAATTCCACGTGTCCACGTATGAACGGAAACATTCCACAGCCGAATACGTGCGTAATGTCTAAGCGTCGTGGTAAGCCTTGCGAATGTTTCTCACACACAATGTTCTATGTTTTGACCTTCCGTTACATAACGCGTTGATTATATTTCATATACAACAGTTATACACGTTCTTTTGTATTTACGAATCCACATCACACCTCCGTGTACAGTTTTTTCTTCACAGGAGTGTTTGTGTCTTACAGACGACCCCAAACACAATGCCCTTTGTTTGCAAAAAGTCGGCGCCGACCTTTTATGCTACAATAACGCTCCACTTTCGGTGGCGTGGTTTTATAACAGCACACATTCTGCGGCGCCGACAACGACTGACTATGTTGCTCTATTGGTTCGTGTTTCTAAATACCGGCCGTGTAATGTGTCATGCCCTATTATATTTACATTAGCGCACAGTCACTATATGTCGCTCTCGCACATTCACGGCACTGTTCAACGACTCGAAAAAAAACAGGCGTTGATCCGGCCATATTAGAAGACAGCAGTAGCCCAGACGCGGCGTTACCACGAACGTGATGTTTGTACGAACGTGACGAATTTAAGAACGTGACGAGTTTGAATCGGCGACTATCGACTCTCGTCAATAATGAGAATGTAACGCCATCAGACGACGCAATGTGAACGTTGACGCCTACAACGTCGACTAGTCGTGCGGCCAAATCTTATCACACTGGAACTTGACCAAACATTGCCCGGCTATCTGTTTGGAGGGCGAAGAACAGGTGGGATAAATCACCATATCGCTGTATGAATATCAAATACTTATGTAAAACAAACTATTTATTAACTAGGCCAATTATAAAACAAATGGATGCACTTGAATTAGTGTACTGACACTCTATAAATGTTAGTGTGTCAGTGAAAATAAAATATATCCCTAAATCTCTATATGTATATATATATATATATATATATATATATATATATATATATATATATACATATATACAATCATATAATTCGTTCGTTCGTTCGATAGTTAGTTCTTTGGTTGATTGTTTGATTTATTGGTTGGTTGATTGATTGGTTCGTTCGTTCGTTTGTTTGGTCGGTAGCTCGGTCGATCGATCGAGCGATCATTTCTTTGCACAAAATGTTTGCGTTACATACGCTACACCTTACCCCAATTGCTAACTAATGCGCCATTGCATAAATTTTATACTAGAGAGCGTTTGTAGTGAGAAGCTTACAGGACGCTGCGCTTCAACGTCTGACAGAAATAACTCTGCTCCATTTAATTAGTCCACCTTTCAGTTGGGTGCATCGACTGTTTTGAGCAAACGGGTATTATCTAATGTTTGGTATAAATCGTGACACAGTAGTAAATGAACCAAAGGTCTTCGCCAGCTTTCCCGATCTGGGAACAACCCTTCGACGTGGGTGCGCGAGGTGGGAAGAACCGAAAACGCAACGTACGTCCTGCGTCACCCGCTATGTTGACGCGCATTAATAACTGATGCCGTCAACAACGAAAAGCCCGCTGGCGTAATGCGGCGGTTAGAGCAATTATTACGTTGCACGAGGCGCGACAAGAGAAAGAAGGGACCGCGAGTGCGATGACGTGCCGACAATCACGCGCCCACCTGACGCACGCGCACTGCCCGCGTTAAGCAGCCCCCGGCGCCAGCCTCCTGGCGGTCGATGCGAGCCATATGGCGAACGAACCGTACGCAGGAATGCACCTGTACCGCGCGGGACGCGCGGCATGGAGCGCACCTACGGCATGACTTCCCCGCTCACTCCGTCAGCCCGTGTGTGAATTGGCACACGACGATATACACACGACTCGCAAGGTTCAGCCGACGTTTGACCTCGCTAACAAATCTTCAGCACCGATTACTCGAATTTCGCGTGAATATCTCGAATCGTTCGGGACATCGAGTTTACAAATATAATGAGTGCACCTATAGAATGTCGCACCACGGGGTTTCTTAGTTTCCAAACTGAACTATTAACTAAAATATTAAGAATAGCGTTTAAATATGATATTAACTATTAAAATGTTAATACATTATGGTAGTTATTTTTAAACTAATGTGTCAATTATGTTTGTTTAAATCAAAAGTGGTAACACATTTTCACTGCGATGCACGGAAATGTTTAGCGCAGATGGAGGCACACCGGAAGTGAAGTCTGCTTGCGCAATAATACTCGACAGAAGCGCGGTAGTAAACAGGACGCGACACCTAGTGAGTGCCACCCGACCCACCTGGGCAACGACGCACCGGAAGTGAGTGGGTGCACCGGAAGTGGCCGGGTGTTGCACCCAAACAGTGTGTTGTCACTGAACGTAGCTGCCGTCGATGTACGACACACGACGACCCGCTGTTATCACCGTCGTTTTAGTCTCGGCACGTTGTAATTGATACAAGATGCGGCCTGATAAGCCCGCAGTCTCACTATCCCTTCAACAATTGCGTGATTACAACCATCGCGCTACTTCAGTCCGCGTGACGATAGCGCCTATCCGACAGTCATAATCGCGATTGTGCGCGCACGCGAACGTCCGCGTACGCACGCACGTACATCGGCACGCCCACGCAGACAGCTTTAGTGTGCCCCGAGCGGTTTCAGGTCGCACACGCGAGCGGCATGTTGCACGTGTGCGGCAACATGTTAATGTCTGGCGGGGAATCAACGGTCCACAGAGCCCATGTGATATTGTAAATAGACCCAGAGGTATACGGACGGGGGGTCCATTTACCACGCGCAATATGGACCCCTGTGAAAAATTTAATTTTTAATACTTTGAGTGGGTTAGGAGAGACATGCGCCGCTATAACAACAACACTTTTCAAAAGACCACTTCAAACCTTACTGATATAAATAAACAATGGCAATTTAAATTGTCTTACGGGTATTAACATTGTTTTGAAAATTTTGTTGAGACATTTTGCCTATCAGAAATCAGAATAGTTTTTTGATTTATAGACATCAGTGTACCACGTCTCATCAAACACACAAACACTTCCTTTTCTACAGGGGGATGCATATACCACGCCGTTGTAAATCGTGGTAAAAAACAATTAGTCCTCGTATAAAAGATATAAACTACATTGATTCGACATCGGAGTGCAGAACTACACGTGATCGAGGACGATCGAAGGGGGAGTTATTGTTTATAGAAGGTATTGACACAGCGGAAGTTCCGTATAGCACGGCAGGGTCACAACATTACCGGTGTGAGATTGGAGTTTGGTTATACTGTGAATACATTATCCGACGATACTAACAATGTTATCGTGAACTAGGTCAGCAGGTGTTGCCCGATCGCAACGGCGTGACCTTGCCTAGGGCGGGCGCGTAGACTTGACACACCTGTAAGTGTGTTCTTGTTGCAGCCTATAATTAACACACATTCCGTAATGAGACGGCGGTGTGACATCACATCGTTTATGAACGTTGACATTGATAGAGGCGGGATGGACGACGTGAGTCGGTCTGTCTAGACCGATCGGCCTACTCCGTAAGTCGAGTAGCGAGACTGACGCTGGAAGTGACCGCCAACTGCATTCGGCCGTAGGAGTAAGCCTACCTGTCGACTCCCATCAGGTCGCGCACAGCCCGCACTAACGCCCGCACTAACGCCACTCAACAAAAAAGACACCGCCTGCACGCTAGTCGTTATCACGTTTACGTGACGACGTTCCGGCAGATTGTCAGTCGCGTAAAAACTCCTCTGAATATTCATGAGGGCCGCCGTCGATCGGTGACCGAAAAAAACACGTGTTATTACGCGCGGATTGGGATCAATATGAGCGTGGTCGCAGCCGACGACCCATTCGATTGATAAAGCGCCGGGTTGGCGATAGAAGGCCAGCCAACGACGGTCGCGCATGCACGCTTCCTTGTCCCATACGCCGCGAGAATTTAGCATATCGATTAATTTTTAATTTCTTAGAAGAAGTATTCATCCAGACGAGATATATTCAGTCTAGCTTGAATTTAACGTGCATAAGTACCACACCTGTTTCATTATACGCCGGCGTCCGTTGAACACGCGAGACGGCACATGCTGGAGCAATTTTCGTTTTTTTCCCTTCAGTGCTCGCGTAAAGCATAATTATTGCCATAGCGGCAGGAACGTTACTTCGGTCGTAGTTTGATATAAAAAGCAAATTCAGACAAACAAAGCACCGATAGTTATTCATTCCTCAATCTCAGTCCGGTGAATTCTCTTAATGGCCTTCACAAGTGAACGAACTATGAAACACATCAACCAATTTGATGTTAGAAACACGTACACGTGTATTTCATAAATAATAGTAACGCGGCCTGTTTCGCATTGTAATATACTCGTTCATCACTAGCTTAATAAAATGTCCATGATTGTATTCAATATGTTTGATCACAGCTGCAGGCCTAACTATTAAGCGTCAATAATGTAAAATCTATGGGCGTGATTGCATCGTAAGTAGCGTACACGACATGGAATGCGACTTTTTTAAATAAGCTATTCTCCGTCCACCATTATTTTACGAGTAAAAGAGGATTTATGGTGGAAATAATATCTGACGAACACAAAAGACTGTGAGCCAGATCCATTATTCTCGGTACATCGGCGTAAATCTGATAAGAAAAAGGTCGGAGCGGCGCCTGGTGAAGTTAATGCTGCATGACCTCTAAAACGTACGTGTACAATAGCTGCAATGTGTTCACGAACGCTTGCATGCACAATACAGACGATAATTATGTTTGCGAAAACCAGCATAATGTTCTTATATCGAACAGTAACTGTGGACATCAAGTTAGGTATTCTCGTACTAAGATGTGAGTAATTTTGTTTAGTAGACATTTCGTAGTAAGTGGGTGGGTGCTGGGCGCTAGGACTGCGTATCTCGCAGTGCAAAGGGTTTACTGAGAGAAAGCAAGGCCATAAACTAGAGACGGGTGTTTTCATGGACTGTGGAAGAGGTAGGGGAAAGTCCAGCCATTCAGTTGCGATTTACGCCAATGCCCGAGTCAAACATAGATCGCTGCCCAGGCAGGTCTGTGTGTTCTTACCTGACGTGAGACGCTGTATCGCCGGCGTCTAGCTGGTCTTGCTGCGTTGACAGTCTCCGTGGCTCGCAGCCTCGACCCTCCCGGCGTCACTTCCTGCCGACTTCCTCTCTTCCCGACACCGCATCAGCAGGTTCGACTTCCACTTGAAGCCTCGTTTGGGGGAGCAGTCTCCGCCCGTGTCCGTGTCGGCGGAGAGCGGACTACCATCGGGGTCGCTGTCGGTGGCCGGAGACCCGGAGTATTTCGACTCCGCTTTGTCTTCCTCTCCCTCCGAGTAAATCGCTAATCCGCCGATTTCGAGATCGTTGCCCGTCTGTCTGGAATTGTCGGCCGGCGTGAGCTGCCCGCAAGACCGCGGTCGTGGAATATTCGGATTGGGAGAGAGCGATTCCGTGGCGCTGCTGGAAGACCCCGCGGGCGAGGGCGACCTCGCCTCGTTGCTTGGGGTCGTCGCGTCGCATGGACTCATCATGGTGCTAACGACCGTGTCGACGATCGTGTGCACCTCGTCTTTGCTGACTGCCACCCAACCGAGCTTCGGACTGTCACGGCAGTGTCGGGGTTCAGCGAGGCTGTTGAGAGGCGACCCGACACACACTGGCTGAGTGAGCCGCACGACGCTATCGCCGTCTCCATCGGTCGAGTCAGTCGGTGCAGGAGCCCGAGGCGACAACGGCGCTCGTAGTTGCGTCGCCGCTCGCCGGGCCCCGGCTACGTCAGCACCGCTCTCACCCGCCTCCGTCGACACCGCCACCTCCAACGGCTTCCTCACCTGTCTTCGGTTACAGTTCACGTCTACGCTACCTGGGGGCACACCCACAGCGGGGCTCTCAGCCTCCGAGTTGCGCAAGAGAATGGCGGGTGGAGATGGCGGCTTCTCCGTGTCCTGCCCTCTCGTCGCCTTCTCCTCGTTCTCACTCCAGCTCCGCACGAATCGCTCGACAGTTCCTCGCTTACGTTTCTTCCCCCGTCGACTGCCCTCCGCTTCCTTCCCGTCGGTCGAGTGTCGTTTGCTGAGCGCCTTCCACGGCTGACGTGAGTCGGTCCCGTCGAAGCGGGGCGACTTGTCCGTAGGCGATAGCAGGTTGGTCGAACGATTATCGATCAACTTTTGTATATTCCCTTTGGAAGTCAAGTCTAACACGGACGAGTCGTCAGGTTGTGACTGGACGGAAGACGACCTGTGGACGCCGTTGAAATACATACAGGGAACGGAGGCGGCTACCGGCACGTTGAGAGTGCCGCGACACTCCGACTGGATTGCCTGCTCAACCACAGTGAAGACGACGGTCTTGTTGACCGCCGCCCAACACTGCTTCGACTGGGGCCGCCCCATCATCGACACCTCTGGCGGACTCCTCGCCACCTCCTGCTTCACGAAACTTAACCTAGCCACCCCAATGGTGGGACTATCAAGTCTCCCCGATTCACTTGCCCGTAAGTCCAGACACAGGTCCTCGGTCGTTCCCCGACACTTGTCCTCGGCGACGGACGACCGTCGCCGGTCCGTGTACCTCGTCGGCGGCGTGTTGACTTGCCGGGGACTCACGCGGCCTCCGTCAGCCCGAGTTTCCCGCTCCTCGGTCGTGGCCGCCACCAACTCCTCGACGAGACTGAAGAGAGTCGACTTACTGAGCCTCACCCACTGGTGCGCGTCCTGCCGCCGGCGAGCGGCCGCAGCCTCGTCCAAGTCGGTTACAACGGGGGCGCACTTCATGCACTGCGGACTCGCTGCTGCCATGCCGCCGTCGCAGCCCCTACTATCGATCACTCGGTCGCCGCTCGCTTCTAATATCGGCCGGTGCCGCGGCGTGTGAGACGGACCGGACTCACTCACGCCCACCACAGCTGTTGCCGCCGCCGCCGCTGCTACCGACGCTGCTGCTGTTGCGGCGGCGAGCGAACACACTCTAGCGCGACCGACGCGTCTTATGTCAGTCGGTGCTTCAATGACTCGGTCAGTCCAGTCATCACATACACTGTCGCCCTTCCCGGAATATTTATGTTCACTCTTCACAGTAGCCACAGCTGCCGTCACCGCGACGTCTGGCCGTACTATGTCCCTACCTTCTTTCCTTTCTGCCGCAGACGTCACCTGTAATCCGCACGGCTGACCGGTCCAGCCACTCAGGCCCGTCTGTTTAAGTCGATTGCCCCCTTTCAAGCAGTCGTTTGTTAGAGCGCTTCCACAACCCGTTGAGTCCGTCCAACGCCCACCACTCCTCTGCGACGCGGCCGCCGCGTACGAGCCAATTATTTCGGTCTGAATGCAGTCGTTTCCACCTGACTTTTCCTGAAAGAGTGCGCCACCAGGCGAGTTACTCTGCACTAACGGTTGACTGTTCAGCCGCGCGGGGGAAGGCGAGCAGGCGATGACGTCAGCGCACTTGCTCACCGCACAACTGTTCGCGGGGAGACCCGGTCGGTCGGTGGACGGGTGCGGTGTGTTGGGCAGTGTCGTCATTTGATCCAGAGTTGCGTTGACGATCTGCTGGAATGCGTCCTTGGAGAGGGTAGCCCAGCGCTCGTTTAAGCGGGAACGCTGGCTAAAGGTTGCCCCGGAGGTGTGTAACATGGCCGCAGCCGTTGGACTGGCCGGCTGGCATCCACCGCCTGCTACATTCGCCCCTTCCGTGCAGTTCCGGGTTGTTGGGAGACAACTAACAGGCATACTACGACTTTAGATGCATTGGATCCTCCTGTCTCTGCCCACGACCACTGCACCTATCTGAAACGACATGAATAAAACAACCCTAAACATATGTTTGATATAAATACTTGTATAGGCTATATTACACGCTACGACGTTTTATCAAAATAAATAAATGAATAATATTATTCATACAATACAACGCACTGCTCGCCTAAATTCTATACCTATATGTGGAACACAGACACATTGATACAAGTAATTATACGGGAGTGGGCGCGGGTTCTGCGGGATGACATGTTCATTCGACCAGTGTGTGTCATTACTTTTAGACGTGAGCATGAGGCAGCCAGACGCTGCGCGCTAACGCTTACTCACTATATTGTTAATTACAGTAGTCGTTACTAAACGCTTACGCCATGCACGATCAAACCCCAGAATATCATTTATGATGACGACTGCGCCACTCATCCACTAACAGGTCAATACGTCTGATTTTAATCAACTAATACCTTTCGCTACACTCCGGGCATGCGCAGTTCTTTCCGCATCTGTTGTGCTTTTTTGCTGACTCAGCGTGTGTGCGCGGAAGCGAACGTCGCAACTATCGTGATATCGATACGTTCAGACAAATCGATTTTTAGACAAACGCTCGGCCCCGCGATCTCTGGTCGTAAATAGATCACAGACACAACAACGATGTCTGTGGAATAACCACAACGGAACTGTCCCTGGCTTGCGGTTCCTTCACTTAGCGTCAACCCGTGCGACACTCGGTGCTAAATCACGTCTGTTCATCTCTTGTACGCAGGGATACACATTACTACACGCCCTAAATGGACTAAGTGTTTTCATAGAACTTAGCTATTTTCAATATTGATACAAGTATATTGGATACCACAATATATACCTAATCAAACAAAACATAGTATACTGGGGATACCTGAGCAAAGTTTGTGCGCATATTACATCAGTCACACGTATTTTACACAAACAAATTGTTGAAACTATTGAGCCCCACTGGCGCTAAACACATCCTTGCAGTAAATCAACGCATATAGACCAGTTGACATTTCGCAAAGCGTAACTCGTTTCTGATGTCTGCGAAAAACGCCGCCTTGTAGGACAACACGACTTATGTATAAACCATACACTTTTAACATCGATAGTTAATAAACTGTTAGTTATGCAGTAAAACAGTCTACAAAATAAACAGTTAAGGAAACGAACGAATGAACGAACAAACAAACGAAACGTCGAAAGAACGAACGAACGAAACGTTGAAAGAACGAACGAATGATCAAACGAGGTTTAAAAATACGTTCGAAGTATCAAATTAAATGTTTAAAAGATGGTGATATATTTATTTTGTGATATATTTCAACATTCCAATTTCAAATCGCAAAAACAGGCTTTAACAAAGTATTCAGTACAGTAGGCTTGACTGTCACATTGTAAATGTAGTATTGATCAGAAATACCCATACCTTGTCTATGTGTGCCGGCATGGGTAGACCTATTATTGTATCAACGTTTCACGGGTTTATTTCGCAAGTCGTCGGTGCATTGAGCCACAGTGTTCTTATTAATAGTTCGCGCCTGTCACATCCTGTTTCTACAGCAGTCCAATAGCAAGCCACTTGTGTCTCTATTAACTTCCAACTATAGACGATTTTGGTTAGGACTTACGGTTCGTTTGAATTTTATTGGCATTATAAACAGATGTCTTGAGAAACAAAAAAGACACAATTGGAAATGGTAAAGTGACTAACCGGCTGTACACGCTAACGCAGGGATACACATTACTACACGCCCTAAATGGACTATGTGTTTTCATAGAACTTAGCTATTTTCAATATTGATACAAGTATATTGGATACCACAATATATACCTAATCAAACAAAACATAGTATACTGGGGATACCTGAGCAAAGTTTGTGCGCATATTACATCAGTCACACGTATTTTACACAAACAAATTGTTGAAACTATTGAGCCCCACTGGCGCTAAACACATCCTTGCAGTAAATCAACGCATATAGACCAATTGACATTTTGCAAAGCGTAACTTGTTTCTGATGTCTGCGAAAAACGCCGCCTTGTAGGACAACACGACTTATGTATAAACCATACACTTTTAACATCGATTGTTAATAAACTGTTAGTTATGCAGTAAAACAGTCTACAAAATAAACAGTTAAGGAAACGAACGAATGAACGAACAAACGAACGAAACGTCGAAAGAACGAACGAACGAAACGTTGAAAGAACGAACGAATGATCAAACGAGGTTTAAAAACACGTTCGAAGTATCAAATTAAATGTTTAAAAGATGGTGATATATTTATTTTGTGATATATTTCAACATTCCAATTTCAAATCGCAAAAACAGGTTTTAACAAAGTATTCAGTACAGTAGGCTTGACTGTCACATTGTAAATGTAGTATTGATCAGAAATACCCATACCTTGTCTATGTATGCCGGCATGGGTAGACCTATTATTGTATCAACGTTTCACGGGTTTATTTCGCAAGTCGTCGGTGCATTGAGCCACAGTGTTCTTATTAATAGTTCGCGCCTGTCACATCCTGTTTCTACAGCAGTCCAATAGCAAGCCACTTGTGTCTCTATTAACTTCCAACTATAGACGATTTTGGTTAGGACTTACGGTTCGTTTGAATTTTATTGGCATTATAAACAGATGTCTTGAGAAACAAAAAAGACACAAGTTGGAAATGGTAAAGTGACTAACCGGCTGTACACGCTAACGCCCTCAAACCGTTGAGACGCGCGCCAACACTGTTTACGACAACCAACTATTAGTGGTTTACTTGCACTCTTTACTCCCCACTTGTGTTTAGGAGTGTGCCGGAAGCACACATTACGTCATACAGCTGTAGTCGTGTCAGATGCGACTTGGAAACCACATAAACCGATAAGACGTGAGACATCTCCCGACCGAAGACACCGCTGTTAGGTAAGATTGTCCGTCAAAGATATAGTGCAGCCATCAACCGACTACATTTACCGTTCAAACCGGTAACTTCACATCCACAACAGAACTGATTGTTTTACATTAAGTAATAGGTAGTATCAGTAAGAAAGATTATTGTGTGTTATGTTTATAATGTAATTGTCATGGTGTAATGGCAAATGGGAATATTTATTGAAAACTACCGTGAATTGTTTAGAGTTCGGGACACCTTCTTACATCACCTATTATGGGCCTACAACTTTGGGGAAAGAGCGCTTAAAGTTGACATTATTGGTTGTTCCCACACAGGAATAACAGGGCCTACTGATCAAATACTCAACTAGCAAAGCATTATTATAATTATAAAATCCAATAGACAGTAATATAAGAACAAGTATTTGATTCGGGGCAGATTTTCAATCGAATGACACTTAGCTGCTATGGAGCCCGCTTACAATAGAATCACTCTCGAACATGTTTATTATATTAGGCCTAAGCGGCTGGGTCGCTGGGGATGGTTATGTCCCAGCCAATGTATTTGATTCTGCTAAACATATGACGGATTCTCTCCGCAGTACACACCGAAGACGTCATATATGTGTCCGGTATTTAAACGTAGTCGTTACTAGCTGTTACAATTCACTTAATTAAGAGCTACTGCACTTGATACGGTTGTCGGAGAAAACAAGTACCAGTGGTTTTGAGGTGTTCGTGGTGTTCTTGTGTTCGTGGTTTCATGTGTTCGTGGTGTTCATGTGTTCGTGGTATTCATATGTTCATAGGTTCGTGGTGTTCAGGTGTTAACTGGAACATGTTTCTAGATGAGTGCTCGTTGTTATATTTTCTGTTCGCTTTAAGTTAGTGTATTTCTATGGAATAACAAATAAGCTACAGCGTAGTCTTTGGTAGGTCCGTTGATAAGATTAGCGGTGGTGAACTGGCCGGATGTTTTGCATGTTCATTCTCTTACGATCACGATAATCTCCTATAAATGATTGATGTCGACGAGATGAAGAAGGCGAAGCCGTGTTCAACGAGGCATGGCACGCCGACGGCGAGGCTAGAACAAACAGCCACGGGACACTGACGAAGTGCCGTCCAGTTCTGAGTAATCATCTATTTATGTTAGAACCTGCTGAACTGGAAGTGACCACATGTAGCCGGACCTAGCGCAGATCAAGGAACGACTCTTTCACCCGTTCTATGAATGAGTCGTGATTACGCGACCCGTCTGGGACCGAGGTGAATGAGGGGGTCAACTGACTTAGGCCGCTCAGCGCCCCGGGTTGTTCAGTTCGTATGAATTATGACTGGTGTTATCAGACTACGGCCGTGCCAGGGTGAAGGTCGACTGGAGCGCCGCCAGCGGCGAATGTAAGCGACTAATCTTAAGTTCCGGAACGCGCTAATTACACATAATTAGGCGTGGTGACGCGCGCACTCTCAGCTATGCGAACATGCATAATAGCGCGCGCGTGAGACGAACGCACGTACACCCGCAATCATTTATGATCCAGTTCGTTGGTTGTGTTGTTGTGAAATTCTAATAAAGGTGCACATGAAAAGAGTTTCTCACCTGTATACGGGTCAATGCCTGTGTTAATAAATAAGGAGCTCGTAATCATGTTGTTTGTAGGTTCTACTGTATAAATGCCAGTCAATCAGGGCCCAGTCTGCCGTATTGTGCAGGGTCGTTCATTGAAGCCTCTCACGTCACTTATACGTGTACAATACGTACACGACGCTTTCAGACAACTTTGGGCGCTTACATTATTATACATATGTAATGGTATACAAATAAAATCACACGCAGCTGAACGGTACGTGGCGTTGTATGTTCGAGTATTAACCCAAACGGTGCAGGCGTTCATGCCACGTGTTTCTTCTAAATAACTCAGTTGTCAGCGGCTAGTGCATGGTTCGTTTGGACATCTATAGCAAGTTCATTATGAGGTTATGTTGGTCAATTTGCCCTGTCACGTATGGCGAATACATCATGATGTAATGTTGGTAGTCTTCCCCTTTGACTACAACAACACAAGATGACGTCAGATTGGCTAGTTGTCCAATCAATGTCTGGCATGTATATCGTGTAACGTCAGATTGGCTAGCTATGTCCGGTAACAACACAGTGGCGTATAAACGTTGTCTGCAAATGGTATCTTAGCCCATCGCGTCAGCAGAATACTACATGCAAATGACCATGTGTGTCTGCCAACTAGCTTTCACCCGCCAATGTGGCAACACCGCTCGTTTGTGGGGCACCATCTGGCGAATTGAATTTTACTAACTTCACTTCGGCAGGAGAAAGACTCTCTAGTAAAAAGCAGGGCAAGTCGAAAACAAGATATAAATAATTGATGTTGTGTGCTTTAAATGTAATGCCAGTTGGTATATGAGAGGCCAATGGTATATGGGAGGCTAATGGTATATGAGAGGCCGATTTGTATATGAGAGGCCAATGGTATATGAGAGGCCAGTGGTATATGAGAGGCCGATTGGTATATGAGAGGCCAATGGTATATGAGAGGCTAATGGTACATGAAAGGCCAATGGTATATGAGAGACCGATTGGTATATGAGAGGCCAATTGTATATGAGCATATGAGAGGCCAATGGTATATGAAAGGCCAATGGTATATGAGAGGCCGATTGGTATATGAGAGGCCAATGGTATATGAAAGGCCAATGGTATATGAGAGGCCGATTGGTATATGAGAGACCAATGGTATATGAGGGGCTGATTGGTATATGAGTAGCCAATGGTATTTGAGAGGCCGATTGATATATAAGAGGCCAATGGTACATGAGAGGTCGATTGGTATATGAGAGGTCAATCAATGGTAGATGAGAAGCCAATGGTATATGAGAGGCCGATGGTAGATGAGAGGCCAATGGTATATGAGAGGCCAATTGGTAGATGAGAGTCCAATTGTATATGAAAGGCCGATGGTATATGAGAGGCCAATTGGTAGATGAGAGGCCAATTGGTAGATGAGAGGCCAGTTGTATACGAGAGGCCAATTGGTATACGAGAGGCCAGTGGTATACGAGAGGCCAATGGTATATGAGAGGCCAACTGGTAGATGAGAGGCTAACGGTAGATGAGAGGCATGTGGTATATGAGAGGCCAAGGGTATATGACAGGCCGATGGTATGTGAGAGGTCAATGGTAAATGAGTGGGCAATGGTATATGAGAGGCCAATGTTATATGCGAGGCCAATTGGTATACGAGAGGCCAATGGTATATGAGAGGCCAATTGGCAGATGAGAGGCCAATGGTATACGAGAATCAAATTTCTAGATGAGAGGCCAATGGTGTATGAGAGGCCAAGGGTATATGAGAGGCCAATGGTATATGAGAGGCCGATGGTATATGAGAGGCCAATTGGTAGATGAGAGGCCAATGTTATATGAGAGGCCAATTGGTAGATGAGAGTCTAATTGTATATGAATAGCCGATGATATATGAGAGGCCAATTGGCAGATGAGAGACCAATTGGTAGATGAGAGGCCAGTTGTATACGAGAGACCAATTGGTAGATGAGAGGCCAATGGTGTATGAGAGGCCAATGGTATATGAGAGGTCAATGGTATATGCGAAGCCAATTGGTATACAAGAGGTCAATGGTATATGAGAGGCTAATAGTATACGAGAGGTCAGTGGCATACGGGAGGCCAATGGTATATGAGAGGCCAATTGGTAGATGAGAGGCCAATTGGTAGATGAGAGGCCAATTGTATTTGCGAGGCCAATTGGTATACGAGAGGCCAATGGTATACGAGAGGCCAGTTGGTAGATGAGAGGCCAATGGTATATGAGAGGCCAATGGTATATGCGAGGCCAATTGATATACAAGAGGCCAATGGTATATGAGAGGCTAATGGTATACGAGAGGCCAGTGGTATACGAGAGGCCAATGGTGTATGAGATGCCAATGGTATATGAGAGGCAAATTGGAAGATGAGAGGCCAATGGTATACTAGAGGCCAATTGGTAGATGAGAGGCCAATGGTGTATGAGATGCCAATGGTATATGCCGGGCCAATTGGTATACGAGAGGCCTATGGTATACGAGAGGCCAATGGTATATGAGAGGCCAACTGGTAGAACAGAGGCCAACGGTAGATGGAAGGCATGTGGTATATGAGAGGCCAAGGGTATATGATAGGCCGATGGTATATGAGAGGTCAATGGTAAATGAGTGGGCTATGGTATATGAGAGGCCAATGGTATATGCGAGGCCAATTGTTATACGAGAGGCCAATGGTATATGAGACGCCAATTGGTAGATGAGAGGCCAATGGTATACGAGAGGCCAATTGGTAGATGAGAGGCCAATGGTGTATGAGAGGCCAATGGTATATGAGAGGCCAATGGTATATGAGAGGCCAATTGGTAGATGAGAGGCCAATTGGTAGATGAGAGGCCAATGGTATACGAGAGGCCAATTGGTAGATGATAGGCCAATGGTGTATGAGAGGCCAATGGTATATGAGAGGCCAATGGTATATGAGAAGTCCATGGTACATGAGAGGCCGATGGTATATGAGAGGCCAATTGGTAGATGAGAGGCCAACGGTATATGAAAGGCTAATGGTACATGAGAGGCCAAGGGTATATGATAGGCCGATGGTATATGAGAGGTCAATGGTAAATGAGAGGGCAATGGTATATGAGAGGCCAATTTTATTTGCGAGGCCAATTGGTATACGAGAGGCCAATGGTATACGAGAGGCCAGTTGGTAGATGAGAGGCCAATGGTATATGAGAGGCCAATGGTATATGCGAGGCCAATTGATATACAAGAGGCCAATGGTATATGAGAGGCTAATGGTATACGAGAGGCCAGTGGTATACGAGAGGCCAATGGTGTATGAGATGCCAATGGTACATGAGAGGCCAATTGGAAGATGAGAGGCCAATGGTTTACTAGAGGCCAATTGGTAGATGAGAGGCCAATGGTGTATGAGATGCCAATGGTATATGCCGGGCCAATTGGTATACGAGAGGCCTCTGGTATACGAGAGGCCAATGGTATATGAGAGGCCAACTGGTAGAACAGAGGCCAACGGTAGATGGAAGGCATGTGGTATATGAGAGGCCAAGGGTATATGATAGGCCGATGGTATATGAGAGGTCAATGGTAAATGAGTGGGCAATGGTATATGAGAGGCCAATGGTATATGCGAGGCCAATTGTTATACGAGAGGCCAATGGTATATGAGACGCCAATTGGTAGATGAGAGGCCAATGGTATACGAGAGGCCAATGGTATATGAGAGGTCAATGGTACATGAGAGGCCGATGGTATATGAGAGGCCAATTGGTAGATGAGAGGCCAATGTTATATGAGAGGCAAATTGGTACATGAGAGTCCAATTGTATATGAAAAGCCGATGATATATGAGAAGCCAATTGGCAGATGAGAGGCCAATTGGTAGATGAGAGGCCAGTTGTATACGAGAGGCCAATTGGTAGATGAGAGGCCAATGGTGTATGAGAGGCCAATGGTATATGCGAGGTCAATTGGTATACGAGAGGCCAATTGATATACGAGAGGCCAATGATATATGAGAGGCCAGTTGGTAGATGAGAGGCCAACGGTATATGAGAGGCTAATGGTATATGAGAGGCCAAGGGTATATGATAGGCCGATGGTATATGAGAGGCCAATGGTAAATGAGAGGCCAAATGTATATGAGAGGCCAATGGTAAATGAGAGGCCAATGGTATACGAGATGCCAATGGTATATGCCGGGCCAATTGGTATACGATAGGCCTATGGTATATGAGAGACTAATGGTATACGAGAGGCCAATGGTATACGAGAGGCCAATGGTATATGAGAGGTCAACTGGTAGATGAGAGGCCAACGGCATATGAGAGGCCAATGGTATATGAGAGGCCAATGGTATATGAAAGGCCAATGGTATATGATAGGCCGACGGTATATGAGAGGCCAATGGTAAATGAGAGGCCAATGGTATATGAGAAGCCAATTGGTAGATGAGAGGCCAATGGTGTATGAGAGGCCAATGGTAAATGAGAGGCCAATTGTGTATGAGAGACCAATGGTAAATGAGAGGCCAATTGGTAGATGAGAGGCCAATGGTGTATGAGAGGCCAATGGTATATGAGAGGCCAATTGGTAGATGAGAGGCCAATGGTGTATGAGAGGCCAATGGTAAATGAGAGGCCAATGGTGTATGAGAGGCCAATGGTAAATGAGAGGCCAATTGGTAGATGAGAGGCTAATGGTGTATGAGAGACCAATGGTATATGAGAGGCCAATTGGTAGATGAGAGGCCAATGGTGTATGAGAGGCCAATGGTAAATGAGAGGCCAATGGTATATGAGAGGCCAATGGTAGCCATGGAAGCGAATGAACGCAGAAATGGGCTAGTGGACCTCGGCGTCTCGGAGGTGATGCACTTACAATGTATCAAAGTTAGCGTATACAGATAATGAGGGACAATTAGTTCCTTATCCAACCAATGCTTGCCCAGTACATCGCTGCATACATCGAACCATTACAAACGTTTGACCATTTCCCACTAACGACCTACACAATTCCACGAACCTGAGATTTAGTCCAGTAATAATTACGTACACTTTGTCACACAACATACTCGTACATAAATCACGTGCAGTAATGCATTTGTTTTCAATTCGTCAAATCAGGGCGGATTTGATTATTGCTACAACCAATTCTTGACATCATTACATGTTTAGTAAACTAATATATTTATAATTGCTGTAGCGAACAACGTCCTGAGTAGGACCTATCGCAGTTACAGTGGTGTATCATTACAGGTAATAATCCATTTTTGAAATATCATTTAAACTACAATTTCTTCCAGAACATGTTCGTGTTCGTAAAATACCTACGACGACGTGGTAATGGTTGTACACAAGACGGTAACAACAAATGTCGCCAAGTAAATTTGAATTACTTTAATTTGCTTTAATACTTCTCGCGGTGAATCCAGACATTCCTTAGCGTTTGTTAATAGCAAATATTTACTCGCAATTATAATCGATAACATGTGTGATAGGGCAGGCCTATGCGTTGATATCCACATCACGGACAGGTGGTGTTCCGAGATAGTAACGAAATCGCATATGTTCACTGGTAGCGCGGATAATGCCGAGTGTAAGGCACAAGTACACCTGACCTATTTCGACACGAAACGTTCACTTCCAATTACCGCCCCATGTATTCATTCCCGTCTGAACCCCGAACCAGGCAGGGAAACACCTCCTAATCCCATGAAGCATCCCGTTCTCGCCGCGGGGCATTAACACTGAAGGACCGAGACAACACGGATCATAGGGTTTGGGGGTTAGGATAGTAGCGGAGTATTTACTATATATAACACGGCCACTGGGATCATTCCACTTAGCTTGTTCAATTACTCTCCAAGTAACCCTTGTTTGCCCCCTCCCCGACCCATTTGATTGTATCAGCCGTGTGCCCTTCTCCCCAAAGTTTGAATTGATGTTTAGTTTGCGTACGTAGACGCAGCCCCAATTTAATACGACAACTCGTCCGTAAATGAGAGAGCATTATTTTAATATATGATTAACATATATATATATATATATATATATATATATATATATTATATATATATATATATATATATATATTTATACACAAACACACACACACACACACACACACATATATATATATACATATATATATATATATATATATATATATATATATATGTGTGTGTGTGTGTGTGTGTGTGTGTGTGTGTGTGTGTGTGTGTGTGTGTGTGTGTGTGTGTGTGTGTGTGTGTGTGTGTGTGTGTGTGTGTGTGTGTGTGTGTGTGTGTGTGTGTGTGTGTGTGTGTGTATAAATATATATATATATATATATAATATATATATATATATATATACAAATATATATATATATATATATGATCGGCATTTTGACACCTTGGTGAGATTAATTGAAACTGGTCCAGTTGAGATTGGTAACTCAACCAGCTGTAAAATTTTCTGATAGCACAGTGGCACTCACGTGGACTCTATTTAAATTGGCTTAAAAAGTGGCCTATCAACTTAATAGTCGTCAGTATTTTTTGTGTAACTGCTAACAATACATTTTATTTTCAACGTTTTAACCATTAAAATTTCCTTATGGGACGGTGTCATCGAATGTAAACTAACTAAAATGTAGTAGTAGAAAGTAGTTGCTTAACTTCAATAAATGAATGAGAAAGTTGTCTCCATGCTTCAATTAACCAATAGTAGAGTTGAATCCTTACTTTAAACTGTTGCTTAAGAAGTGGAACTGTGAAGTACTAGAAAAATCATCTGCCGCGGACAAAACAAAAACTTCTTTCTGACGAGTCACGTGTCTGATAATCTCATCAGAAAATGTACAAAACGTTGAACCACAAGATTCACGTATCGAATACCGTAATTAGCAGCGAGCAGCCTAGAACTGCGTGGTTTCTCCGACACAGCGACTTTGTCCATCTGCTGTTCGTCCTCTCGTCCCCCCGTTGCAGGAAGAACCGCGTTCCAGAAGAGTTTACGACCACCACGTGACGTCAGGGGGTAGTGTCGGTGTAGGTTTATGGCCCTCAGAGCGCCTAGCGACCGACCACGCCGGCGTGACCTTGGCGTTATACGACCCGCGTTGATGCGGGCTTTTGTTGCCGAATAAAGATAGAGCTGCCATAACTCGGTCATAAACCGACGGATAACGCATAAAACGAACCTAGTTCCGTCGACACGTTTTGTTGAAGTATTTAGTTGTGGCTTTTACTGTTGTGTTCAGACGACCGAAAGCCCCGCACTGCCACGTTTCTGTCAGTACAAACTTATAAACGCAGTTACTGTTATTTAGACAACTGGCCACACAGTTTATTATCGCAAATTTAATTTGCGGAAAATGGGTGCGTTTATTTTCATTGAAGATGATAGAAAATGTAACCTTGCGCGTCCTAGCCTGTCCATACCCTAGGTTACTGTAAGCCCTAAGGTATATGCTGATGCACCTTCTTTAGTTGCAACGAGTGTAGCTATAACGCGCATACGCGATACAAAGTAAGCATTTTTTATCTGAATTTCCATTCATTTTTTTGCAACCTAGCAGCACACAATCATAATTCATATAAAAGACTTATACATTATTAATGTTGTCTTGCATTCAAATAGTATGGCATGCGCTGATGTGCAAGCATTCACCGGGGGGAAATAGCTTGTGCCGCGTTACTTACACGAATTCTGATTGGTTCTTTCAACAAAACATTACAAAGCCAGATGCTGATTGGTCGATTCTGTAACGACAACGGCAAGTGATAAAATGGGTGATATGACCCTATCGGGCTGCCAGACATGACCCAATACCATTAGACCACCCACTCCGATGGCGGCGATAACGAACGAATAACGGGAAACGAACGCGACCGGGCACACCACGGATATCTTTACTTGCCTTGAAATGTCAAAGCAATAAGATTT
Source organism: Escarpia spicata (assembly GCA_963995525.1). Lineage (NCBI taxonomy): Eukaryota > Metazoa > Annelida > Polychaeta > Sabellida > Siboglinidae > Escarpia > Escarpia spicata. The sequence continues at coordinate 27,861,007 of OZ023212.1, forward strand.
TACAGTGATGCGACCGTCGAACTAATGAGAGGGGTCTACATGCGACGTTGTTAAGTCATAAAACAATGTTCGGTGAACGCATTAAAACCGTTCGTTAACAACGCCGACTGCCGTAAATGCCAATAGGGCACCGGGCGTCAATTAAGCAAGGGAGTATAAATAGTTCAGTGACGACATCTTCGACAGAGTGTAGCGCGATATTTCATTTACTGCCCCTGTTATATTGATCCTCCAGTAATCCGTGTGAGCCGTTTTATAGCAGTGGCTAAGTCGAATTAGTGGCGCAAATTGCGGACAACGTCGGTCCGGACACGGCCCGGAGACGGTCTGGGCGATAACTTTCGTTATCGGCGTTTAAGCGTGGAGCGTCAATTCTAGCAGGTGTATAAAAAGATTGAAACCATTATACAACGTCAAATGGGCTGAAGCAACGAAAACACATTCTGTATTGATATCAGTTATGTTGCTATACAGAGACCCTAGAGCCAGTGATTCAAAGTCATCAGGTGTGAAATTTGAACCAGTTCAAAAGTTCAAAAAACCTCCGAAAAAACACTGCAGTAGTCTCTTAGGTTCATTAACTCTTCAGAATATTCAACCTATGTAAAAAAAAAGTTAAGTTTAAGTTAAACAGTTTTCGTTTTTGTCGTAGTATCTTAACATCTTGATGGTTTTATCATACCAATATATGCAATAATGTTTCAATTATAATTACAGTGGTTAACTCCCCAACACGTTGACCATACTGGTGAGTCTTAATCACGCATTTGTTCAAATGTGAGATTCAATATTCATTTTCCACACGGGAAGAGCGTTTTGAACCTAGGTCGAAAACAGTAGACTTATACCATATTGTTTGAACGTCTTAACCGGCACAGTGAGTTCAAATCGTTTTATCACAAACTCTTGATGCAAAACTGTAGCCACTGACAGCGTTGCTGTAAACACATAAAATGTGAATTAAAAATAATTTGACGGAAAAAGTGATGTAATCAGACACCACTGATGTTTCATGTAGTCCTCCGCCAGACTTTGTGTTGGTGTTAACGCTAATCCTTGTGTAAATAAATGAACAAATGACAGCTGTTTCAGTGTACGTGATTTTCTTGTGGCTGCTCCTAGCGAAGCATGACGTCAATTATAGTTCCATAAGGCCACATCCGGGTTTATGTGTGAAATTGCCCACCTAGTAATTGTTGCACGTTAATAACCGTTGATTGCACCGTAGGCAACACTCAATGTGCATGTAGTATTAGTGCAGGCAACAATTGACTTGTCCAATTCAAATAAACACGTTATTTACACTGAACGGTCACACTGAAATGTGTATGAAAATGCAAATAGTAACCCCGGTGCGAAACGCCTCTAGGCGAATGTGACAGGATCATTTATTTGTAACAGTCGTCTACTTGGATCACGTCTGTTTCGACTCAATCTGTCACCAACGCAACCTTTCATTCAGTCACCGGTTAGATACATACGCTGCCACCAGGTGGCGCACGCGTGTCGCCGTTCACAGAGCCGGTGTCGCGCTTACATTTATCCGGGCGTTAAATAATATCCGGGTGACGTTTCTGCGCATGCGCGTATCTAGGTGAATGTATTTAGCACCAGCTACGACTGTCGCGTTTTCATTTGTCCCGGCGTTATGTATGTTTATATATATATATATATATATATATATATATATATCAGTATATATGTCTATATATATATATATATATACATCAATTATAAAATGTTTGCTTCCCACAGACATAAACAATTTCTGTCGTAAAAAAGTTTCCTCTTCACGCACACGTCACGTGAATTACTCTTATACTTGGTCACAAATCTGAAACAGCAAATTATAATTATGTACTCTAACTATAACGCTCGTATTACGATAACAAACGAAACATATTTAACTACTGGATATTATTTATCACTACGTTATCTACTGGTGCCAAATATTACATATGCCTTACATATGCACATAATCATCACCCGGATAACATTTAACGCCGGAATAAATGTAAGCGCGACACCAAGCAATACAAGCATGATGCATCGTTGGACCGGAGGCGCCGGAGACCGGACCATCAACTTGGTGCTGCGTAACACGTACTAACGTACAGTATAACAGTTGGCAACACCAACTATTTATCCCGATTCACAAGGTGATATGTAGCTTGTGATATTAATACTATAGCGAAAGAAGAAACCTGCGTACAGAGCGGGGACGTTGCTAGAAAGCAACACACACCAAGACCCCGGTACCATTTGGTACCATCCAGACACGTTTTAGACCAACAAAACAGGGATATCCCCTGGTCATTCGAAAACCAAAAACAAGGAAACAGATATTTCGTATAAACATCTATCTGATGCCGCATACAACATAATATGAAACAAGTCAAACAACGTTATTTGCGGAAAACACGCATCATTAATATAAACAGTCATACTACATCTTCCTAGTGCATATGACGTCACTGGTGCCAGGCGTGCAATAAGCTTACCTCACTTACTCCTGTTAATTATGGTTAATATTAACACACATCGACGCAAACCCGCCCTCCCGTAGCCCACCGCACTCGTGCATTTGTCGAACTTCACGTACAAAAAAGCCAACAGCTTGCGTTAAACGACATTTTATATACAGTTCAGACTCAGCGTCTGTTCAGAGAAATGCCGTCCATTGCATCGTTTACAAGAGACGCAATTAGAAACAGTTGCAATATTTTAATTTTACAGCTAGAAGTGGAAACAAGTAATTTTGTTGGAATAAAATCTTATACATATAATAGTTTCGTTATTTTCCGCTAAATCTTTTATTACGATTAACACGATATCATTAACGGCATGCATCGAAAGCTAAACTTTCAGATTAAAACCACGTGGATTAATATGTATACTACCCAGGTCGTTTACATTCCATTCGTTAATACGTTAATATAATGTAAATTCCCTTTCCTGTCAAATCACGAAATAAAGTCAGGGAGTGGAAATGGCACGTTTGGTGTTATACATATACGTACAGAGGAAAGTATAATATATATATATATTAATTATTATATATATATATATATATACATATACAATAATTAATTGAATGTATCAAAGTGAATGCCGCTGGATATACAGCGGTGTTTACTGAATGAGTAGACACTGCCACACTGAATCTATTGTTAGTATTTATGATATTTCGATTGGCTAAAAAGTAGCACATCGCCTCGTGTGGCCAAACTACTGCATTTTCACGGATCAAGTAAACTAAGCAATACACTTTTTATAGGATGATTTATGATGTGTCAAACTCGCTATTTATACTATGTCTTATACTGCGAATACACCTGCATTAAATATACTATAACCGTTTAGAATAAAACAATGAACTATAACAACCATATTAAATATACTTTTAGATCCACATGTTAAGTTAATTGGGTAATTAAAATAATTCCATTTTAGTTATATGAAACTCCCAACTAACCATGCATCAGTTAATTAATTATACACTGTATGTTTTTCATATTATATTATATGGTATTATATTATATTATATTATATCATATTATATTATATTATATTATATCATATCATATCATATCATATCATATCATATCATATCATATCATATCATATCATATCATATATATATAATACATATACATACATACATACATACATACATACATACATACATACATACATGTATACATACATCCATACATGCATACATACATACATACATACATACATACATACATACATACATACATACATACATACATACATACATACATCCATACATACATACATACATACATACATACAATAACACACTAATAATAAAAAATTAAATTGTATTTATTCAGACAGATCACAATCTGTTTTCACATATATAATTACAATATATTACCGTACAATATATTTACAATTAATAAATTATATATCCATTACATTATATTTGTTTGGATAAATACAATTTAGAAACATCGTTATATATAATGACCATATTTTCATTTTTGTGGCGAATAAATAATTACTACAAAAATATAAACAATATTTACAAACAATGCATCATAGTATACTAAATGATTTGGTTTATATTACTTCGTGAAAACATAAACAAAAAAGTGTAAAGAAAATCAATGGTTTGCATGCTGTCAGGATTGAACCGGCATCGCCCGATTGTAAAATAAATGACAAGAAACCAACGCGTCTATCAACTGAGCTAACGGCACCAACAGGAATTCATTCACTGATTTAAGTTGTTATGATAAATTGTACAACTCCTGCTTCATATATCGATATTCTAGTGATATTATGAGATTATACGCGTTACTTTCTGTAGCTGGATACAATATATGTTTGCTATGTATATTTATTGTGTATTGCATTCGATATAATTATTCTGAAAACGAGCCCAAGCTCGGCGAAACCTAGTCACTTGTAAGCGCATTCGCATTCGTTGTTTTGAATAAAATTCGATTTATGTGGAACTGATGTTCGTTTCGACTCAAAAGCTATACTTGTAAACATGCTCTGAATGCATGGAAACGGTCGGCCTGATGCGAGTTTGAGTCATAAGTGAAGTCACATCTCGGTATCCCGATAAGCGTGCCAAAATATGCATATTCAAAAATGTCCGAATGCACAGCATAAAATGTGGAATTTCTAATTCATTGAATTTTTTTGATTTTTTTGGCTTGGTGGACGTGGAAATAGATAGGAGGATGTAATATAATATGAATTCAAGCAATAGATGTTTTTATTCCCTTTAAGAAAAATAACATACCATTATATTTAGTTAAATGTATTTTGGGTATTACTATGTATGTATTATCTAACACATTTAAACGTACTATTACTTTAATGTATCCCTTCAATTAATAAAACTGTCTTGTGCATCTCTCATTATATTAAAAAATCCCTTTATAAATTCCTTTAAAAAATACAACTGCACCACTGTAATAATTAACAATGAAAAAGTGATTATTTTTAAATTCCAAAATGATGATTCTATATTTATGTTCTATAAGTAAACTTATGTGAACATTTACACAGTTTGACAGATTCTGTAAAGATGTATGATTCATATGATGCTTACTTAATTATAACATTTTTTAATGTAATTTATCATTTATATCGTAAGTTAACCCGGATTGCTGTAGCAATAAAGACCACTGTGCAACATTAATTAATGAAATTGGTGATATCTTCGATAATACTATGACTAGTGTAAACTATATTCACCAGCCAACAGTTGAACCTGGCTGAAGAGAATCCTTACAAACAAGTACCCCCGCACAAACACAGTTGAACGTGGCTGAAGAGAATCCTTACAAACAAGTACCCCCGCACAAACACAGTTGAACCTGGCTGAAGAGAATCCTTACAAACAAATACACCCGCACAAACACAGTTGTAACTGCTTCAACACACCTTTGTTGTCCCGCGAACACCGTTAACACCGCGAAGACTGTTAACACCGCGGCGCTTGTTCCCGGCCGCTGTTCACAAGGCACCGACATCACTTAGACAAGTGATTTAGCACTGTCTTGCGCTGCGTAGCGCGCTGTATATACAAGCTAGAAAGCGGGCATTTTAAAAACACAAACAGGCAACTCTATTACAAGTGTCAATCAAACGGTCTACAGAATTGTCATTCAGGCGGGATTAATGACCAACCAGTAAAGAGTGCCGAACACTGCCGAAGTAAATAGACGTGGGAAGGGGCCGGATGCGCCTCGCCGCTTCTACAACGACAGGCCGTTGCTGTCGGAGTCGGCTGCGTTCAATTTGCATGTTCTTACATTTGCGCAACATTTTGCACATGTATTGTTTCACAAACATTCTTAATTTACCAAGACAAAGGTTCACAATTTGTTCGTTTCAACTTAAAATATACTATACAAATTATATCATACACTAAATTATATATAAATTATATTTTGGTAGTCCAAATTAACCACATTAAAAAAATATAATTCGATATAACTGGACCGTTTAAATGTATGTTTGTGAATATCGAGCGTGCCGGTAACACACGCCATCAAATTAAACAGACAATGATCATGCTATTAAAACAGTGTGGTCCGTTACACATATTTGGACTGATAATATGTTAGATAAGATAACTATGTTAGATAACATATAATTTATACTATTATTATATTTAATATGATTTTACAATAACAATCGATTAGATTGTGTACACTGTGCACCTTGATTTAACGAAAACTGCTATTTGTAAAAATTCATTATATGATTATGTCATATTCACATTTAGGCATGTTGCTTTATTGTTACCAAAGATAACTTTTACAGGCCTTCCAGCAAGATATTTATAACGTAATTTAACATACATTTATATTTGAAAGACTAGCTCAGAAATGGAATACAATCGAAGAAACATTTAGGTATACCAATTTTTTTTTGGATCCGACCAACTGATGACACAAATTATTATTATTAAGTGAATGCATAGGTTTTACATGTATTGGTTTAAAATAGATAATACATACATATATATAAACGTCCAGAGTGTAGACAACGCACACAGTAAAACAAAAATACCTTCTTTTTTCTCTTTTGTCGAGAAACTCTCGTAAGATTGTTTAACACCTCCTCCTGTTAACTTTCTAGACAGTCTCGTGGACCGTCTGTACATTCACAACTGTTATTTTAATATCGTCCTCCAAGATATTTGTGCGTAAAATCTGAATGCGGGTCCATGTAGCATCCAGTCATATTACGTGTGTAGTAGAATACAACACCCCGTGTATACCGCTGTTGTATGATTAAGCAACACTTAGATATGTTGATTCCGTCGATAATGCATAAAAACGTGTAAAGCATAACTGAGACGGATTGAGATGGATGAATTCCACCACGTGATGCTTAATTAATAATGTTTAATAAGTTATATACTACAGTTGTGTTAATGGAATTGTTTGTGCGTTCCTTAAAATTATCGAAATAATTCATAGGCGTCGGAACTGGGGGTGGACTTGGGGCTTTGGGTGAGTATCAGTGGTGGTGCCGTTTGAGGTTACCAAAATATCTGCAACAACACCCCTCGAACGGCGAACAATCTCCAACACTTCCTCCTGTGTGTTATTGATCAGGATATTCAGATCGCGTAACTTGCGGCAGTGTGCATAGCTTATGTCGGCTTAGATGTACAGCCGGATAACTTTCGCCGAATGTTAAAGGGATCATGATAAAAAAACGAACTAACACATTCTAAGAAACGAGCTTACGTGTTGTTGGTGCATGAGTTGACGTGAAATGAGGCTAAAGACAATAATTAAAACAATTAATTGAAGAAGTATTTGTATACATACTCAGATTATTTGTTCCTGTTTTTTGTCTAGAACCTGTGTTAATTAACAACGTCGTAATGATCTCCCTGACGAAGAAGCAACCCATGAAAGCTTTCGCCTGCCGCAAAGGTTTGTGTAGGCAGAGATAACACGTTGTACTTATGACAATATCCTGCTAAGATTGACTGCATACACTGGTAAATTAGCCCCTGTAACGGTCTCGATTCAAACACCGTCTGAAATTAAGTTCAAATTTCAGGACAATTTAATATGAATTGCTAGTACTTAAGCCTAATGCTGAAAGCGTTGCTTTCAGAAGATAACAATCTGAGATTTACCCTTTTGTTGAAACCCTAGCGTGCTGACCAAGACACAAAGCGTCCGTTCACACGGCTCTACGCCCCTTGAAGCGTGAATCTATACGCCAACTGAACACTGTCTGATTTGATTATCCGAGGTCCGCATTCACGTTTCTTTCGCCCATCAGCTTAGTGGGGCCGTCTGCATGTTTCCAGTAATGTCATTACAAGGTTGTCCACCCAGGTTGTGAGTCTATATATATTATATTTTGTAGCACCCAATGATTGTTGACTCCGTCCCATGGGTACGAGTGCCCCAGGCGGCTTTAGAGGAAGGTCGGGTTTGACCAAGGCTAATCGACCGAGCGTGCTCCCAATAGACTCGACGGAGTTCACGGAGGATGAAGTAAGAAAGGTCAATGCAAAGCTCTGACAATAAATTCACACACGCACGCGCAAACGCACACGCAGTCACGCACGCACGCGCATCCGCACACGCACACGCGCGCGCGCGCACACACACACACACACACGTGTAATATTGAAAGTGTTTGCGTACGTGCGTTAGCGTTTTAATTAAATCATTAGAAAAATAAGTTTATATGTGTGTTTATAATTAAATAAAAATGTGTTGATATGTGTGCGTACATGCTTGTGTGTATAAAAACTTATTTTTGATTTAATTGTACGCCTCATCATTACAGTTTTCTAGTATAGACACTACAACTGTTTGTTTATGAAACATATATATGGCCCAATAACCCTAATTGACCTATCAGTCACGTCAGTTGCTAAGCAACAATTCCTTCAAGCTATCAAAAGACGGATGCCGAACACGAGGATAGTTGAGACATTCCGTTCATCTGTCTATTTTGCTAAAATTCCAGCCCCAAATGTTTTTCTTTTTAACAAAAACAGTAATTTAATACACATGTGTTACTGTTATCAAGGCAAGGCAAGGCTTGACGGAGGTCACGCGCATCAGTTTTTTGTGTGTCATCAGCAAACTGCCACGTACAAGATCCAATAATTACATAGTTAGAAACTTGAATCTTGTTATATAACAAGAACAACGGTTTGAACACAACTTGGTGGAACTGTCGCCAGTACTTGACTGTTTTGCCACTTATACGAAGGTTGTTGCCATTGCAGCTCGATAGTTAGTCCCAAGGACCTGATACATATTATATAAGAAAGCAACCATTAACATAAACCAAAACAGAATTCCCGAACGTCACTTCAACTATACTTGTGACATGACGCGTGTGACAAGACATCCACCATACACATCCCCGTTAGCGCCGAGTGACACCCCACGGCGTGACGCGTTTGACACAGCACCTGTTTGCACTGAATGGCTCCACGCCTAATTAGCACCTTACGCCGTCTACAAGCTAGAATGACAGAATACAATAGCGTTGTTTCCTGTCAACAAGCCCGCTCTGTGCGACAGGGGCCGTTCAACATTACATGTATCGTTTTATTTGCCGCGGAAACATCGCTTGATTCAACGGGATCATTCTATAAGTATACACGGTTTATAATTCCTCATTGAGCATAGCTAATACTCGCAATTGCGGCTTCAAACGGTTACAAGTGTAGGTTGGCCTATAGTTCGGAGTCGAACGGCGTTGGTAATGTGACCACAGTTCGGAAGCGCAACGCCGTATTTAATATGCGACAGTTTGCATAACAACCAAGTGAAATGACGCTTTAGAGTGACTTCGTTGTCAACATATGTCTAGGGGCTCATGACCCGAATTCTTCCAAGCTGCCGCATGTCACCAGAAAGCAACAAATAGCTTACACAAAGAAAAAGCGCACGTCATGCACTGACACCGATATTGAGGCCGAACTTCTTCAACTGTGACAACGTAAGCTGGGTCTTAGGCGCTGACATTCAACCAATAATTACACCCGCCGTAGACGTTGTGCGGTTCGCTGCTCCTTGGCCTCCTCGACCGACCGACCGACCGACCGCATTACTTAAACATACTTGATTAACGTGCGAACTAATTGCTTGACAGACAGGTAACAAGTTTGACTGACGGATTAACTAACTGATTTGCAGACAACCAAAAAAAATTAACAAACAAACAAACACCGATCGAAAACACGAACAAAAAAGCAAACGAACGAACGAACGAAAGAATAACAACAACTTACCAGCAAATAATACACTAGACAACGCTTGCGGGAATGACCAACTGAATGAATGTACACATTCGGCTTATCTTTGGTGATCGTGTGCAAATTATTTGATGTCAGGTAGAACCTTGAACTGTTTCTAAACCACCTTTGCTGTCCGTCATATGGGACAGATGAGATATGATTGATCGCGTTTATGCAGACGTTGGCGGTTCATGTAAGCTAATATGTGTATCGTATTAATTAATATGAATATGTACGTGCAGATAATCATACACACGGTGTACTTTATAAAGCACTTGAACACAAATCCTACAGATATGTGAATTTACCATTTATTCTGTTCATTATATTCTATAGTCATGTTCTCACGGTTTCATTGATAGAGTTTCTTTTTATATGTATTACTGTATTGCATTACAGCATCAGTGTACATTATACAATTGTTATAATATTATATTATTTATTGTTATTATTATTATTATATAATCATTATTATAGTATATTTATGAAGACCCTCTATATTTATTAACTGTTGTTATTATTACAGTATAATATATACAATGTGGAGATAATCTAGTGTCTAGTGTCTAGAAGAACCGTGGACATCATAATTATTTATAACATCTATATCATGCAAGATACCGTAGAAGTTTATTCTGTAGTTACATTGATAATGTATGACTAGATGCATTTCCAAAAGTCGTTGCTCCGGATTAGTGATATTCTACAAGACTACATTATTCTGTATTTCATCATCATGTGCATTCGCGAGTCAACATAATTAATCAAATCATTAGTTGATGATGGCAGTGCCTAGTGTTCCCAGACACAACATAAACGTCGCACCAGCTCTTCACTCCCGGTTAGCGTTAAACAGGAAATAGGGTCTATTATATAGCCTAATAATAGTTTGGCATTATACAGAGACCCATCTTAATAAGGACGTTGGCGACCGGCGTGTTATACTTATATTATATTGTAAACCGAGGTGAGATTGCCCAACACTTTGCCCTCGACTTGCTACTAATCCTGGTTCACGGCGCTTTTTGTGATACTGTATTGCATTGTAATGTATATATTATATTGTATACTAACGAACAACGTACTATACGAGATAATTGACATTTAGTCATTTATTCATTTACGCAGCAAGGGGGTAAATCACCTACTGACCCAATGGGAAGACAGCGGGGAGGGGTAATACAGGTGTATATGAATGAGATTGTTACAGTGCCTTAGCAAGTGAGTAAGGTAAAGCATGCCTCGGCTATCACTATTATTATTTTAAGAAATAAATAATTTATATACGACGTTTCCATTGTGTAAAGTCGTATGATGTGCTTCGTTTTTGTCCACACTCGAATTGAGTAAGTCTTTTGTCCCGTCCAAGTGGATCCCCACGCGGCGGACGATGATTAACGGTGCACTTATACGGTGCATATTTCGTAATGCTGGATGTCAGCAAACTATGGACCAGCGTTCGACCTTTACCCTAAAATTGTGCTGGTCAGCCGGATCTGCAACTTCAAAAAGTTACCTTCAGCCTGTGCTTGAAACAGAACCAGAAGAGCCTTACTCTTCTGGGTCCTGGTCATATGCAATTTCTTACAGAAAGTGTTCCATTCATGGATTATGCAACAACCACATAAATTGGGCCAGCCAGGTGTCTCGGAAATGTCAGTGACACGTGTCAGTATTTTTTTCGCATTTTTCTAACAGTTTTACTCCCCAGCAGATTTGGGCTTTTCTCAAACAGATTCGAAAGGCACAGCCCGTGTGGATATAATGATGGCAGCGCCAGTCATGATGCCTCGTTTAGGTTTACCAAAATGAGTTAATTACCGTAGGTTAATTTCGGATGCTTTTTGACAATAACAACTATTGTAACGTGCGCCCTCCGTGGGCGTTGCCTTTCACGTTAACATAAATTGAGCAATTTCGAGCGTAAAACACAGTTTTGTAAACAGCGTCTTCATGTATCCAGTCTTGACATTACGCTGATGCGTGCTGCTGTAGAACGTTGTATAATATCCCCCCAAAAGTAGGCGGTCACACGGACCAGTAACTCAAAAAACTTACTGACCCGATAACAAAGTAGGTGGCCAGTGACCACCAGGTCAGCGTATATTTCAAACGCTGCTGTGGACACTATTGTAGTCACGTACATGGCCCTAGCAACCATAATATTATATGTAATAACAAATTTGGTGCGAGAAACAAGTGCTTATCCCTTCTGATTGGCTCAACTGTCGACGTACATTTTCATAGGATTCATGATCGAAAAAGAAAGCCGCCAAGACGTGACAAACTCTATATGACAACTCGACTTCGTAAGAAAAAATATAGGTATAATAATACATTTTATACGGCAGTTAGTTTGATTTAATAATTTGGAACTGTTGAATCTAATGGAGAACAATTTAGTTTTTAAATATTGAATGGTTATGAAAATATGTTCTTGAAATGTAGGCAGTAGAACTAGCGGGTGCGTAACAACATTAGTTAGAAACAATATAATAAATTTGAGGTAACATGAAAAAGAACTTATTCTCACAGAGGACGATACATTAATTAATAATAATAATATATCCTAATTCGTTTGTGCAACCTCCTTATGGACTTTCTGTGAAATCACCAGACAAACTGTTGACTTGTTTGATGCTTGCTCGAACACTAATTCAAGTGATTCTAAAAACTGGAATAATCACGTGAATGACTGTGCAATGCCTGTGTTTTGTGCTGATGTTGTCGACGCTCTTTCAAACGACGTGGCTGACAAGTTCAGTCTTAAAAAAGACTAATTGTTGGCAATCAACTTCAGCAAATTACCAGATGTTAATTTCGACCAATTGCACAAAAGTTTAACACTTTTTTATATTAAACTGACCCCATACACTACACATTTGCACAATAATAGAATCGGATTACCGAGAGACTAAACCTGGTCAAGAAGCAGCTTTAATGTGGCAGTTTTGTTAAATATTAACATCATAAATTAATAACAATACTAAAATATGTACTACCTAAAATATTTATTACCTAAAATATGTACTACCTAAAGCGGCAACTGCACGTTTTTTTAGTTCCATTCTTTTCTTTCCAATAACCCATTTATATCCTGCCGTAGATCGTCGATGTTACGGGCGAACATATATTGTACAGCAAATTCACCAGGATATAGTATGTCAGTCGTTAGTCCCTTGCAGACACACGGATGCCGTAATAGTTTGTATCATAATAGTAATAATACTAATAATAATTATTTAAAAATAAAGTATATGACGGAACATTGTGAGAATTACAGCGACATACATTGTCTATATGTGAAGTTCTAGTTTCAACGAACGATGCATCAAGGATCGTTGTGGACTTTTACAACCTTTATCGTTGCATTCATCAGCTGTCGCTTATTCTCGAGTAATAGGGTTTACTGATGTAACTGAACTAAGTGAATGTAGGTAGTAGGTATAGCGGTAAGCTCCACAACTGCAATACCTCCACGCATTCATCACAAGAACCACAAAGTACAAACATAACGTGGAAGCAGCCCAGTATGCAAACAACACGACACAAACAACAGTGTTTGTAACATGTACAAGCTACATACATTGTTCGCTAGAACATTCGATAAAGTTCAACGTGTGAGATTATATATTATCGTATTTGCCTGTGGTTTCAATCAACTAAATTATTTTAATTTACATATGGCAACACCCATTTTGCATGTATAGGTCATGAACTGTGCCCTGGGGTGTCACCACATTGGGGTGTTGTTGTTTTTTATTACACATTAACTTATCTGCGGTTAAAATGTAATAAATACGTGGTTAGAACTACTATTCTGGGTAACGTAATTTGTAATCTACAAATATGTCACTGCACGAAACTGATTGAACACTTCGATGAAATGAACCGGGTGTGTTTGACTAATTAAAATCATGCCAAATTTAATTAGATTAAGTTCTGTGAACATGTGAACCATTTGTTAAGAACAAAATAGTTGTGATCGTAGTTCACTACCGCAGATGAAAGTAACTTATATTATTACTATTATTATTACTGTTATTAATTATTATTATTAAACACAATGGACATATTATATACTTCATGAAACAAAAGGCAACCTACACTGAATGCCGCCAGAGAGAAATGTCTACCACACTAATACCCTACACATTTCCTTTCTATTATTTTTTGATGTATAGATCGTATAGGTGTATTGGACTATATCTAGTATATGCGTTGCACCACTGAGTTGGCATCAGTGATTGTAGTTGTTTGTAAATACATCATACGTATAATTTCTGTGTCATACACGCGATCTAGCAACTACAATATGATGACTTCGTAATATATAGTTTACTGCGGAATAGTAGGAATGCATTATAACTTAAACTGATTATAAGAATGTCCAGTTTTATAAGTCAGTGAAGTATATTAATAAGAATCCTGCTACTAACCTTTAGCAAAACTGTAGTCAAGTTCTACACTGTCCACAAGATCTGCGATGATCAGGTACAAGCCGAATTTTGCGCGTGTCGGTCGTCGATACTTCCGTCTTTCTGACTTGAACCAGCTACTACAAGTTTGACTAATCACTCAGACATGGAGCCAGCTTCGTAACGTGCGTCAGTTTCCCAACCGTGTAAAGACTATTTCGATTGTGTACGACGAAAGAAACTTGATTGGTGTATCGTGAAAACGGATGTGGTATAAGCGTGCGCGTTGTGAATGCATTGACGTGAGAGAGGCTGTCGTGCACCAGACCCAGTGCAGCGGCTTACAGCGCGCCGCGGCAGCAGAAACGATGCACCGAGTTCGCTCCACTGACGGTGTCCGGTTACTCGCCGCTTTGTTCACGTCAATAAAGACGGCAGATAAGCTCAGGTGGGGCGCATGCGCGACGCTACTCGCCCGCCTCAGGCGTTGTCTAGCCGTCATTGAAACGACCGCTTGCACTCTCAAAGCCGGGCCTCTCAGTGCAAACGCGGCGTCATTCGTTGAACACAAATGGTGCTCTTGCTCAATGACCCAAAGAGAGTCAAACACTGAGTGCAAGCTAAGCTGGACGGAAAAAGTCGTTGTAAAAGCCCTTGATGTGGTTGCAAGTTACGACGTTTACTTGAATTAATCAACCGACATCGACGGAGAAATCGTAATACCGCAATGAGAAAGATGGCCACTTTTGAAACGACGACAGTGACGATGGAACAGTCTGACTCTAAGTGGCTAAATAAAACAATCGCTAAAACACTTTCTGACACGTAGCTAACAATTAAATATAGACAGTTTGGCCATTGTATCATAAAATCATCTTATTCATACAGTAGTAAACATTATACAGCGTATATGTTTAATAGTTGGTCGCTAACATGTGTTTAATTACATTTAGGGGAGTCTAACATACGGACCAGACAGCCAAATAGATGGACCAGGACACCCCAATAGACGGACCAGGGCAACCTAATAGACATACCAGGGCAGTCTAATAGACAGTCCAATGCAGCCTAATGTGCAGACCAGGGCAGCTCAACAGACGGACCATGGCAACCTAATAAACAGATCAGTGCAGCCTAATAGAAGGATCAAGGCAGCCTAATATACGGATCAGTGCAGTCTAACAGACGAACCAGGCAGCCTATTAGATGGATCAATGCAGTCTAATAGACGGCCTAGACAACATAATAGATTGACTGGGGCAGCCTAATAGACGGATCAGGGCAGTCTAATAGACGGACCAGAGCAGCCTAATAAACGGATTAGGGTAGCATAACAGACAGACCAGAGCAGCCTCATAAACGGATCAGGGCAGCTTAATAGACAGACCGAGGCGGACCTGGTTAGTCTTGTTGTTCTTAATTCAAGTATTTATTACTCCGAATTCTGTTTACAGTATGAACTTATACTCGTGTTAATGATTTGTTGTTTTGCGTGGGTCTACACGGTGCCTCCGAGTGCTGTATGTATGTTATGCTCCGGCCGACCCCCGGCCGTGCATGACACGCCGCCCACGCTCTACGGCAATGGCAAGGTAAACGTAGATACACAGATAACGGTACTTTTTAATGAACTTCTTTAAGACACATTTGCGATGTCACGAGTCGCATTTGCGAGGTGATATTTTCAGAACAGATATAGTACACGAGTGTACGATAAAAAAAACTATTAGACTTTGTGATTTTAATAGTTACATGCGAACACGTGACCTTTTAGAAAGGTGGCCTCTCAAAGTATCTGTCATTTGATATGGCTATATCGTGCGTAGTAAGGTGACACTAACAACGTTTGATATGTCTTTTGTAAGAGTAATTTGTGGTGGGCTGTTGTGATGTTTGCCAATCAGATATGGCGTAAGTACAGAATGTGTACAGTCTTCACTAGTATTTATTGGCTGGCGTACGCCGGAAAAACGCGCGTTGTATCTACACGAATATTGGTTCAATGCTAAATAAAAAAATACCGAAAACGATGCGTCGTCGTCGTCGATGGCGTGGTGTTTACGGAATTATACAGTCGCAACCCACGTGACATGGTTGTTTACGTAAACATAACGTCATAACGTACGTCATGTGAGTCTATGTGGGGAATATGACAGGTGTCATCTATACCATAAAACAGAGTATGTCGTCTGTTCTGTCTGTCGTTGTGTGAAAGTGTATGTATGTATGTCCGAGGGTATATATGTCAATGTTGCGTGTATGGAACTGAAATGTTGTATGCCTGCTAGCGGACCTGTATCCCCACAAAGACACAAACTCGTTTTCGTGTTCGGCCGTCCACATTTTCTCCGCCATCTTGCAAGTATATCATTTTTATGGAGTCTTTATGGACATTCACATAATCTTATGCGTTCCTCATTGGCTGCCGCGTCACCGAACGGGAACAACTACAGCTGTACCATCAATTACTCGACTTAGGTGGATATACTGACAACTCCGGCCCGACCCGACCCGACCCGACCCGACCCGACCCGACCCAACCCAACCCAACCAGACTGAGCCCGATTGAGTCCGATAATCGGGGCTAGTTATTTGACATTGCTTGAAAACTTTCGACTACGTCCGACTGACACCAAACGAACGTATTTCAAACGGACATGTGGATACACTAACCGACTGGCACCGAACCAACACCGACTGGTTGGATCGGGTCGAGCGAAAAAGTGCCTGTGTATTCCAGGCTTTAGTAGCACACGTAATCGGGCAAAGCCGCCGGCCACGTCCAATTGCGTGTGCTACTACGCCACCGCTGAGTACGATTACAGTGGCATACAGGTCGCAAATATACTACATTTTATATTTGTTTCACACTCCCCAGTGTCCACCGTCACTACCATTGGTTATCTAACGGGCCTGTCTGTTTGACATGAAAGGTCGAATGTTGTGCGTCACGTCATTTCTTTGTATATTCTGTTTGAATTCTAGCCCAACTGATTTTCTTATCACAACAATGAAGCAAATAAGTTTGAAAAAAGTTTCATTTAGCAGATATCATGCCGCCATCTTAATATAACGCACCCATATTACTGACCGAAATATTAGTGGCAAGGTCAATTTTGACTGAGACCAATCGCATAAATTTAATTGTGACATATGGGCAAACATCGACTTACAAGATCCGTAAACAATCACTCGGTTGTAGCGCGTAAAAGTTACATGGTTACTGGCCTTCACGATCAACAAAACATCCGCGCATGCATCGAAATATTAAAAAAAAAAAATGTTAAGTTGCGGAGTGCGAGAAGAACACTGTGTGAGTATATAAAAGATCGACCTCTTAAGATTGTGTGACCGGAGGGAGTTTGCGACGGACATCGGATGGTCGGATGTGGATATACAGTATATTATACATAGATCGAAAGATAGTACGTGAATAACGTGATGTGTTGGTAGGCTTAAGTGCATATGTAGCAGTTTGTGTCCGTGCAAGTATCTTTATAATATATATATATATATATATATGATGTATATATATATATATGCTTGCATATGCATACATATGCATGTATATGTATACACACACACACATATATATATACACCTGTATATATATATATATATATGTATATATATATATATATACGTATAAAACCAATCAGTTAATTTTGTGTTGACGGCTTTCGCCATTCCTCCCTGGTACATTGTCTGTAATTATTAGAACAAAGTGGTCTATCCGTCCTGTTAGTCCTATTCGTGCCATTCCAGTCTATTCACCCAGTTAGGTCACGTGGTTAGACGCCAAATCATCAGAACAGTAGACATCGCGCTGAGAACGCTTCTAGTAGGATTCTTTATTGCTCAGTCTCGACACCGAGGTATGTATGTATGTTTTATTTATTACACAAAGGCATTTGACAGAGTTCGTTATGAAGAAATCATATCAATGCTGGAAAGTTTGAACATTGATGGGAAAGATCTGAGAGTTGTGAGAAATCTGTACTGGGAACAAACAGCAGCAATACGAATAGAAAATGACGTCAGTAAATTTCAAGAAATAAAACGTGGTGTAAGACACGGGTGTGTCCTATCACCCGATCTTTTTTCACTATACAGTGAGATTATCTTACGCACATTAGATGATATGCCAGGCAGTCAAGTAAGGGGATACAACATGAATTATTTACAATATGCAGACGACACGGTACTGATTGCTGAGAACGAAATAAATCTACAACAGATGCTAGATACAGTATAAGGGAAAGTGAGAAAAAAGGTCTGTCCCTGAACAAAAAGAAAACAGAAGTCATCTCAAAGAAAAATTACACTCCAACATGCAACATGGTAGCATATGGCACTGTTTTGAAGCAAGTCCGAACGTTTAACTATCTGGGATCACTAATAACATCCGACGGTCGATGCAACGATGAGATAAAGAGAAGAATTGCTCAAGCCAAAACAGCTTTTCACCACATGACAAACATTATAACAATTAAAAATATATAAACTGAAGTGAGCAAGCGTGTACTAAAATGCTACATAGAGCCCATACTGCTATATGGATGTGAATCCTGGACAATAACCAAAAGTTCACAAAAAAACATAGAAGCCACTGAAATGTGGTTCTTAAGAAGAATGCTGCGAGTGCCATGGACTGCAAAGCAAAGCAATGAAATCATCCTTAGGACAGCCAAATCAAAAAGAAAGATCATCAACAAAGTTAGAACACAAGCACGATGTATAGGCCATGTCATGAGAAAGAAAAAGTTAGAACAATTAGTAACAACAGGAAAGATAGAAGGAAAAAGATCCAGAGGACGCCAGAGAATAAACATAATAGATAGTCTCTCAACATGGTGTGGAAGGAGCACAACAGAACTGCTACAAACTACACACGACCGTGCGGTTTGGAGGGCCATGATCACCAACGCCTGTGACAGACATGGCATATAAAAAAGAAGAAACGACACGTATTTCGAATTATCTCACCCGTGCCAGACGCTGCGAGAAGGTGCTTCATTTTTAATCGATGTTTCAGGGATTCAAGCCCGTGGAGTGCAGCTGATAGTGGGACTAACTCAACAGCTAGTCAGAATCGTGGAACGTGGAAACGCAACAGATGTGACCTCACGAGAGTTCGTTTTCATTTAAAATTTAGCGAAGTATTCTGTTGCAGTCAGATTTTAGTAACGACGGTAAAATCGTGAAGTGTTACGTTTGGATGAAGTAATATATTTGAGATAAATTGCATTGGAATTACATATGCATAATCCATCAAAAAGCGAATGTCGACCTCCATTGACAAGTGTCTTCACAAGACTTTATACGTAAACTAGAGGTAGTTTATGTGTCGGCTGTGCGCGTCCTGTAGCGGCGAGGTAATAAAGACGAGCTAGCTTCATAGCGTTTGTGGCGCCGTCTCGACAGCAAGAGGCGGCGAATTAAAACATGAAAGCTTCGGCGTGTCGAAGCCCACCTAATAAGTCTACTACATGACCGAGCCCACATGACGCAAACTCGTTGACAGCACGAAGGGTGTTTTCATTTCTCATCCACCAGCGTGCAGGATTAAGTATTGCTCGCCGAAGCAAGCGCCAGCGTGGAGTCGAAGTAACGTTGACGTACCTTAGGTGGCCACGCGAGGAGAGACCATAGACGGCGCCGCTGCCTACAAACTCGGCTCGGAAAGATGACAACACAGACAAAGTGATAACCACGACTGTTAAACAAGCGGACACGGAACGTGGGTGACTGACGCCAAGTCGACTTACTACTGGTGTTTTATGCTGCGCATGCGTCGTGCGCCGTGTCAGCAACGTCGCCGCGTTAATTAGTGGTCCCTTGGTGCATCTGCACGGTGACGTCATCGTGGGTTTATCGAAATGGCCCGGAGCAAGGGAACGAGGGAAATCACGTCGTATCAGCTGTATGCAACATTCCAGGTCGCGGGCCATTGCAGACAAATGTCCGTCCGTCCCTCACTCCGTCCCTCCTTCCTCTCTCCTTCCCTTCCTTCCTCCCACCGTCCCTTCCATGCTTCTTTCCTCCCTCCCTCCTTCCCTCCCTCCCTCCTTCCCTCCCTCCTGTCCGTGGTTGACTGACTGTGTGGCACGCTGGGTTATAGAACTAACGGCAAGCCGACAGAGTCACTGAATGCTTTTTCAATTCATCGACCAAAGTGTGAATGAACTAACCGTTCGTTCGTTCTACGAGCATGAATGAATGACAAACATAAAAGTAACGTATCGGCCATCAGGAACTGCGCATTTACTTATATTCTGCTCCACACGCATCTAAGCCCTAGACTCTAGGGCCTTGACGTTTTGCACAGTGCGTGAGTACGATATGTGCAGTGCAATAAGAAAACATCGAACCGCTCAAGTCGCGTGGTAACCCGATTTAACTGTAGCATACCGCCCGCCGCCCACCGCCCACCGCCCACCGTCGAGGTGCTAGCTGATAATAGGGCCGACAGAACAATGTTTACCACTGCCAGAGTGAGTGTTGGGTCAAGTAAGTGCCGCCGGTGACCGTCACGCTCGCCTGCGGGCTGGCGCATGCCATTAAGGGGTCTCTTTCTGTCTGTTTAAGGTTCGAGCAATATTACAGCCAGCCAGGTCCAAACCCAGAAAATGGTCTGTTCGTTTTACCGCTGCCACCCGGATGTAACTACGGCCGCAAGTCAGCCGCATTTCGACCGTTACTTCCTTCGAATGCCCCAACAGTCGCTCCCCCCGACCGAGAGCGGACTTAGTCACCTTTCGCACCGCGAATTTTTTCATCGCAATCAACACCACAGCGCAGTCGTCCTCCCGACTCACACGCTAAACAAGGTCGTTAAAACATAACGACAATTTTATGTTGCGTTTCGATGGAGTTTGTAATAAGTCAACGGAGTCATTGTGAATGCTCCGCTAATCATGGGTGCGTTTAAAACAATGCTTCTTTAAACGTATCCAACGTTAGCATTTGTTTTAACATGAGAACTCCATCTTACTCGGATACGACAACCATTTAGACTTCTAACGCACACATTTTGGCACGTAAATGCACTAGTGCATAATATGTTTGCATTGTTACCGGTAGCACCAAGATGTTCTATATTTAAGTCAAACTCCATATACATGTATACTTTCATACGTATTTTGTATGTATACTTCATTTTTGTATACTTTCATTATCACATTGTAAATATACTTTAAAACGACACAATGTCATCGTCTCTAAAATGGTTTTCACGACATATTCATGAACCTCCGAGTAGGTGGTAGTCTATAAATGATAAGAGCTGTATACGTTTTCTTTAGAGCAGCGACTCTTAACCACTGAGTCACGACCAACAATTGGGTAACATAGAATAATTAGGAAAGACATATTCTGTTTGATTCCTCAAAAAATGCACACACTGGGTAAAACAAATCGGTGCCGTTTTGTTTATTCACTCTCCATATCGAATTCTTCAAAGTACACTTAATTAGCCTGTCGACAAACATTATACTGTGTGTCTCAATGCTTAATATTACCAGTATGAAGTAAAGTAATATAGACCCTAATCTCTTTAAAACAAACCTGAAATCGTACGATATTCCAGACAGACGATTCCGCCATCTTTGCTTGCATCTTGGCATGTTTAATAAAATTTCTCATTATTTATACCCACTAAATAATTATAACATATATCATTATTTAGTTGATCACGGGTCTTTTGGTCGCATCCAAAACATGTTACAGACCGCTGTTCTAAACTGTAACCGTTTCAGATTTATTATATCTTATTGATACTACTGCCATAGCATGTTAACATGAACCTATGTTGGAAAACACTAATTAAATGTAATAGTTAAACAAGTCAATTTCATCACTTGATAAGAAGGCTATAACATGAGCAATGAAAACGTTGAAAGACAATCATTATATGTCAGCCAGGTGTATTGAGATTCATTATATTTTGTAAAATAATAATTGTCAATTACACGTGACCCTCCATCACACGTCACAGTGCATCACCCGTCCTTTTCTAGGTATTGGTGCCACGTGAAAGAGAAGAAACTAGATCTTTCCAATGACACCAAGCGTATGGAGCCACTTAAAAAATATCGTGTTTAACTTGGCAATTACAGAAAAGAAGTTCCGATAAATTACGTTCTCAAGACATGAGCATTCACGTGTTCGCCTGAAGGTACTGTGCCTCCAAGCCATATTTTAGCTAAAGTACATATTTCAGACCGTTCTTAATACAATAATGTATCATCAGAATAGATAATATATATATTAAATCTATTCTGGAAATCAAATATATATATATATATATACTATATATAATATATATAATATATATGATATATATAATATATATACATATATATTGGGTTCATTTACGGCCTGTGTGTTAAAATGAGTGTCACGGACAGTCACATAAAGGTTACTTTTCCAATGTAATATATTATTAATAATATAGCGTTACATATTGCTTGTCACATAATGCTTAACTATTACACTAAACAAAACATATTATCGAATGTGTAATATATATATATATATATATATATATATATATATATATATATATATATATATATATATATATATATACAGGACAATTATGTTATCTCAATGTAAATTCTTGATACTTAATTTTTATTAAGCGAAATATGTCTGATAAAATGTGCATGCGTGTTTTAAACAAAACAATTATGCCCATTCTTTTTAAATACACGTACGTGTACCTGGTGTGTATATTTAAATGTGGGCCTATGGTCAATTTTTTGTATCGGGTATCACTTAAACGGTCAGATCATGGTTTTGTTAGATAGCTTTGGCTTTGTGCTCACTTATGAATATTTTTACATTCTGCGGGCAGCTGTTCCTGTTTCTAGATTATCTCTGCCAGTGCGCGTGAAGTAATACAATGCGCTTCATTTTCTAATAATACAAATGTTATACGTATGATGTATAGGTTAACGTTTGGCTGAAAGGTGTGGACTATTTTGCATGTATTAATATATTAATATTAAAGTCTACCAACGCGAGGGGCATCTGTGGTAAAATACTGTTAATTTGTGAAAACACCCTAAAACATGACGTATTGTATGCTGATTTGTCATGCGCAAATATTCACATAATTATACCTAAATATTGTTATAACGTTGTCATTTTTGCTTACTTCAAACTGACGCTTTGATACAATGCATGGCCGCACAATCTCCCAGATAACATTTCGAATATGTGAGTTGCACGGAGGTAATCGTTTAGAGTCGTTTAAAAAGAAAACAGTTGGAAACATGTCAAAGTCCACATTTTTAACGACGTACATATTATTAAGTATTTCTGTATGGTGTTTCGTTAAGATGCAAACAACCCCTTTTTAACTTGAAGTAAATATTTATATAACAACGTCGTAGCTTTAATAAAAATTGTGTAAGTTAAAACGAAAACATATGACAAGTATAAGTAATATTTTGTTACAATTAGCGACAGGCTAATGTACCAGTGTTGATATCCATGAGTGAACCCCGAAGACAGTTTGGCAGCCATGTTTACGGACAACGTTCAATAAGAGACTTCCGTGGGTTCACCGACCGCGCAACAAACCAGACTCAACAGGTATTTGTGATATTACGAACAGGAACGAACAGCGTATTATGAGCAAGGAGCCGAGGATTTGTGGTAGAAATGTGATTTCTTAAAAAAATATGTCAAGTAATTGTTAATGAAAGTATCTATAATTTCAGTTTATTTTAAAGTTGTATATTTCCCAATTTTGTTTTAATTATGTTCTTATTAGGCCGTATCAATAATTTGAATGTTAAGCCTCTTTCTTTTTCTTTAAGTTGACGACATTCGTTGACATTGGCACGCACGAACACGAAGTACTGGGTCAGCAGATATACGAAACATGACATATATATATAGAGTAGTACAAGTATAGGAGATTCGTTTCAAACCCAAATATCGTCATGTTTACAATGCAAACGTCTTAACATTCTTAACAATAAAACTAGTGCTGTTTCTACACGTTAAATGATTTAATGCCGAGTGATTTATTATTTCTAATGCGACTACAATCCAGCGCCACTTTCGTGTGTCCTGGCCGTGTTATCGGGTCCTTGCCAGTGGCGTTTACTCTTAATCTACCTAATGTAGTTTGTCGAAGGACAGAACGTGTTGTTCTAACAATCTCTAAGTGCTTTGTGTTGTAGCGATTGTCATCACTAATTCAAAAAAGTTTAATTCAAAGGTTTTCTGTTTTATAAATGCTCCACAATTCTATTTCGAACTTTTTCTGAACAGTCATGGACTTGCAGTGTTGTGTTGCAGTTTGAGTTAACACGCGCATTAAACAAGTGTCAATACACTTACTTGCTCCGATGGAGGTTTATTTGCAAACCGCGCCACACCACAATTGGTCTTCGTCTGCGTTATCGAGAAATAAAAAGACGATTATGACATGAAATTGCACTTGTCTGACACTACGCTGACAGAGCCGACGCTTAGTATGCCATGACAACGACATGCTATTTATCGCGCACCGACAATACAATAATCGATGTTAACGCAATGCCAATGCGATGACGCCACCTTCCACGGGAACGATACCACTTAGAAAGCGACGATAACGCGTCTATAATCCCCACACAGGCGACATCTACAAGTTTATAGTTTAAGGAGCCGTGCATTAAGGCCACAACAAGCTATTATATCATCAGCTAACGTCAGTGTTATTATAATTGAATAGTAGAGCCTATTGCTCAAACGGCGCCTATTTGGTAACGGAATTATAGTAATTATTGCGATATAATGAGCAATTACATACATATAGCACACATACACCGTGCTAGTGCCTGCTAAATGGTATAAACACGACGCTTTTAGTGTAGGCGGGTCTCTTAAAACAACATGTTTTATTACTAACGTGTTGCAGTTTTGTTTTCTCGAGTTCGTGAATCATCAATGCAGTACAACTAGAATGCTACACAGTGATATACTATTAAAAGGCTGCTCTGGTAGATATTACAATCAGAATAAAATATTTATGTGTCGATGTTATGTTTAAACATATTCTCGCTATTAGCACCAACACAATCAGGAGATAATCTGTTCCATTCATTTACAGTCCTTTGTGAAAATTAGAACTTTCTTATATATAATCTACACGACTCCTTTACTAATGTAACTTCATGTCCTCTGGTCCTCCTTTCGTAACTGAAAAAAAACATTTCTATCAATATTTTCATAACAATTCAATATTTTAAACGCTTCTATCTGATCTCCTCTCAATCTCCTGGTCTCTAGTGTTGTTAAACCACATTCTTTTAGGCTTATTTCGTAACTAAGATCCCTCTGTTTTGGTATCATTTTAGTTGAGTTTAGTTTTAGCACTGCTCTGAAACCTTCATATCAGCACTAATGGTTAACCCTAAGTCCTTTTCTTTTACAGTAGTACTTAGTACAAAACCTCCCATTGTATATTGTACATCTTCGTTCCCATGTCCTGTGTGGAGGCATTTACATTTCCCAAAATTGAACATTTGTCATTTTTCAGACAATTTGATAAACCTGTCAAGATCATCTTGTAAATGCTGTCTATCATCATCACATTTAATCCTTCTAAACTATTTTGTATCATTCGCAAATTTCAACACCTTGCTTATTATTATAAACGTCCAAATCGTTGATATATATTAAGAATAATATTGGTCCCAGTACTGATCCCTGTGGTACCTCACTCAAAACTGATTTCCAGTTTGAAGCCTCCCTACCAACTACTACCCGTTATCTTCTGTCAATTAGCCATTTTCCATCCAGTTAATTAAACCATTTCCTATGCCATTGGCCTTTAGTTTAAGCAGTAATCTTTGATGTGGCACTTTGTCGAAAGCTTTCTGAAAATCTAAGTAGATGATATCTACTGGTGATCCCTCTTCTACCCACTTAGTGATATCTTCCCTAAAAAACATATGGTTTGTGTGACAGAATATGAAGGCTTGAAAAAAGTGTATAGTCTAGCCT
>OZ023212.1:27892414-28107414 GCA_963995525.1 Escarpia spicata
AACTACATCGATATCGTAGTACTTCACATACACTGTGTGTGTACGAGTGCATTTGTCCCCCTTCATTCAACTATAATAAAAACTACAGGGATATCGTAGTACTGCACATACACTGTGTGTGTACGAGTGCATGTGTCCCCCTTCATCCAACTATAATCAAACTACATCGATATCGTAGTACTTCACATACACTGTGTGTGTACGAGTGCATGTGTCCCCCTTCATCCAACTATAATCAAACTACATCGATATCGTAGTACTTCACATACACTGTGTGTGTACGAGTGCATTTGACCCCCTTCATTCAACTATAATAAAACTACAGATATATTGTAGTACTGCACATACACTGTGTGTGTACGAGTGCATTTGTCCCCCTTCATTCAACTATAATAAAACTACAGGGGTATCGTAGTACTGCACATACACTGTGTGTGTACGAGTGCATTTGTCCCCTTTCATTCAACTATAATCAAATTACAGGGATATCGTAGTACTGCACATACACTGTGTGTGTGTGTGTGTGTGTGTGTGTGTGTGTGTGTGTGTGTGTGTGTGTGTGTGTGTGTGTGTGTGTGTACGAGTGCATTTGTCCCCCTTCATCCAACTATAATCAAACTACAGGGATATCGTAGTATTGCACATACACTGTGTGTGTACGAGTGCATTTGTCCCCCTTCATCCAACTATAATCAAACTACAGGGATATCGTAGTACTGCAAATACACTGTGTGTGTACGAGTGCATTTGTCCCCCTTCATTCAACTATAATCAAACTACAGGGATATCGTAGTACTGCACATACTCTGTGTGTGTACGAGTGCATTTGTCCCCCTTCATTCAACTATAGTCAAACTACAGGGGTATCGTAGTACTGCACATACACAGTGTGTACGAGTGCATTTGTCCCCCTTCATTCAACTATAATCAAACTACAGGGATATCGTAGTACTGCACATACACTGTGTGTGTACGAGTGCATTTGTCCCCTTTCATTCAACTATAATCAAATTAAAGGGATATCGTAGTACTGCACATACAATGTGTGTGTACGAGTGCATTTGTCCCCCATTCATCCAACTATAATCAAACTACAGGGATATCGTAGTACTGCACATACACTGTGTGTGTGTGTGTGTGTGTGTGTGTGTGTGTGTGTGTGTGTGTGTGTGTGTGTGTGTGTGTGTGTGTGTGTGTGTGTGTGTGTGTGTGTGTGTGTGTGTGTGTGTGTGTGTGTGTGTGTGTGTACGAGTGCATTTGTCCCCCTTCATCCAACTATAATCAAACTACAGGGATATCGTAGTACTGCACATACACTGTGTGTGTACGAGTGCATTTGTCCCCCTTCATCCAACTATAATCAAACTACAGGGATATCGTAGTACTGCACATACACTGTGTGTGTACGAGTGCATTTGTCCCCCTTCATTCAACTATAATCAAACTACAGGGATATCGTAGTACTGCACATACTATGTGTGTGTACGAGTGCATTTGTCCCCCTTCATTCAACTATAGTCAAACTACAGGGATATCGTAGTACTGCACATACACTGTGTGTGTACGAGTGCATTTGTCCCCCTTCATTCAACTATAATCAAACTACAGGGATATCATAGTATTGCACATACACTGTGTGTGTACGAGTGCATTTGTCCCCCTTCATTCAACTATAATCAAACTACAGGGATATCGTAGTACTGCACATACTCTGTGTATGTACGAGTGCATTTGTCCCCCTTCATTCAACTATAGTCAAACTACAGGGATATCGTAGTACTTCACATACACTGTGTGTGTACGAGTGCATTTGTCCCCCTTCATTCAACTATAATAAAACTACAGGGATATCGTAGTACTGTACATACACTGTGTGTGTGTACGAGTGCATTTGTCCCCCTTCATTCAACTATAATAAAACTACAGGGATATTGTAGTACTGCACATACGAGTGTGTACGAGTGCATCTGTCCCCCTTCATTCAACTATAATAAAACGACAGGGATATTGTAGTACTGCACATACACTGTGTGTGTACGAGTGCATCTGTCCCCCTTCATCCAACTATAATCAAACTACAGGGATATCATAGTATTTCACATACACTGTGTGTGTACGAGTGCATGTGTCCCCCTTCATCCAACTATAATCAAACTACATCGATATCGTAGTACTTCACATACACTGTGTGTGTACGAGTGCATTTGTCCCCCTTCATTCAACTATAATAAAAACTACAGGGATATCGTAGTACTGCACATACACTGTGTGTGTACGAGTGCATGTGTCCCCCTTCATCCAACTATAATCAAACTACATCGATATCGTAGTACTTCACATACACTGTGTGTGTACGAGTGCATGTGTCCCCCTTCATCCAACTATAATCGAACTACATCGATGTCGTAGTACTTCACATACACTGTGTGTGTACGAGTGCATTTGACCCCCTTCATTCAACTATAATAAAACTACAGAAATATTGTAGTACTGCACATACACTGTGTATGTGTACGAGTGCATTTGTCCCCCTTCATTCAACTAGAATAAAACTACAGGGGTATCGTAGTACTGCACATACACTGTGTGTACGAGTTCATTTGTCCCCCTTCATTCAACTATAATCAAACTACAGGGATATCGTAGTACTGCACATGCACTGTGTGTGTACGAGTGCATTTGTCCCCTTTCATTCAACTATAATCAAATTACAGGGATATCGTAGTACTGCACATACAATGTGTGTGTACGAGTGCATTTGTCCCCCCCCCCTTCATCCAACTATAATCAAATTACAGGGATATCGTAGTACTGCACATACACTGTGTGTGTGTGTGTGTGTGTGTGTGTGTGTGTGTGTGTGTGTGTGTGTGTGTGTGTGTGTGTGTGTGTGTGTGTGTGTGTGTGTGTGTGTACGAGTGCATTTGTCCCCCTTCATCCAACTATAATCAAACTACAGGGATATCGTAGTACTGCACATACACTGTGTGTGTACGAGTGCATTTGTCCCACTTCATCCAACTATAATCAAACTACAGGGATATCGTAGTACTGCACATACACTGTGTGTGTACGAGTGCATTTGTCCCCCTTCATTCAACTATAATCAAACTACAGGGATATCGTAGTACTGCACATACTCTGTGTGTGTACGAGTGCATTTGTCCTCCTTCATTCAACTATAGTCAAACTACAGGGATATCGTAGTACTGCACATACACTGTGTGTGTACGAGTGCATTTGTCCCCCTTCATTCAACTATAATCAAACTACAGGGATATCGTAGTACTGCACATACACTGTGTGTGTACGAGTGCATTTGTCCCCCTTCATTCAACTATAATCAAACTACAGGGATATCGTAGTACTGCACATACTCTGTGTGTGTACGAGTGCATTTGTCCCCCTTCATTCAACTATAGTCAAACTACAGGGATATCGTAGTACTGCACATACAATGTGTGTGTACGAGTGCATTTGTCCCCCCCTTCATCCAACTATAATCAAACTACAGGGATATCGTAGTACTGCACATACACTGTGTGTGTACGAGTGCATTTGTCCCCCTTCATTCAACTATAATCAAACTACAGGGATATCGTAGTGCTGCAAATACACTGTGTGTGTACGAGTGCATTTGTCCCCCTTCATTCAACTATAGTCAAACTACAGGGATATCGTAGTACTGCACATACACTGTGTGTGTACGAGTGCATTTGTCCCCCTTCATTCAACTATAGTCAAACTACAGGGATATCGTAGTACTGCACATACACTGTGTGTGTACGAGTGCATTTGTCCCCCTTCATTCAACTATAATCAAACTACAGGGATATCGTAGTACTGCACGTACACGGTGTGTGTACGAGTGAATCTGTCCCCCTTCATTCAACTATAATCAAGCTTTCCCTCAGACGGTTTTCAACTCGGGCGTTAAACCTTCAGGGATTGATCTATGACTGCTCGGAAGAAATGCTTTATTTGTTCTCGCAATTACTCATGGGTTCTTTCCGGTTTTAAGGTTCGAATCGGAGCTTAGACGAACGTAAATTACAACGTAGAACGTAACCTGTATTTTGATAGTTTATATGGTGTGTTTGTGTGTTTGTGTGTGTGTGTGTGCGTGTGCGTGTGCGTGTGCGTGTGCGTGTGTGTGTGTGTGTGTGTGCGTGTGTGTGTGTGTGTACGTGCGTGTGCGTGTGTGTGCGTGTGTATGTGTGTGTGCGTGTGTATGTGTGTGTGTGTGTGTGTGTGTGCGTGCGTGCGTGTGCGTGTATGTGCGTGTGTGTGTGTGTGTGCGTGTGCGTGTGTATGTGTGCGTGCGTGTGTGCGTGCATGTGCGTGTGTGTGTGTGCATATGCGTGCATGTGCCGTATTTGAAGTATTTAAATATCGACTGGTGAGTGTCGGTGTGTGCGGCTGCAACATGCACGAACCTCAGACTGCGTGCTGCGTGTCTACAGTCTGCGGGGCAGCAGGAAGGCTACTGCCACTTCCTTTGACGGCGACTCCAAGTTTACACCAGGTCTAGGCTGAATCGGCTGTTGCCTAAATCGTGCCTCAGGCCCTCTATATGTTCAATGAATGCTTTCATTTATTTTACATTTAACACGTTCTTAGAATTTGTAAAAAAAAACTATTTTTTTTATAAAGAAAACTAATTGAATCGGATTTACTTTGGATCACAACTTGAAAGTATACCTTGTCACAATTTCGAATGTCATCGGCATTTTCATCGGTTACTGAATTAAGGGAATTCGGTGGTTTCTTAGCGATCATATAAAAAACTAAATTCTCACAATTTTCGCGATCAGTTAAATTTCATGGCTGTGATCCAAAGAATATTCGATTTAAAGTTGCTAGGTTACAATTGTTGCAAAATGAAAAATCTACACCTATGGATTTTTTATATATTCAATTAGGAAGTTGGCAAGCCTTTGCAATTTAAATTGAGAAATATTTGTAAACTGTAACAAATTCAATTGTACATTATTCGGTCACTGCGACTATTAAACGCTGACCAGTTGTACACGTTAATGTGAGTAGTGGGCGTGATATATTGCGGTTACACTGCAGGTCCGGACAGTGGTCGGTTGCGAGTCCGTCTCCCGCCATCTTGATACGTGGACAATTTGGTTCACCCTACCATGCCTGCCTCTTTCGGAAGAGAGTAAAGGCTGTTGGTCTCTTCCGTCTGGTGTCTGTGCTATAGGGGAAGTGGGAAAAGATCCAACACATGGGGTAAACATGTAGAGAGTCGTTATCCTCGACGCTGGTGACCTCTAACTGTGAAACCCACTAACTGTGACGAATCGTACGCGCAATTCGGGTTGACGTGAACAAAAATGAGTAGACGGAGGGATTCTGGCGCACCCCGCATCACCATTGCCGGGCGATGAACACCTTGATGGAATGGCGAGGTTCCGGCGAACCCGCATCAACATCGCCGGGTGATGGATCACTCGATGGGATCGCGCACGAGGAGGTAAAAGGAATCCAACTGGATTAAAAAGTTCTCCCCCGCTGTCAGATGGTAGCGAAACAGACGAAGACATTCATGTTGTAATGATGCAAATTGACAACAATATTATGTCGGACATTATATGAAATCTGACGACCTTTCCATCACATTGTCTAGTTAAATTACACCATTAGATATATATATATATATATATATATATATATATATATATGTATATATATATATGCATGAAAATAGTAAGCATGACGTAGATATGCACAATCAATGTAGCTGGACATACATGAATGGTCATAGAAGAACACTCCTCGGTGTCGTAGAAGAACACCCCTCGGTGTCCTAGAAGAACACCCGCCGGTGTCATAGAAGAACACCCCTCGGTGTCGTAGAAGAACACCCCTCGGTGTCGTAGAAGAACACCCGTCGGTGTCGTAGAAGAACACCCGTCGGTGTCGTAGAAGAACACCCGTCGGTGTCGTAGAAGAACACCCGTCGGTGTCGTAGAAGAACACCCCTCGGTGTCGTAGAAGAACACCCCTCGGTGTCGTAGAAGAACACCCCTCGGTGTCGTAGAAGAACACGCCTCGGTGTCGTAGAAGAACACCCCTCGGTGTCGTAGAAGAACACCCCTCGATATCGTAGAAGAACACCCCTCGGTGTCGTAGAAGAACACCCGTCGGTGTCGTAGAAGAACACCCGTCGGTGTCGTAGAAGAACACCCCTCGGTGTCGTAGAAGAACACCCCTCGGTGTCGTAGAAGAACACCCCTCGGTGTCGTAGAAGAACACGCCTCGGTGTCGTAGAAGAACACCCCTCGGTGTCGTAGAAGAACACCCATCGGTATCGTAGAAGACCACCCCTCGGTGTCGTAGAAGAACACCCCTCGGTGTCGTCGAAGAACACCCGTCGGTGTCATAGAAGAACCCCCCTCGGTGTCATAGAAGAACACCCCTCGGTGTCATAGAAGAACACCCCTCGGTGTCATAGAAGAACACCCCTCGGTGTCATAGAAGAACACCCCTCGGTATCGTTGATTTAACAAGATTTACTTAGATTGCCATCTAAAGCGATATGTTCCAAGTAACAAGTGGACAAGGAAGCACTTGGCTTATCGCGAGGTCAGAAAGGTTAATTTATGTGTAGCCGGCCTTATCAGATGTTTCGATTTTACTTTTATACATGATTTATTCACACTGCTGTAGACAATTATTTATTATTCTGACATTTTTGGACGAATGAGTACTTTTTCATATCCAGTCAAGCTGTTTATTTACTACAGTAACTTTGCGTAGTTCTACTGCCCAGTCAGTTTAAAGTACATTTTCTTGATAAATGTCTTTAAACCCATTCAATTATTTCTTGATGTGTGATTATCATAAAACTGGTTGGTAACTAATTATCTTAGTATAAGGATACAAAATCAATGCCCCTATAGTCATTATGGTTTAAATATTAACGGGAGCGTTGTAAGTGCATTGCCTCCAAATGTGACATTCGTTACGTCAGACATTTATATGTACATACGCTGACGTTGGAGCGTTGTAAGTGCATCGGCTCCAAATGTGACATTCGTTACGTCAGACATTTATATATTAATACGCTGACGTTGGAGCGTTTAAGTGCATCGCCTCCAAATGTGTCATTCGTTACGCCAGACATTTATATATTAATACGCTGACGTTGGAGCGTTTAAGTGCATCGCCTCCAAATATGTAATTCGTTATGTCAGACATTTATATATTAATACGCTGACGATGGAACGTTGTAAGTGCATCGCCTCCAAATGTGTAATTCGTTACGTCAGACATTTATATATTAATACGCTGACGTTGGAGCGTTTAAGTGCATCGCCTCCAAATGTGACATTCGTTACGTCAGACATTTATATATTAATACGCTGACGTTGGAGCGTTTAAGTGCATCGCCTCCAAATGTGACATTCGTTACGTCAGACATTTATACATTAATACGCTGACGTTGGAGCGTTGTAAGTGCATCGCCTCCAAATGTGTCATTCGTTACGTCAAACATTTATATATTAATACGCTGACGTTGGAGCGTTTAAGTGCATCGCCTCCAAATGTGTAATTCGTTACGTCAGACATTTATATATTAATACGCTGACGTTGGAGCGTTGTAAGTGCATCGCCTCCAAATGTGTCATTCGTTACATCAAACATTTATATATTAATACACTGACGTTGGAGCGTTTAAGTGCATCGCCTCCAAATGTGTCATTCGTTACGTCAAACATTTATATATTAATACGCTGACGTTGGAGCGTTTAAGTGCATCGCCTCCAAATGTGTAATTCGTTACGTCAGACATTTATATATTAATACGCTGACGTTGGAGCGTTGTAAGTGCATCGCCTCCAAATGTGTCATTCGTTACATCAAACATTTATATATTAATACGCTGACGTTGGAGCGTTGTAAGTGCATCGCCTCCAAATGTGTCATTCGTTACATCAAACATTTATATATTAATACGCTGACGTTGGAGCGTTTAAGTGCATCGCCTCCAAATGTGTCATTCGTTATGTCAGACATTTATATATTAATACGCTGACGTTGGAGCGTTTAAGTGCATCGCCTCCAAATATGTAATTCGTTACGTCAGACATTTATACATTAATACGCTGACGTTGGAGCGTTTAAGTGCATCGCCTCCAAATCGCCGGGATCCAATCGCCTGTTTCTGTGTCATCGGATCATTGGCATCGGATCTACCAACTGACGATGAACTTCATCAAACACAACAATACTTATGTAGAGTTATTTGCTGACGTGATTTTGATATGCTATGCTTTTGGGTCTATCTCCTACCTGAGAGAATTGAACGGTGATCAAGTATCCAGGTGGTGTCAGTGTTGTCACAATTGATGCCCATGGTTACTTTCTGCAGGAGTGGGCGTAAGCTAGTGTATACATGAGAGGTGGTATGTTTCCCTCGCCACGACTGACCTTGGACTGCTTGGTACACAGTTCACATTTACACTTTTATGGGGACCTATTTACATTACTGAGTACACAAACCTGACTGATGCAACATTTCTGATCACATCGTACTTTCATATATTAATTACAAAAACAAACACGACAATGGTGTTACATGTGACCGGTGCGGCTACAGTATGTCTGGATCGACCCGTCACAATGCCGTCACTATATTTAGCCTTTACTTAGAATGTAATCTACCAAAATCAATTACTGCCCTAAATAATAGGACAAATGCACTTGCCGGGGGCCTACTAATGCAACACTAAAATGAAAACATGTATGCTACACTAACTGCATTTCAAATTAGAACAGGTTATTAATATCACATAAATTATGTATATTAATGCAATTATGTTACACACAAATTGTGCTCATTACATGTCAGACTGCCCGACCTAAAATGTGGGAGCGTGGTCTCCTCCTGCAACTCGCCTCGGTCATCACTGCAGACATTGTTGTTGTTCTCTTTTTTCCCCGACTGTCCGGGTGAGGCAGGCAGACATTGTTGTTGTTCTCTTCTTTCACAGACTGTCCGGGTGAGGCAGGCAGATATTGTTGTTGTTCTCTTCTTTCACCGACTGTCCGGGTGAGGCAGGCAGACATTGTTGTTGTTCTCTTCTTTCCCCGACAGTCCGGGTGAGGCAGGCCGACATTGTTGTTGTTCTCTTCTTTCACCGATTGTCCGGGTGAGGCAGGCAGACATTGTTGTTGTTCTCTTCTTTCCCCGACTGTCCGGGTGAGGCAGGCCGACATTGTTGTTGTTCTCTTCTTTCACCGACTGTCCGGATGAGGCAGGCATACATTGTTGTTGTTCTCTTCTTTCACTGACTGTCCGGCTGAGGCAGGCATACATTGTTGTTGTTCTCTTCTTTCACCGACTGTCCGGGTGAGGCAGGCAGACTCTGTTGTTGTTCTCTTCTTTCCTCGACTGTCCGGCTGAGGCAGGCAGACATTGTTGTTGTTCTCTTCTTTCAACGACTGTCCGGGTGAGGCAGGCAGACATTGTTGTTGTTCTCTTCTTTCCCCGACTGTCCGGCTGAGGCAGGCAGACATTGTTGTTGTTCTCTTCTTTCACCGACCGTCCGGGTGAGGCAGGCAGACATTGTTGTTGTCCTCTTCTTTCCCCGACTGTCCAGGCGAGGCAGGCAGACATTGTTGTTGTTCTCTTCTTTCACCGACTGTCCGGGTGAGGCAGGCAGACTGTGTTGTTGTTCTCTTCTTTCACCGACTGTCCGCGTGAGGCAGGCAGACATTGTTGTTGTTCTCTTCTTTCACCGACTGTCCGGGTGAGGCAGGCCGACATTGTTGTTGTTCTCTTCTTTCACCGACTGTCCGGGTGAGGCAGGCAGATATTGTTGTTGTTCTCTTCTTTCCCCGACTGTCCGGGTGAGGCAGGCCGACATTGTTGTTGTTCTCTTCTTTCACCGACTGTCCGGGATATTGCTGGACAGAGAGGGACTGGAAGGGGTGGTAGAGACACGTAGGGACACGACGTGACAGGGAGGGACACGTCGTGACAGGAAGGGACACGACGTTACAGGGAGGGACACGGCGGTTCACGGCAGAACACGGTGGAACAAGACGGGACAGGGTGGCACACGACGGATCAAGAAGAAACATGACGGAAAACAAGGGGACTTGAGATACTTGCAGGAGTGAAAGAACGGGACAGGGAATGAGAAGGAAGAACAAGGCAATGCATTCTGAAATGAATGGACACAGCGGGCCCGAGCTTACTGTTCGTGCAAAATTCATTTTCGACTTACTCGTGCTTCAATTAACCACATTTGTCAAGGACAGTGTAAAACGAAGCAGAAGCAGAAGCCACTTCCAACTGCCTCGTTGCCGACTGACGGCGACCTGCAAGGGGTGATCGGCACCGAACACACGGGTGAATTAACATGATTGTGAATTCGCACGAGGGAAAATGAGTGGGGGGATTTAACAAGTAGTTCAGTGGGCATGAGGGTGAATTAACACGAGGGGAAATGATTAACCTGAATATAAATTAGGGTGAACGAAAGTAAGGCATGTGAGCGGGCAACGTTTATTTCGAAAATCGGGGTTGTAGGATCCAAGACCTGGATTGGGAGTGACGACGGTTGTTACCTATGTGCACCAGGTGGCTCTGGCAACAGGAACGTCATGTGTCGGGCCCAAGACGGACGTCGTTCGCATGTTGGGCGGGCTGTGAGCCCAAGACGGACGTGGTCCAAGTGTTGGGCGGACTGTGAGCCCAAGGCGGACGAGGTCCACGTGTTGGGCGGGCTGTGACCCCAAGACGAACGTGGTCCACGTGTTGGGCGGGCTGTGAGCCTAAGACGAACGTGGTCCACGTGTTGGGCGGGATGTGAGCCCAAGACGGACGTGATCCACGTGTTGGGCGGGCTGTGAGCCCAATACGGACGTGGTCCACGTGTTGGGCGGGCTGTGAGCCCAAGACGGACATGGTGCACATCTCTGGTGGCCGGATGCGCCTAAGACGGACTCGGGCCATTTCTTGGGCGGGCCGGCGCGCCGAAATCGACTGGAGTTCGATAAACCAAACGCTACTAAATTATTAATTCGCATGACGTGTTTCATGATCGCTGCCAGTTTGCAGACTGACATGTTAGTTTTACATCGCGCCGAGGAACAACGCGATGTAGCAAAGCGTAATTTTACACTACAAAGAGAATTATTGATGCGATGGGCATTAACTATTGATCGCCGCGATGACACCTTTAATAAAAGCGGTTTTTTGTTACACTATGTTGCCACCGTGTCCATGGCAGTCCGTGCAAACATCGGCGCGGTCAGGAAGTTCGCCTTTCGCTAGAACAATGGCACGGCGCTAACAATAAGACAATTGAACGTCGGGTCACCGTGTCAGGTAATGGCAGGTGCAAGGGCAAGGCCCGACCCAGGCGCGCTGTCACATGAAATAAGCACTCCATGAAATAGTGACTTCATCATTAACATTTGTAACGCTATTGCACCGTCCACCATGACGACTTGTAAATAATGTTAACAATTTTGTTAATCGCTTCGATTTCTGCGTTACGGTGGCACGCGCCCGTCGTGTATGTGTGTGTGTGTGTGTGTGTGTTTGTGTGCGCGCGCGTGTGTGTGTTAGCGGGCGTGCATCAGAAAGTGAACTTACATACCGGGACATCAAAGCATAATTGTCACCGTTTGTCCCTTGAAGTCAGTTCAACGCAATGCTTCCATGAACACAATATTAATGAGAATCTACTGAATTAAATATAATGAAAACGTCCCCGTAGCGTATAATGTTGTGTGAATTAGGTACAGGAAATGCTTTTTAAACGATTGTCACGCTTCACCGGTTTCTCGCTTCAATCTCTATTATGAAACATTATCGCACGTTTAATGTCAACTGCACAGTCGTTTTTATGCATGTAATTTTCCACTCTTTTGCACTGGTGCAATTACCCGGCGGCCTCGTGTTACCAGTCATACTTCTCCATGTTACCATTCATACTTCTCCATGTTACCAGTCATACTTCTCCTTGTTATCATTCTTACTTCTCCATGTTGCCAATCATACTTCTCCATGTTGCCATTCATACTTCTCCATGTTACCAGTCATACTTCTCCATGTTACCAGTCATACTTCTCCATGTTACCAGTCATAGTTCTCCTTGTTATCATTCTTACTTCTCCATGTTGCCAATCATACTTCTCCATGTTGCCATTCATACTTCTCCATGTTACCATTCATACTTCTCCATGTTACCATTCATACTTCTCCATGTTGCCATTCATACTTCTCCATGTTACCATTCATACTTCTCCATGTTACCATTCATACTTCTCCATTTTACCATTCATACTTCTCCATGTTCAGGTATGATAATATTCGACGTGGAAACGATCTGTTGAGGTTATTTCATGAAAACAACAAAAATAGAAAAGGTGTCGTGGTTATGGGTAATTATGGTAAACATTCTTCGTGGACACAGTTGAACCGGGGAGGACAAGATTGACCATTCCGGAGGGGGCACCGTTGGACCAGGGGAAC
Organism: Escarpia spicata; assembly: GCA_963995525.1. Classification (NCBI taxonomy): domain Eukaryota; kingdom Metazoa; phylum Annelida; class Polychaeta; order Sabellida; family Siboglinidae; genus Escarpia; species Escarpia spicata. Next base: position 27,904,920 of record OZ023212.1, read on the forward strand.
AAGACTGACCATTCCCGAGGAGGCACCATGGGACCAAGGAGGACAATACTGACCATTCCTGAGGGGCACCGTTGGACCAGGGGAACAAGACTGACCATTACTCAGGGAACTGTTTCATTCGATATGCGGGAAACTAATCCCTTTCAACAAATTCCATCTCCGTAATCACTAACGGTTGGTTAGTTTGTATATAGTTTATCAGCATTCGTGGTTGGCTGAGTGTATAAATATTGGAGACAGTAGTTCCGTCGGTCGATGAGCCACCGTTCAGGTGTCCCTCCAAGGAGAGCTGTTACCAGTTCCAATGAACAGATCAACGTAAAGTAATATATGTTCTAACACAATCATCCGACGTGTCCCATGTGTGGTTTCGTTTGGCAATTCTACACACGAACTGTTGTACGTACGCAGGGAGCCAATTCATTGGTCATTGATTGACCCTTGTGAATAGAGATTGATTCCATATGCCTGGCGCAGCGGTGAATCACACATCGCCTCTTCCTTCCCCGTATTCGGGTTGTTTAGCCTGAAGACAACCCAGTCAATGTGGCCGAGGTTGTGCAAGACGGGTTACCAACCTATACCACAGAAGGCCGATGAATCATCACACGCGTTTCCCGAGAACTCAGCTGGTGGACGTGGTACGAGCCACTAGTTAGAAAAGACAGTTGGTGGTGGAAGGTGAACAGACAGCGAGCATGATGAAGCAAGAACTCGCCTGGATGTTCTTTACTCAGCACTAGACCCACTTATAACGACCACTGGTGCATTTCGTCTGGACCTCCGTCAACAATAGACCTCTGAGTTGCCGTGTCTCCTACGTTTGACAATGTTTTCTCCCTTTTTTGTACAACTGGGGTGTTAACCTTACATTCCCTAGCTCCTTCAGTTATTTCATCTCCACCGGGATAATCTCCTTTCTCGTCATTATTTAATCGTGATGGACGTGTCAGTAGTCTGACCCACTGACACAAAGAAACATCTAGAAAGAAATGCAGGACACCGTACCGCCACAACTATTGCAAAAACTGCATTGATCGCGCTGACGAAATGACGTATTTCCGTGTTGTGGTCAGCACATTTACCACAGTGCCCGGCAGGCTGGCAGGACGACACGTTTAGCGTTGATAGCTACAGCTCTACGTCACGGATGACGCCCTTGGGAGCAGATTGACCCGAGAGACCCACACGCCGACTGCTGTTACGTTCAGGGCTTAATAAGACCATCAAGGGATGTGTGGTAGAGCCTGCTTCAAACGCAAACAAGACAAAGAACTCTACAACAAACCGTGTAGGAAGTCGCCTCGACCTTACATGTGGCGCCGACTAGTATTAGGAGGAAGCTCGGACGGTGAACGAAATCGGAGAAGCGCCCAGACCCGTGGGACGCGAACTAAGGACGTGTTGCTTAATTACATATATCACGGAATTTCATCGTTAATACCTCTCTCGAGACACGACGTCTGTAGACGTGTTGGGTGTTGTTCACAGGCCCGGGGAACGACAACGACTTGGACTGAAGTGTGCGGACTGATGTGCGTGTACGACTAAGAGACGTGTTAAGGAATTAACATTTAAACTGAAAGAATCGACATGTATTCGCATTATCCAAACCAACGGAAATGACATAACGTATAGTTTATATGCGTAGCATGATTCTGACCAACAGAGCGCTTGTAACGTGCATGTCTAAAACAAACCGAATTTAAGCATATATCTTGATGACTCGATGAATTCTTTCAACTATAGACGCATGAATTATTGGTACATATTCGCGCCCTGCGACGTTTCAAAGTTTTTGGCCTGGGGTATGCAAATAAATGTCTTAGATGAGGTATAATTCCTCCCAATATACTTATTGTCTGCGAGTCAAATAGATTATGTTAATCAATGGCGCATACGACAGTGCACAAAGCAACTCGGATGACTTACCACAAGAAGGAAATGGATCAGCCTCGTATTGCGAAAGGATGATAATAATTTATTTACAACCAAGACCGCCTTAAGATGGACACCCGAAGGAAAACAAAAAAGGGAAAACTCAAAACAGCACGGAGAAGACCAGTTACAGTGGATGGAAACAAAGAACTGTTAACAATGTCGCCACGAATAAGATTAAGTAAGTAAAGCAAATAAGTAACTACACAACAGTGCGACTGTTCAAGGGCAAGCATCACGTGACACTGCTCACTCTACAGTTGTTGTGATGAGCTGTAGATACTACGGCTTTGCAAGGTATCGGCGATAATAGGGGACACGGAACGGTTAGGTACGTCTAAATGGAACAGGTAAACACTCAATGTTCTGTAAATTCATGATGCTACACATAGTCGGCTGTGATACAAACACCATGCTTTGACCCCCATCCCTGACCACTCGCCTTGACCTCATCCCCTGACCACTCGCCTTGACCACAACCATGACCACTCGTTTTGACCCCATCCCCCGAACACTCGCATTGACCCCATCCCCTGACCACTCGCCTTGACCCTATGCACTAACCACACGTCTTGACCTCATCCACTGACCACACGCCTTGACCCTATCCACTGACCACACGCCTTGATACACTGACACAAACTGCAACAAATCTACTGGATAAATGTTCAACAATCTGCCCAAACGTTGTACAGAATATCTACCAATATTATGCGTATGCATCCATACGTTCATATATGTGTGTGTGTGCGTGCGTGCGTGCGTGCGTGCGTGCGTGCGTGCGTGTGTGTGTACACGTGCGTACGTGAACTCAAACTGACTTTTATTTGCAAATGCGAAACAGGCTGATAAATAATAATATCAATTTACAAAATCTGCTTCCTTACCAAATTCACGTCACACCCAGGTTTACACCCGTGCACTATTCTGATTTTCATAACAAAATCAGTATAATGCAATCTAATTTTGCGAGCTGTGTCCGCGCATGCAACTCGTGTTGCCGAGCTATATTCATACAGACCACACAAACCACCACACTGATGTGGCGGATCGATGGCTTCGAGCCGCAGTAGGTGAGTTGAGCGCTAGAGGTAGCGTGGCATGCACCCGCCGACCCCGGCCTCCGATATCGCAGCCCTGGGCCTTTCACGGCGGCTACGTCGTCATTGATATCGACAAACGAGTCAAACTAAACCCAATCACACCCGCCCGCCTCAGCCATGCATGTAGGGCTTAGTTCTGCATGTTCATAAGTGGCCAACGGCAATAGTAAGTAATAAGCAAAAAACAAACGAACTGGCTTGTAGCCTAATAATTACAGATAGCGCACAACAACAACATGTACATTTAATATACTGACAATTGCACATTAACTGCTATGTTGTAACTTATCACATCAATGTGCTAATTACCTAAATCGTTCATTTGATAAGATTTATTCTTGAAATTGTATTATCTATTGTGTAAATATTTATCCCGTGGATACCCACACATGACAAGAAAAACAGAGGGAAACAGAAGAAAACGTACACGAAGCTGATCTGCGAAAACCTTGATATTGAAGGGACAGACCTTCCATTCCTGATGAACGACAATCCACATGGAAACGGCTCATCTACAGTCCGGCCTCGGCCGACCCATGATGATGATGAAGATTCTTGAAAAATGTATCACAATGTGATAACAAATAATAACGCATTATTTCAAATAATTGTTTTGTAATATTATATTTATATCGTTGAATACTGATAAATATACAACACGATATCGCATTAAACTGTAATAATGTGAATAAACGACCACCATCAATATTATTTATGTTTAATTAAGTTAACGGACACCCGGTTTATTATGACGTATTCAAACGATAACATCACAACATCTCAAATAAAGTGTTGTCTGCGCGTTTAAACGTCTCCCCATTATTAGGAAATACAATACGTTATAGTAATTGTATTACCTCATGGGTACTGATTAATCGGAGCCTACGTCGCGTATGCACGTTCTACGTATATCACACTCAAAGCCGTTTCCTGCAATCAGCTGATAGAGGCCCACAAGATTAATCCGCCAACGATACTAACTAATAAACTACGTTTCAAAGGCAACAAGTACAAACAAATAAAAACCGCTCCTCAATATTCCTATTGATATGATATAATATGATGGTTATGCAATATTTGTTAGTATTAAGTACATTAACACACGTTTTAAACTACTTTTTATATGAACTATAAAAATAAGTTCATTAAGATTTTGGTAAACATTATTCGCTACCTGACTGGATAAGGCTGACTGGATAAGGCTGACGGTACAAAAGCGGATCACGTCGGCCAGGGAATTTATCTCCTGGAAGCGCCACCTAGCGTCATCGGGATGAATCACAGCTCGAGGACAACCGTTGTCGCGCTTACATTTATCCGGACGTCACGTGACATACTCTTATACTTGGTCACAAATCTGAAACAGCAAATTATAATTATGTACTCTAACTATAACGCTCGTAGTACGACAACAAACGAAACATATTTAACTACTGGATATTATTTATCACTACGTGATCTACGTGTGTCAAATGTTATGCCTTACATATGCACATAAACATCACCCGGATAACATTTAATGCCCGGATAAATGTAAGCGCGACACCGTAGCTCTGATCAACTGAACGCGCCCTTTCGGACACCGCCTCGAGGGTAAAGCTAGGCGCACACCAACCAATTTTCGGCGCACACCAACCGATTAGTCGGCGTTAAAACCGTCGGCCGACGTCAGTCGGTTGGTGTGCGCCGGATTTTAGCCCGACGGTCGGCCTTATTCCGCCGATTCAAAATTTGGATTGGCGGTCGGCATAGTCGGCGCAGTCGGCGCAAATAAATCATGTACCCGGTGACAAGTCGGCATATATCCGATGACAAGTTGGCCGGTGTGCACCGGATTTCTCCCTTAACACGACGGTCGACGATAAGTTGGCCATTAAGAGAGCATAGCGCGATCATGTGACAGGCCTCGTCATAAGCCCGGCGATATTTTTAAGTTGTTATGCCAATTTGGGCAATAAGTTTTCATATTTTACTTTCATATTTACTCGCCTGACGGGACACCAACATTTCAGAATGTGGTAGATCATTTGTACCCAATTGTCACTAACCGTCATCATTTGTTATTTTGTTTTGTCGCTGCAACCAAGCGCATATATAACTGTTGATTTATCATGGCACGGAAATTATTAGATATACTGTTCTTTATGTCGATATAAAACTTGGCGAAGTTGAGCGTTTATTTGCCGGAGGATTTACTAAATACGCAAGCCAAATCGCCATAAAGACTGACGCCTAACGGCGAATCTACGAATTACGCGACAAGTTTCGTTTTCCGCGGCTTCAGTCGATGCGGAAAATTCATAATCATAATGACAAAGCTGGATCGTCATCATTTATTTCTTTTAATCTAAAATACTATCAAACATTTACAGAACATTTAGAAGTGCGATAAGTGCTTTGTTTCATTCGCCGAAGAGCAACTATTAACGACTAATTGGGTCTACTCGGACCCAACAATAATTGCCTTCCGTTCGTTGTTTGGTTGTTCGTAAGGAACGAGGCGCAAAAACATGTGAGTTTCGATGACTAAGTACTAGTTTTGACAGAAAATGTTCCGTTTGGAAAAAGAAACTTGCTGTTTTAAAATATAAAATGCATTTATTACAAACGGAATTGACTTTTTTATCAATGGAATTTTGAGGCGGAAAATTAGTATCCACAAATATTGGCATGACGAACATTGTTTTGGGGAAATCGCTAAATTCTCTTTTGTAATTTACGCATCGAGCAAACACCATCGAGTAATTATGCTAGGCACACGCCAGCCGACTAACGCTGACTGGGGGGGGGGGGGGGGGGGGGGGGGCAGGCGGGGCTAAACGCCAATTAGTTCCGCCGACTAGCCCCGACTTCTGCCCGCGCACACCAGCCAGCAGACACCTACCGACTCGACCCGACCGTCGGCGCTCGGCGTGATCCTTGTGAAAATAAGTCCTCTATAAATACGCGTGTTTGGTCCTTTGGTGTTTACTCGAGAATTTATACCCGAGATTGCTGCCTTTGTTCGAGAAATATCAGATAAGTTTGGGGCTGGCTGTAGCAGCAGTTGCCATAACGCGATGTTGTCGTCGCCGCCACCGTCGTCGACTACAAACAAAATCAAGGAATATGTGGATGCGTCCTCACATATCGGCGCGAGAGGAGCATGGGGCGTTGCCAATGACTGCGGATATAACAATGTGTTTCGATATGCCTACAATAAACACATGAAACATTTGTAAAAAGTAGGCCAAAACGGCTATCAGGAAAACGAAACATGTTACATAGTCGGAACTTCGTTGTCAGCCTTCACGACAATATTGCTTTGTCATTTAGCAAATCGTCCAGCAAAGATACGCAGTGTCAATTTATATATATATATATCAGTACAAAGAACCTTATATTTAACCGGTCCAGTTAACAGTATGTTGAATCCTTAATCAGTCGCACCCAACGAATTCCTCAAAAACGTTTTTCACCACTAGCGCCGCTTTGCGGATTTTTGGAAATCGTAAGCAAACGTACGGTCTCGCATGCGATTATTTTGGAATTCCAAAACCGAATCCAGTAGCGGTCGGCTCGCTTGCGAGAGTGCTCTCGGCAGTAGTGTTTCCAAACGTTGACGGGAGGAGTTTGGCGTGAGCCCTCTGGAATTCGTGCTCCAGCAAGTGTTGTCGAACCCAGGTCTGTCTCTGTCGTCTCTTGACAGCATCCCGTCGACGTCGTCGGAAAACAACAAAATTAAGCGTTGCTAACGCTAATCTGAGGGCGATAATTGTTTTCCTGGTAAGATACATGTTGCACGAATAGCAGACAGGAAACGCCTCCGGAAGTAAAACACATTTGCTTATAGTATGTATGTATATCGTATGGGGGCGTCGTTGCAACCGACTCTCGCAACCGACCACAATCGTCAGGTGTATAGCAACAGCGTTTGCATGGCCGATAGCTATCGCATGCGAGAGTGTCGTATTCACGCATGCGATATCTATCAGACCACACGATCGTAAGGTGTATAACGATCATAACGCCGACTGCCGATTAGCGCCGACCGCCGATTTAAAATTCGAATCGGCGTTAATCGGCGGAATAAGGCCGACCGTCGGGTTAAAATCCGGCGCACACCAACCGACTGACGTCGGCCGACGGTTTTAACGCCGACTAGTCAGTTGGTGTGCACCGAAAATCGGTTGGTGTGCGCCTAGCTTAAACATGCACGTTTATAATGGATATTCCACCATGATTGCGCCGGGCGCCGACGGCCATCGGTCGGTGTGTCCTGGTTGGTGTGCGCTAGTTGCAGTTGGCGCTAGTCGGCATAACTAATTGTCGTTTAGCCCCGACTACTTTTTACGCCGACTAGAACCCCAAATCGGCGTTAGTCGGTTGGTGGGCGTCCATCATAAAATAAGCGGCAGTGAACCCACAACTCTATCTTACGATAAATCTTTCGCGATGAAAGGACGCGAATTGATTGGACGAACGCCTCGTTTGCTTGAACACATCAAGGAACTACCAACTTATGTGCGTCATTGTACGTATGCATACTGTACCTAGCTTTACATTAGTCTATTATAATTTATAATCATCGAATATATATGTACCAAGTTTCAATTTATTTACCAAAGAGTGCTCGATTCATCTGTGTGTCATGCAAGGAAGCAAACTGGCGGGATATCAATAATACGTCAGTAGCATATCCAAATCATGCGAGACTTGAGCCACAAACAGGCGTGAGCCATGCACTGACGCTACACATGAACTACCCAAGTTCCTGCATTACGTCTATTTGAGATTTTTATCGTAGTAATACGTACATCATCATTGGTAAATTAAAACTGAAGTTGAATGAATTATCAACTTACGACGTCTGAAGTCGCGTCACCTGTGTTGTACTGCACTGTCACTTTGCGGTGACGTTGCGGATTAATCCAGAAAGTTATTTGTAGTCAGTTTTAAGTTGTCGTCGACTCCACACCGACTCGATTGCAGTGAGCGGAAGTTACGCGTCGTCAGTATTCGTACTGCGCTTGCTGACGTAAGACGTAATGTGTTCTCTGGCGAAATACAGAGTTATATTATAAGAAGGTTAACTGCAGTTTGTTTTCGAACAGTTATACACCTCCGACATCTTTTGAACAGATTGGGCACAGTATAGACTTAGTAAAACTATAGCAAATTTTAAGTTATTAATAACATTAGTACACTGTTGTACAGCTATTGCGACTTTCTAATGAAACACTCACGTGTTTTTTTGAGCTCATGGTATCGGGGTTACGTTCTTTTTGTTAATACGACCAGTGTTCAACATTATTGCCGGTTCAGAGGTCCGGGACTGTCAACGTGTTTGTTGGGATGGCAACACTCAAAAAGTGTTGGTCCGCGTGCCCGCCAGCGTTTCGTAAGACATCGAAACTCGTACTTCCAAAACTGACAGTGCAAATGTTGTTTACATGTTTTGTTAATGTGTGGAACATCAACGTGTGCGTGGAAGCACCAGTTTTAAAAAGGTAAAGGTTTGGTTGACCACCTGTAATCTGTAAAACATTGATTACGAGCACTACGCTAAGGGGCCGCATAACTTCGCAAAGTTTAAAAAACCGTAGCATTACATAAATGGACGAGAACTGGTTTGGTCGAAACCACGTATTGCGGGGAAAATAAATCACAACAGTGGAGCCATCTATTGAGAGGAACAAATATTAAAGCACATTGACGATATTGTGGATACCAGAAGGTGGTGGAGTGGGGGTGGGGGTGGAAGTGGTTTGAACCAATACGAAAGGCCATATGTTTTATTACTTTGTGTACTTGTGAGACGGCCCCGTAATGCTGACTCGTGAAAGCAGGTCTTGGCACTGTTTCGGACTGAATCCAGCGTTCACTCGTGTGAAACTACGTGTGAAATTCGGCGTTTGTTAAATGCAGTAGAGTTTCGCTCACAAAGTATGCAGCCATCTGTTTCTCTCCATGCCTGTTGTACCCGTTGTGCCCCTGTCACTCGCGTGCATTGTGCGTTGTTAATCTGGTTGCGGCTGAGGTAGACCCAATTACTGGTAAGTCGGCCGAATGTATGCGCGGCGAGAGTCGGGCTACGCAGCGTGAGAATATCGCTCGGAGTGACTCGACCGTGCTAAAAGCCCGCACAACAGATCGTCGACAACATCTGCTCATATTGTTCTCATAAATCCTCATGAACATGTCACAAGACACCGGCTATCAAGTCGTTAATGCTCACATCACTCATCTGATAATTATTATTTGTGTTCTATGAACACAGGTCAATTAAAAATATAGGAAACACACAGGTGGGCTGTGCGACGCCACGGGTTGTTCAAAAGGCGTGATTTCACAATGAAAACACATTTGGTCGGGACACGGTATCAAATTGAATTGCGGTTGAATGGGATTAGAATGAAAGGACGGTTAAATACAATTAATTTCAAGCGAAATGGGTTAACATTTCATTTATCGCATTAAAATGAACACGTGCTATCACAATACGAAATCGTCGAAGTCGTAATAATAGGGCAAATATACATTCTGTATAGGCGGTTTTTAAATGTCTAAACCCCCGTTGGAAGCTAGTTTTAGAAACAGTTGAGTCATCGGAGTGATTGCTTAATATTTAAACACAACAATACCACATCTATGCATCTTTTGCATGGGTGTTCTTGTTATACATATCAATAGACCCTATGTTTCTTTGAGCTTTCTTAAACATCTACGCATCAGCATTTTGTGCTGTCAACAACAGATTCCCCAAATCTAACGGACGAAAACAGAACAGTAGGCAAACCACTCCTTCACTACAAAGATCTTATCAAACGAGATCTTAAATAATTCGATATCCCACCTGAAACGTGGACATGAAACTATCTAACGCAAACAAACATATAACCACAACAACAACCAGTTGACTACATTGTAGACAGGCATTAACCACAAAGAAAAATTAGCGAACACCACCGTGACTCGGCTAATTATCAATTATAGAAGTATTGAAGATGCCGTATCTTACAAAACGTATACTTATTGTAGATTTCCATTTTTAATTGAGTTTGTTTTAGTGCATTAAATTGAAATTCAACTGTTACTAAATTAGCGTCGACCGGAAACTGTTACAGGCTTCCGGTGCACGCGAGCACGGGCCACTGCCAATACTTCCAGCGTGACCCAGTCTGCATGCGTCGTAAGCCCAGATTTTTAATTCAGGGTCAGCCTCGTCGCGCGCTCATTATCAGGCGGGTCAGACGGGCTAATAAGACGTGACCTTGTTTCCGGGGAGACCGTTGACTCATGCGGGGAACCACATAGTAAGATGTCTAAGGGAAAGTGTTGTTATTTGTCGGATAAAAGCGTGAACAATGGACCGTATATGTACAATTTCACGCACGCACGCACGCACGCACGCACGCACGCACGCACGCACGCACGCACACACACACACACACACGCGCGCACACGCACACACACACACACAAACAAACACACACACACGTACTTACATACATGCATGCATGTATGCATCCATGTCTTCAATCCTCGAAGTTTTACCAAAAATTCTTGGGAGACGTCATAGCCACACAACTCAAAGACCATATGCTTGCTTGGTAGATGTTGCGCCTGACGTGTTGTATAAATGCATTCACTGTTGGTGGCAGACGATCGAGGCGTAGTTAGTTTTTCTTCGTGAAAGGTTCTCGTCTTGCGTCGTTAGCAGACGTTGCTGCACTTGACTTGTCTTGCATTGTGATGACGAGCTTCTTCACCAACTGTTGTTCTGGTCTAGCCAACTTTAACTCGGCAAACGGTGACCTCTCAATTATTACAAATGGCCCTGTCACCCCAGGAACTTCAGACAAAGCCTTCCAAGCCGATCTTTCCCCACGCCATGAAACGCTGAAACGAGACCACTGCCCGTCATCGCAGCCTTAGAATTCCCCTGGCCTCCCGCTCTCCAAGGTTATCACATACGGTGCTGACGTGTATGTTTCTGATGCTTCGTCCTCTTCCAAAAATGAAACTAACAGTTGGAAGTTCTGACGGTCGCTTTCAAACTGAAGAACATCCCAACGAAGATGACGACAACATCCGTGTCTACAGTGCGCACATGTACTGTCTTATCCCTTGCTGAAGAGCGTGCAGAGAGTGGTACATTACAGGCGTGTTCGTCTCCTCGTGGGAATATAACTCAACCCTGACTGTTCCATGAGCAGCTACATTGTCATCATTTATCACGCACACCTCCTTGTTTTCTGACCACTGCTCCGTCTGGATTTCTTCTCCAAGAAACTTGGATGGCTCCTCCTTGTTTTTCGAATCCCACAGGAACTGTGACCACGAAGAGGCAGACATGCGCGTGTAATGTAGGTCCATGCCATGACGCGCTCTGGTGTAGTTTCACCTTCTGCGTTCCATGGCGCGGGGAAAAAGTAGGCTTGGAAGGCTTTGTCTGAAGTTCCCGAGTTGCCACAGGCATGTGCAACCATCGCGAGGTTACCGTTTGCAGAGTTACCCGTAGCTAGGCTAAAACTAAAATTACTGGACTTCGACATCACAATTTATGACAAGTTTAGAGCAGCAATAATAAGGCACGACGAGAACTTTTCACGAAGAAAAACTGCGCCTTCGATCGTCTGCCACCAACAGAGGATGCATTGCTGAAACACGTCATGCGCAGCACCCACCAGGCAAGCATGTTGTCCTTGGGTTGTATGGCTCGGCCGGGTGTGCCGTCCCCAAAGAACTCTGAGTGGAAGTTCGAGGATGCCAACGCTTCCTGAAGCTACCAAGGCGTGCCGGGAGCTTCTGTAGCGTCGATGCAAATGTAGAAGGCCTTGTGAAGCGACTGGCACGTGCTCTAAAGCTGGGCGTGCAAGGACCTTTACACGTGTTCCTATGATAAGTCGATATATATATATATATATATATATATATATATATATATATATATATATATATATGATTATAGTTAGTAAGGACGATGAAACACATACTTTACTAATATAGACACGCACGCACGCACGCCTGAACACACACACACACACACCCACACACACACAGACACACGCACGCACGCACGCACGCACGCACGCACACGCACACGCACACGCACACGCACACGCACACGCACACGCACACGCACACACACACACACACACACACAAGCATGGTCGAGGTATTTAAGGTTCGCTTATGCCATTTCAACGATCTGCCCCGCCAGTCCTCGCCATTCGACGCGGCTGATGACACGCAGCATCCCGCGATCCCCGCAATTGTGCAGCTGTATATATATATATATATATATATATATATATATATATATATATATATATATATATATATATATATATATATATATATACATTTTCAGTTTCGTCCTACTAGACAGTTGTTCGTCTTACGGTGTTTCCGCATCGTTGGGACTGACGGCAGACGCCAGGTGATTGGGGTCATAAATTATTCCCACTCACAGACAATTGTCTCGACATGTCCAACGGTATAGCAAAGACAATTGATCAGACACTAAAGTGTTGAATTAACACTACCGGCTTTTTGTGTGTTTGTCTTTCAACATCAACAGGTCTCGCGTGGCAACCTCATCAACACTGCCACCAGGCGACGGCCTAGTCGCGTGGCTGTACGTCATAGTAAGCCCTGTCGAGCTGATGGATTTTTATTTTATACGCGAGATGAATGAGGAGAGGTCGTTCGGTGCACGGCCCAGCGCGGGCTGTGTTGACGGCGGCTGTCTGCTGCTGGTGCTCTCCCGCCAGACGGCCTGCTACCGACACGTTGATTTTATCAAGTCCTCTGTTTACCTGACCATTTTATACGTAGACATCTACTCAAAGTACGATTTGACCTGTTCAATTGTACCAAGATTAGGCCTTTCGGACTAATATTTGTGTTTCCGGTTCACCGCCTGACAACGTTAAATGCAGCCGAATCTTGAAGTTCTTGTGACATGACAAAATAAAACATTTTTTATTTGCGACCTTGTATAAATCCAAGTAGAAGAAACAGCAGAACTTGTTGACGCCGGTCAAAATACCGGACATGTTTTTTCTCATATTGGTATAAAGAAATGTTGGGTTACGTCTTCGTAAAAAACAATACAATACCAAAACAACAAAATTGCCCGCTTTTCCCACAGAAAAATACTTAAAAAATAGAACATATATATTGCATACTCCCTTTGAGACTATATTTAACGGGAAATTCAAATATTATTTTGAAAGGTCTTAATGGAATATTGTGAAGAGGACACTGCTACATGAACTTATAATAAAATGTGCTTCACATAGTTTATAATTTATTGATATTATATTCAAAATTCTCGACGTCATTCACATGAGTTATGACACCATGCTCGAAATACATTCAACTATGGTCGATTCAGGTTGTTTGTTTAGGATAATAGTTATGCCATGCATTGTCTTGTAAATGTAGGTGAATATAAGTGGATTCTTTTCGAACTATTGCTAAAAGAAAGTTTAAAATGTTGGACATAGCGTATCTACTGTACTTTGAAATTATATATCGTTAGCACTACTGGAACGTAAACCAGGAACGGTGTATATACATGCATAGTTAGACAAACGTCGTAGAACGTTCCAATGCGTGTAGGTGGCTGTTTCACATCCCGTCAAGCTGCAGGTGGTGTTTACTCACAACTCCTCTAGGTGGACCGAATTCCATACACGTGCCAATGCCCAACAGGAACATTAGCAGTATACTGCCTGCCCAACTCACAAATGTTATGCACAAGGTAAAGACAAATATGCCGATAGATGGCGCATATATGTCCCTACGAATAGATCGCGTGTGGCCAGTGCTGGTCAATATCCACTTTGTACTGACTTGGACACTCGTCTATAAATATCATAACGATCACGACCGGAGGGCTGCCGTTCAGGCGGTCCCCACAAGACTGCGCTGAGCACGCGACCAAGTATTTCCTTCCTGCTGGGAAGTCTCTATAGAACATGGTCGACCAGATGAATCCATGCCGCGTATAGACGCCCGTGTTCACATAAAGTGTGTATTTATGTTCATTTAGAACGGTTAATCTGATATTCTGGTTAGAATTATGCCATATGTTTCACTGTTTGGGTCCATATCAGGAAGTTATCAGTGTTAATGTCAAAGTCGTTTTGATTTTTTGTTTGTGAAAATGTTCACTTTTTTATTGAAATTAAATGCCGCGTTAAATATATCAGGGTAAATTAAATTAAACATACACCGTATTAACCAATGGGATGTATAGTTCTCCTCTGAGAAACGAAAGAAAGATTACTGGTTCATTATTTATGGATCATAAACTTGGTTATATGACACCGGATGTTATAGTTTAGTAAGGAATCTTTCCTGAACTATAAATAAAAATGGAAATTTCATAGCTTTGTGTTCTGTGAAATTCCTAGGCGGTGACAGTTCAACACTGATTTGTGATCGCCACCGGGCTTTACTGTTACGATATGGCCCGCGGGTGAGTAGTGACCGTTTGACCGTTTGACCGTTTGACCGTTATCATACCTTCGAACATCCGGGTTATCTCACAACTCAAATCAAGTAGGCCCTAGGTTTCATTTCGATGCATCAGTTTTATAATATAACGGGAGGGGCCTACTCTTGTATTAATCATCGTGTATCAATGTATATCGATGTTCAAACGTATCGTAGAACATGTGTCACCACTGATGTCATTTACAACATGGTAGACAGGCTTTACGTGGGAATACAGTTGCAGGAAATAAACTGGTATGTCAGCATAAAATGCCACGTGACACTTTAAATCGATGTGTCGTTTTCTGTTGTAAATAACGTGTTGTTAGCTGGGAGGGAAGACACACCCGCGCGCTCTCTGCACGGTAACACCCATCACCCTCTGCGTGGTGTCACCCTCTACACGGTGACACAAGTCACCTTTGCGTGGTGTCACCCTTTACCCTCTGCGAGGTGTCACCCGTCTCCCTCTGAGTGGTGTCACCCGTCACCCTCTGCACGGTAACACCCGTCACCTTCTGCGTGGTGTCACCCGTCACCCTATACACGGTGACACACGTCACCCTATGCCTGGTGTCACCCGTTACCCTCTGCGAAGTGTCACTCGTCACTTTCTGAGTGGTGTCACCCGTCACCATCTGCGTGGTGTCATCCGTCAACCTCTACGTGGTGTCACACGTCACCGAGGCCCTAATATTGGAGCTTCGTAGTCGGCAAAACATGTCTACGATTTATCTAACTATTTATTATTTTATATCAAACTATTGATTTATCAATTGTAGGCGGGCGTTGTCATCGATATGACTAAGTTATATTATACGATGTGATAATCACTAAAAAGTCTAGTAGTCAATGTGACTAAGCGACCTAATCGCCCTGTGTCTATATTGCATTGTTGTCGCATGACCACCACGTTGACGTCACATCACTACGTGGACGTCATATCATCACCACGTTGACGTCACATCACTATGTGGACGTTATATCACCACCACGTTGATGACACATCAATACCACATTGACGTCACACCATCACCACGTTGACGTCACGTCATCACTATGTTGGGACACATCGTTACCACGTTGATGTCGCACTATCACCACGTTGACGTCACATAATCACTATGTCGTCGTCACACCATCACCACGTTGACGTCACGTCATCACTATGTTGGGACACATCGTTACCACGTTGATGTCGCACTATCACCACGTTGACGTCACATAATCACTATGTCGTCGTCGTCGCCGCCACCGCCACCGCCACCGCCACCGCCACCGCCACCGCCACCGCCGCCTTCGTTGTCGTCGTCGCGATGCCTGGTGGATTGGACCGGGCGACGATCGATGCCGACCTAACAAGTGTAGTGACGTGGGAGAAGTCTGACCGAGGGCAGGTGTCTCATCGACGACAATCGATAACTTTAAATGATCGTTGCTAATGCGACACCTGTGTACCGAGTCACATCTTCCACCGTACACAGGCTATGTGTAATCGCCAATAAAATTATTTACATACGCCCTTCTTTACTCTCAAGTAATAGTTTTATAATATTATCGCAAAGCAACCTGATCTCTGTGGGAAATGTTCAACAATTTCAAAAAGAATGTACTAAAGCTGTTCACGCACGCTGCTATATACACGATGTCATACCAAACACACTATAATAGACCTGCCAACTGTCTCGTGAAATCCGGGAGTCTCTTGGATCGTTGGTATATCTCCCGGTTTCCCGGAATATAGGCCTATCTCCCGAATTTTCTGCAAACCCCCCGTCTTCGAGGCAGCGCGACACCACGAGAGACATGCTGAACTCCTAAATTTCCGGCGAAAATATCCATCAACCCCCCCTCCCCCTCCCCCTCCCCCCCCCCCCCCCCCCCCCCCCCCCGTCTTCCCATGTCAAGATCTGAGGCAGCGCGACGAGACAGCGCGACACGGGAAGCGCACTGAACTGCTGATGAGTTTCCCGGATTTCAACAACAAACGTTGGCAGGCATACTATAAGTATAAAACAAACGCGGAATGAAAATATAATCGAATCTGGCATCGGGGCGACATTCGGTACGAAGTGTCTGACTCAGGAAATAGACTTGCGGCTGGATCTTTACAGGGAGCAGGTCTACTTCCTTTGGTGGTTAATGTAGGGCACTTGAAACATATGCTAAATGCACAGAATTCAGTTTGCCATGGTTTTACTCATACTATTAGTAAGCCCTGGTTACTCTTTCTGGATAATGTGGGAAGGTCACGTGATGAGAATGAAGGTGGGCAGACAACCAAAGGGGCCAGCGTCGAGGCTGGAGGGTGGACACGTGTTGGGAAGACTGCCTGGGTAGGGGTTTGTGAAAGACGGGAGAAGATGAAAGGTGGATGGAGAATGCTGCTGGTAGAGCACAGGGAACGTAACAACAGGAAGGGTAACATTGCAGTTGAACCTCGCCTCTGTACGAGGGAACCATGAGAACAGTAACTGTGTATGGAAAATTGTGAAGGCCCTAGCACGTTTTAGAAGAGTTTACGCGAGATACAAACGACACAGTTCTCACCGTGTGACTGATGTTCCATCATGTTTATTAGCTGTTGACACAGTTGTCAACGACAGGGAGAATCCATAGTGCTAAAATAAAGCCTGTATTTTCCCCGGTCATTGTCCCCAGCATATTTAATGTCTCCGCATTCGCGTTGATATTGATAGTGGCTCCCCTAGTGAGCGATGGTGAAGTATCTAAGGTTAAGCGGGTCGGATGCCCACCCACAACGCGAGATCGAATTACTGCCTACGCGACACGATCAATGAGATCACTTGGTGTGTGGGCAAATCAGCCGGGTTTTCCCGTTCTTGCCAACTAGTATGTTTTGTTGAACACATATTAGACATCCCTACATGTCAGCACTTGGGTAGTAGTTCAGAGTCGTCATCACTGTAACACAGGCGATCAACCCCAGGTCAACGTAGAAACAAAATGTGAATACATTAAAATACGTGTTCCGTTTCGTTTATTATTTGCATGACACGCATGAACGACACATTAATGTATGCCGCCGAGTCGAAGTTCTAGATGTAGGGCCTTTTAAGCAGTTTCATGCAGGGGCAGTTTAACACATTTTTATTTGAAAGATACACGTTTTAATTTAATACACGCCTCTGAGAATATAATGGTTAATACTACAGATCACCAATAACGCTTCAGCCGATGCTGATTGATGGAGATAATGACAACTGGTCGGGAACGTTGTGGGAGGTCAGAGTAACCGCGAATAGGTTCAACCACGACAAACGAATGTTTACACAATCCAGTAAAGCATATATGCTACATATAGGACCAGTATTGTACAACCTATTGTATCACAACAGTTTATCATGGGAAATTGATGGGTCATTTTGGTTCCCAATTCCCAAAAGTCTAGTAACGCCACTGATACAATCCGTATATCAATTATACAACTGAGGCGTTGAACTTTGCACAAATGGGATAGGGCCTGCATAGTACGATAGCAGGTCTTGTAGAATGTATAAACAAATTAAATTAAATAACCTGATTGCTACAATACCTGCTCTGTGCCTTTACATAGACCCTTAAATGCGTGTGTTTATTGGGGAATTATGCCCTATTCTTGCTACTAGAGATAACCTTGAACAATTATTGTTGGATCTGTCACGTAAATAGCCGCCAATCGCACAGCGTCATTCGTGACAGAACCGCAAATGTAATTGTTGTCTGCAGACTTAGTCAGCCTTTGGATATTATATAGCTGTATATTATTGACATTATAGTATACGGGTCAATGTGTTCTGTCGTTACAACGAACACAAATTGTTCTCACTTGAAGCATATATGCTTGTGTCGTGTGGAAACACCATAGTCACTTCTCAAAATGTATTAGTTTGTGTGTGTGTGTTTGTTTGTTTGTTTGTGTGTGTGTGTGTGTGTGTGTGTGTGTGTGTGTGTGTGTGTGTGTGTGTGTGTGTGTGTGTGTGTGTGTGTGTGTGTGTGTGTGTGTGTGTGTGTGTGTGTGTTAGTATGTATGTGTGTATACATGTATGATTGACGAACGTACGCACGCACGTACACATACAATATACACGCACGCACGCACGCACGCACGCACGCACGCACGCACACACACACGCACGTTCGCACGCACGCACACACACACACACAGACACACCCATCGAAAACATCATGAGGTCCATTACCACTTTGGAATGTAAACACATTTTGGTTTCAAGCCATGCATATCACGTCATTATACATAAGATAAACAAAACACCAAAAATAAACCGTTTTTAGTTCGCCTCTCCTTTAGTTGTGAAATCCAATTAAGCGCTGTTAGACAATATAACCAGGAATAGCTCGGAAGAATGATATGTCTACTTTGAAGCCTTGTAGTGTGCAGATAATGATCAAAACAGTGATGTGAACACGTTCATTAACAGAGCCTGTGGTGAGGGTGTTGAAAGAAATGTAGTTTAGCACTTGAGGACATCACAAAGGTCCTTGTAGGACTTTTGGCGGTTGTGATGTGGTGGTTGTGGTGGTGATGATGGTCGTGAGGGTGGTGATGGTTGTGATCGTGAAGGTGGTGATTGTTGTGATGTGAGGGTGAAGATGGTTGTGATCGTGAGGGTGGCGGTGGTTGTGGTCGTGAAGGTGGTGATGGTGGTGGTCGCGAAGGTGGTGGTTGTGATCGTGAAGGTGGTGATTGTTGTGGTCGTGAAGGGGGTGATGGTTGTGGTCGTGAAGGTGATGATGGTTGTGGTCGTGAGGGTTGCGGTGGTTGTGTTCGAGAGGATGGCGATGGTTGTAGTCGTGAGGTTGGCGGTGGTTGTGGTTGTGAGGTTGGTGATGGTTGTGGTCGTGAGGGTGGTGATGGTTGTGGTCGTGAAAGTAGTGATGGTAGTGGTCATGAAGGTGGTGATGGTTGTGGACGTGAGGGTGGCGGTGATGGTGGTCGTGAGGGTGGTGATGGTTGTGGTCGTGAAGGTGGTGATGGTTGTGGACGTGTGGGTGACGGTGGTTGTGACGTGATGGTGACGGCGGTTGTGGTCGTGAGGTGACGATGGTTGTGGTCGCGAAGGTGGTGATGGTTGTGTTCATGAGCGTGGCGATAGTAGTGGTCGTGAGGGAGGCGATGGTTGTGGTCATGAGGGTGACGGTGGTTGTGGTCGTGATGGTGACGGCGGTTGTGGCCATGATGGAGACGATGGTTGTGGTCGCGCGGGTGGTGGTGGTTGTGGTGGTGAGCGTGGCGATAGTTGTGGTCGTGAGGTAGGCGATGGTTGTGGTCATGAGGGTGACGGTGGTTGTGGTCGTGAAGGTGGCGGTGGTTGTGGTCGTGAGGGAGATGGTGGAGACTGCAGTGTCTGGTCATTCCAATGAACTTACTCGGGGTGCCGATGTCGCGCTTACATTTATCCGGGCGTTAAATAATATCCGGGTGACGTTTCTGCGCGTGCGTGTATCTAGGGGAATGCATTTAGTACAAGCTACGACTGTCGCGTTTTCATTTATCCGGGCGTTATGTACGCTTATATGTATATATATGTTTACATATAAGTCTATATATATACATGAATTATAAAATGTTTGCTTCCCACAGACATAAACAATTTCTGTCGTAAAACAGTTGCCTATCCACGCACACGTCACGTGACATACCCTTATACTTGGTCACAAATCTGAAACAGCAAATTATAATTATGTACTCTAACTATAACGCTCGTATTACGACAACAAACGAAACATATTTAATTACGGGATATTATTTATCACTGCGTGATCTACTGGCGCCAACTATTATGCCTTACATATGCATATAAGCATCACCCGGATAACATTTAACGACCTGATAAATGTAAGCGCGACACCGACACGCGTGACCTAATTAAGAATGCACGCAATTGACATCGCCGCTAACCAAAGCGTGATTCGACCTACTTCATTCTCAGCAAGTATTCCCAGCCGTCGAAAAAACGCTGGTGCATCGGTAAAGTCGATGCCGTTATTAAAGTTTCATGGGCCTGTGAAACGTTTAAAGTGCCGACGAGTTTTTTGTAACTACAACGCTCTCCTGCAAACGAGGCTTGGAATAACTGCCGCCTCACTCACTGGCCTGCTATGGTGTTTGTCAACTTTTAACAAGTGCACTCGATGCTCTGACTCCACGGCTTCGTGTGATTGCCTCGTCCGGATTGTATTTCTATTTAGCCGACGACCATCTTCCTGTGTTAACATTAAATGATTGTCGATTGCAGTGTCAGCCTAGTTGTGGATAAAGTCTGCCCCCGGCCACGTATTAGTTTAGTCTAGCCTGCAAGCCCGACTAACCAAAACCCTGCGGCTACGCGTATTTACAATGAAAGACGGAATTTCACGGAAACATTGGGTCGAAATAATCTTTTACTCCAAAACTTCCATCACATTTCGTGAAACCGGAAGCGACTAATCAAAAACGATGTCAAATTGCAATCAGTGTTCCAGAATATCTTAGTCCTTAACAAATTTTAGATAGTGAGGTATTTCATTGTATAATTAAAATTAATAGACTAATAGTTGACATGACATTACTTTCTGTGTAGACAAGATGTTCTTGTTTATTTGACTTGACTAAAATCCTTTCCCACAACAACCAGAAGTTACTTGTATCAACAACCGCCTCAACCACCACTTCTAATGTTGTTGTATCAACAACTGCCGCAACCACCACTTCTGATGTTGTTGTATCAACAAACGCCTCAACCACCACTTCTAATGTTGTTGTATCAAAAACCGCCTCAACCACCACTTCTAATGTTGTTGTATCAACAACCGCCTCAACCACCACTTCTAATGTTGTTGTATCAACAACCGCCTCAACCACCACTTCTAATGTTGTTGTTGCTGCTGCCACCGCCACCGCTGCTGCTGCATCCCGTTAACTGTTTAACGCGTTTCAATAAACGGAACCTCACAAAATACGTTCACTAATTGAATTATCAAATTTTACTTACCCAGTAGTAAACTGTCTTATCGGCGTGAGAAACAAAATGAAACCACCCACAATGCGTCGCATGGACTTGAAATCTCCACAACTGTATCGATTAGCTCGAGAACTTATGTTAAACATTATGCCCTATCAACTCACCTAACTTTTTCTATTCTGTCTCACAATGATGCTAATTGCAATTAATCCAAGGGAGCACCGAAACGTCACAGAATAACAGCGAGCCTACAACTTGTCGCATACTGGGCATATAACCGCATCGACGCATTGCGAACATGTACGGGTAAAAAGTCCGGCGATTCCCGTGGAAAAGTCGACACATCTCCGTGATGTAGTCCACAACTTATACAAATCCATGTTACAAGTCTGGCGTGCTGGACCTCCCTGATATCTCGCATCTGACCCATACAAAAATCTATATTTTCGGTGGTTCCGGTTACTTAATATATATCCCTCATAAACAAATATTGTAAACAAATCTAGTAACTCAAACACTAAAGACACACACTTTGACTGAAACTTTACTGCACATTGAAAATACGTTGATCTCATTAAAATTTAAAATACACTGAAATTATAACTGACGAAACTTTTCTCCAATTTACAGGTAGTATTACAAATAATTGTTTAAATAATATTTTAAACATGGATGCATTGCATGTATTATTTGAAATGTCTGGGTCAAATAAACAAATTCTTCTTCTTCTTCCCTTGGTCAAAGTAATATGACATGCTCTCTCGTCATTTGGACGGGCGATGCGTCTCACAATGAACCTGGTGACCCGCAACGTACGAAGTCAACCTGCTATGGTGATCGTTAGTAGGTAATCCGTCATAAGTGTCAGGTAGAGGCCAAGGTGTGTTACATAAATACATGCCTTCTTTAAATATTCATGCTTAAGAATATTGTTAATATGACTGTTTTATTAACAGTTTATATTAACAACTCGATAACTATATATATATATATATATATATATATATATATATATATATATATTCACACACATGTGTGTGAGAGCGCGCGCGTGCTCGTGCGCGTCTGTATGTACATCGTATTTCCATATTCCAGAACTGTCACTATTTCTCATGACATGTTCATGTTTGCAGATTCGACATGTTGAGTCGTTTATGATTTTGAAAAATTGTATTTATTAGTCTAAAAAATAATACACATTTCAGTATTCTAAGCTCAAATATACAGTCCATTAACGCAAAGTTTAGTAAACTCGAGGCATTTTTAAATGACTTATCTTCCTTAAATTTAAAATTTAACATATGTCTCCAAGAGAGCTGGCTATCTGATAATGATGACTTCTCACTAATTCAATTAAATGGATATGACTGTATATCCCAAGGAAAAAGTTGCAGCACTAAAGGGGGATTATTAATATATATATATATATATATATATATATATATATATATATATAGATAGATAGATAAATAAACACTTTGATTATGAAGTAAAGATACAATTAAATATGTATGAACAATGGGAGGGACAAATAATACAAGTAAATGGAGGAGGCTTATCACAGACAGTCACTATAGGAAACATACCGACATCCAAGGCCCTTAACTGAAAACTATAACGAATTTATAAATGATTATACAATGGTCATAACATCTATGCAACATCATCAAAACATCAAAACACAACCTTATTCTTGCAGGGGACTACAATATAAATATGCAAAAAAATAAAAGAGCAACATCACTGTAGCACTTTCTTTGACATGTTAACTTCAGTTAGTCTCTTCCCCAAAATTACTCTTCCTACAAGGTTCACAACATGTACTGGTACACTTATTGAACATTTTTGTTTTGTAATTTAACAAGACATATTTTGTAAAGTACAGCAGAAGTATTAATTAAAAACATTTCTGATCATCAACCATATTTTATGCTTATGGACACTGCTCTAAAAAGGAACACCCTACCAAATTTATACGAGTTAATGTACAAAATAAAGAGGCTATGTTAAAAGTAAAAAATTTAATAATTTCTTCTGAAATACAATAAAAAAAATTGATACAAGTTCAAATGCTGATCCAAACCATAATTATGATATTATCATCAATGAAATAAATCAAGCTAAAATTAATATATGACTACCAAATTAGTGAAATTTTATAAATATAAACATAAAACGTCTATATGGATAACTCAAGGCTTGCTAACCTCAATAAGATACAGATACAAACAATTACAAATAACAAACCCTGAATCTTCCGAATATGGCATATTATTGATTAATCTAAAAACATACAATAGTATTTTGAAAAGAAGTTTTTGCAAAGCCAAGCAATTATATTTTGACAAATGTTTTAATCAATTTAAAATATATAAAAGTACTTGGAAAACTATAAATGAAATCCTGTTTAAACATAAAATTAATCAATAATTTCCCAAATATTTTAAAGAATCCGATTCTAGTGTGGCAGAAAAATTTGAAATTGCAAATAAATTCAATACATGATTTACCAATATAGGTAGTAATCTGGCAAATTATATTAAATACAAAGGCATTCATGATCATTCATATTACCTAAATAAAATAGTAAACCGTAATTTTATATTTAAATACGTTGAAGAAGATACCATAAAGAGAACAATAATTAATATACCCAACAAAAGTAGCTGTGGATGTGATGGTCTCTCCACCAAACTGCTAAAACGCTTGAACATGCGCTAACCAAATCTTTAACTTTAGTAATTAACAAATCAAGTATTAACCACAGGAATATTCCCTGATATACTAAACATTGCTAAGATAATTCCAATTTATAAAAAGGTGAGCCAATGGTGTTCAATAATGATAGGCCCATATCTCTTCAACGAGCTATTTCAAAAGTACTTGACCAATTATCATCTTACTTAAAAGACTCTAAGCTTTTTTGACCATCAGTATGAATTCCGACCTAAACATTCAACTGAATACGCGGCTCTAGAATGAATAGGTAGAATAATAACCCAACTGGATAAGGATGAAACACCCATTAATATTTACCTAGATCTCTAGATCTTTCCAAAGCCTTTGATACCATTGGTTATATAATTTTAATTTACAAATTTAAATATTATGGTATACATGGAACAAATCTGAACTAATCCAGCAGTTACCTAACAAATCGTAAACAATATACGGAAATTGACAATATAAAATCAAATATGTTGTCAATAACAACAGGTGTACCACGAGGCTCAATCTTAGGACCCCTGTAATTCATCATATATATATATATATATATATATATCAATGATTTTGTACAAGCCAATAAAATGTTTAATTTCATAATTTATGCCGATGATATAACTATATCAAGTACACTAAACATCTTCAGCGATAACATACATGTACAATTTTGAATCTTTAATAAATGAAGAACTTTTTTAAATAACCGAATGACTCAAAATAAATAAATTATCGCTAAACATAGCAAACTATAAATATATGACATTTCAAAATGCAAATAAAAGACACTTACTTTGAAGATAGACAATGTAAATTTTTAACAAGTCAAAGAATTTAATTGTTTGGGTTTAATTATAGATACAAATCTAAACTGGAAAAAACACACTGAAAACATATCAAATGCTTGTTCTAAAAATTGGCATTTTAAACAGTTTGAAACATGTGTTACCTCTTCATATTAAAATGATGTTATCTAATTGTTTAATAGTGCCACATCGTAATTATTGCATCATGGCATGGGGCTTTCAACAAACAGAATAACAAAACTTCAAAAAAATGCTCTGAGAATTACTACCTTAAATTTTTTTATTTCTCACACAGAACCACTTCACAAAAAACCTCAACTTGTTAAAAGTAGATGACATCCTTTAATTACAACAATTAAAATGTTAGTATAAATATTTACACAATGACTTACCAGTTTATTTACAAAACTAGACGATAAGGTTTAAATATGCTACATAATCATGATACAAGAGTCAAGAATAAAATATAAACTTATAAAATTAAACACGAATTTGCAAAGATATGTCTTAGACAAAATTTGCCACTTTTACTAAATAACATTCCTGATATAATCAAAGAAACGCTTAGTACACATAGTTCACAAGGATTTGCCAAGTACGTTATTTTTTAAACAAAATTATCAAGTAACATGCACAGGGCAAATTTGCTATATATGTATGCAAAATTAAGAATCAACAACCACCTGTCAACTTGATACAGTTCAAAACAATGCCTAAACGACAAACTCAATAATCATGTAAGCTTGCTCACACTACACACATGCTCACACTACACACATGCTCACACTACACACAAGCTTACACATTATGTTTTTTCTTCTTCTTTTTCTGGAAGAATTTGATTAGGTGATGTATTGATTCAGTTAAAGTTTTATTACAAAAGGTGGCTCCTCGATAGCGACTACCACAGTCTTAGAGGAGTCTCCTGACCCTACGTTTTGTTATTTATCATATTTTATACCATGTTTACCATAAGGTTATATATATTTGAATTATTTTTGTTTGACATGGATGTATTGTATATTATATTATTTGAAATAAATGTATGGGTCAAATAAACAAATTCTTCTTCTTCCCTTGGTCAAAATAATATGACATTTTCAGAACGATTAGATGGTCTCTCGTCATTTGGACGGGCGATGCGTCTCACAATGAACCTGGTGACCCGCAACGTACGAAGTCAACCTGCTATGGTGATCGTTAGTAGGTAATCCGTCATAAGTGTCAACTAGGTGAGTACAACAAAGAAACAACGGCAAATTTAGCGGAGTATAACATGTGTCTACATAACCAGTAAAGGCCAAGGTGTGTTACTTAAATACATGCCTTCTTTAAATATTCATGCTTAAGAATATTATTAATATGACTGTTTTATTAAGAGTTTATATTAATAACTCGATAACTATATATATATAAATATATATATATATATATATATATATATACATACATACATATATATATATATATTTATATATATAGTTATCGAGTTATTAATATAAACTCTTAATAAAACACGTGCATATATATATATATATATGCACGTGTGTGAGCGCGTGCGCTTGCGGGTGCGCGTGCGCGTGCGCATGCGTGTCTGTATGTACATTGTACTTCCAGATTCCAGACCTGTCACTATTTTACATGTTCGCGTTTGCAGATTCGACATGTTGAGTCGTTCGATAGATGCACGAAGTCGTAAAGTGAAACAAAACTGTCTTGTGCAGTTTGCGGACCCACGGGGATGTCGATGTTGTTGGTGAATGAGTTTATAAAACCAGCAATGTAAGGTCAGGATTGATGACGCACAGGGACCGACCCTTCCTCATCTGATGTGCGTACCCGTTTGAACAGGTCATAGTGAGTAGTAATAGAGGTGGTGTACCGGGCATGGTTGGCGCGCTCGGGAGGAAATCCCATGTTAAGAGATAGGGATTTTGCACCCAGTGAACGGCCGGGTTAAGAGATAGGGAATTTTAACATGGGAAAGATAGGGATTTTTCCTCCAGTTGACGGCCGGGTTAGAGATAGGGATTTTCCCCATGTTAAGAGATAGGCTTCCTCCAAAACTTGTCTTTGACTGGTGCTCGATGACGAAATAGTCACAAAATGGTTTTCGAGATAGCGATTTTCCTCCAGTGAACGGCCGGGTTAAAGGATAGGGATTTTTATCCCATGTTAAAGCATAGGGAATTTTATCGCAAAGGTATCCGACCACTTTTCGAATTTTTCACCATGTTAAAGCATAGGGAATTTTATCGCAAAGGTATCCGACCACTTTTTTTCCCGCAGTTAACAATGACTCACCACTGGTTATTAACTGTACAAATTAACTCAAGCAGAACACAATGTTAGGTTTCCTTATAAAGAGAATTGTACCTGCAATCAACCTGTCTAACAGGAATATTTCGTCAGATGACAGTCGGATTTGATCTTAAGTGAATTAACACGAAAGGTTATACAAAGGGGATATTTTCTGACGCGCTGTTAGTAGGAAGTTCTTTTGAAAATTTAACTTCCACCGGAAAGACCTATTCATGCTATACAAATGGATGACATTTCTTAACGCTTCAACGCGTAATATAAATACACTGTACACTTTTTTGCGTAGGCCTACATTCATTCGCATAGAAAGTACGCTTGCTGTTCGTGAGCACGAGACCGTTCAGTAATCTAGATCGTCAAAAGGTTTGTGTTGACGTTCTCTTCTATTTAAAGCTTATTTCGTCACCAACATAGAAGGACTGTCTCGAATTTAAAATCCGACTCAGCATATCGTCTCCGCCCTTTCCGCGTTATAAAGAGTATATATTGATCGACAATCGGGAACTTATCTGGATTCTCGCGTAATTCCGTTTAATCGAAATAAAATATTTTAAAATGAATCCATTTTACCTTGGCGTGCTCCATAGGCCGCCATGTTTGTTGGCAAATGGCGGCGCCACTGTGCGGTAATCGAAGCAACTACCATTATCGCTTGACCGAGGAAAAATTTGATTTACAAATCACTCCCGACGGAAGCGACTAAGTGACACTTTAAAAATAAAATTATGTTAACGTGCCAGCTTTGTCCTGGCAGACGATTCATTCTTATTACACCCCCGTCACCCTATTGCGCTGTCCTTGCCAGGCGCATATTGCATGGTATGCCCACTATAGATGTTGCTCTTAAGAAACCAGTGTCGTCAGATAAATTTGCAAACAAGATGGCCGTCTGTCAATGAAACTGAACCTAATACATAAAATGACATTTTTGTTCCCATGTTCTGCTAGTGCTCCCAACGTCAGTACTACTAAGTTATCTATATTTATAGCTACCCTGATGGTATTATAGAGAACGCGTTGAGTTTCTATGCTAAAGCGTTTGCTCTCCCAAAGAAGACTTCTGTAGCTGCCTGGCAAGTACTTGCAACACATCCTTTTTATTTAGACGGAGTTCTTAAGAGACTTTTTGTGTTGAAGAAATGAGTTGCATTAATGTTTTTGTACTAGACGCTGGAATTGTGCCACGGCCAGTCGTTCGCCTTTCGTCGACCAACAGAGTAGCTACATGGTCTCCCGCACCAACATTTCAACACCAGTCACCTGTTTGGGTAGACATTTTAAAATATTATGTTTTTGGCGTTTGACTAAATAACGATTCGTGCTGCAATAGTTCAGAAATAAGTGTATTAATTTGTCTAATGAAGCCAAAACATGTTAAAAACGTAACAACAGAGGTCATTGATCTCCCCGCCAACTAGTGGACTGCAACAACACATTGTCAATTTCATCAATCACATGTTTGAATTAGCTGGCTTCACGAATAAAAACGTAATTTTAGGCGGCTCTCTTTGATGGTATTTTTCTCTCGGAAAACAACTGTGTGTGTGTGTGTGAGTGTGTGTGCATGCATGCGTGCGTGCGTGCGTGCATGTGTGTGTGTGTGTGTGTGCGTGTGTGTGTGTGTGTGTGTGTGTATGTGTGTGTGTGTGTGTATGTGTGTGTGTGTGTGTGTGTGTGTGTGTATGTGTGTGTGTGTGTGTGTGTGTGTATGTGTGTGTGTGTGTGTGTGTGTGTGTGTGTGTGTATGTGTGTGTGTGTGTGTGTGTGTGTGTGTGTGTGTGTGTGTGTGTGTGTGTGTGTGTGTGTGTGTGTGTGTGTGTGTGTGTGTGTGTGTGTGTGTGTGTGTGTGTAGCAAGCGAACAAGACATTGTACACAGGGAGTAGAGCCTACTACATATCATAATTAATGAAGGGGAAAGGTGGGGCAAAGGGAGACACCGTGCCAAACACGGATTTATATATAGTCCCCACCTTTCCCTATCATTATTTAATACAGCACTCAATAATATTATAATATGTAGTAAGCTCTATTCCCTGTGTGAAATGTTTCGTTCGCTTTCGCACCTGAATCACCTATACATTTTGTGATGATTAATGCTATATACATTTGCAATTACATGGTTACCATAGTTACCATGTTATGGTCCATTTCTTAACTTTGGAAGATAATCAGAACGACGATTATTTTGTAAGCAGTTCGTGGTATTTAAATCGTCCGTTGAGGCCTCAACGCCAGCCTTGATAGCGACCTTGTCGATAAGGTGACCTGACAGGTAGCACAGTCGACGCGTGTCCACTCGTTGCACCGGCCGACTCAAGTGAATCGTGCACGGGCAGGGTGTGCACTCGACCGCTTGCACGCCTCAAAACACATGCCAGTGTCTCCCTTTTAGTACGCCACATCATTGATGCGACAGGCATGCACTAACTAACATGCAACACGACCTTTCCCCAGGGTCTTGTTCATAGCAAGCGATTCTTCTTCATATATTATGCAGACATCGAAAAAGTGTTGCGCAGCACGTAGATCGCAGTGTCGGTCGTTGCAACGTTGCTGCAGCTGGTCTAGGGGCCACGGAAGCACTCAATGCCCGCGTAGCAACCGGGACGCCAATAAAGTCACGCAATAGAAAATGGCAATAAACCGATAGCGACCCAAGCCACGTGACATCATCTTAGCTCTCGATTCTCACCACTTTACTGCCGCATCTCGCGAGTTGATGACATCATCGCGTTTCTACCAATCTACCAAGCATATGTTCCGCGTGGAATGTTGTTTAAACGCGGGCTTGGTTTCCTTTAAGTCACGCAATGTTCGTTTATGGCGTCATTTGCTGCTACTTTTTTCAGGATTCGTTGCCCTTTGTGCTTGCCGTTTGAGACGCCACAACGATATCCGTTTGGCAAATCAACACCATAAAGCAACGAGTTATACGACACTTTTATTAGGGGCATCGGGGACACATTCGTTTCATTAGCCGACACAAAGTGCTATATTAAAAGCTACCCAAACATAGCAGGTTAGTGGAAGGATAGCACCGAGTACTTCGATAACTTTTAACTAGGTGTAGGCTGAAAAAACTATGACTTTTTTGTGTCAGTCGAGGTGTGATTGGCTGGTTCATTTACTCAGGCACTGTCGTCACCTCGGGTGAATTAAAGTAGGTGACCCTTATAAAAAGACAATATTATTTATGTCTTGCCAACTGTTTCACTTCCTGCGATCAAACGTGTTCCTCGTAAAGTTCCGTTATTGCGATATTACGACAATTTGTCAGTTTACTTAGTGTTGATCTCAACTACTTTACCGTTATTGACGTCAGACTACGACAGACTGCGTCGCTGATTAATTCACTGCGCAACTGTTGAATTTCGCGGAAATACTACTTCAAAACAGCGGCAGAAAAATCGCATTATTTAACAAAGTGACCAGTAGGCCTACTTCTTAGAACACACACACGTATATGGATTACAACTAAATAATTAAAACAAGATTCTAACACACCCACTAAACCATGAATGAAACGATAAACCATCACGCTATTCGGAATCGATTGGAACACATTATTCACTACTGTAATATCTTAATGGATTCTCTAAAGCGTTTATGAAACGACCGGCAATAACAAAAATGTGATAACAATGAAATGATAATTGTACGAGTGCAATAGCTCGGCTAATGCAATTAATTGTTCAGTCTTTATCTATACTTGCAAAAGAATACCTTGCACTACAGCAACGAAAAACGAAAGGTTTTTGCAATGCATAGGTGTAGAACTCTAGGTTGTTAGGACTTAATGGTAAATCGTACAGAAAGCCCCTATAGACTATCGCAAGCCACGTGCCACTGTAGTGTAATGTGTAAAAATCACGTCATTGCGGTAATTTATCGTCTCGTGTAAATGCGGCTTAGAGCTTTACTGCGTTTTTTGCACAAAGTAACTCCTCTCTGTGGAAATACCATGGTGTCATATTGCAACTCTGTGCGTTTGTTTACAAACATAGCGAGGGAAATATAGGTGATGCACCAGTCGCCACCGTAACAGAAATGTCTGGTCTAATGCCGGTTTGTTTTTGGCCCCCTTGTCTTATCAATAAAGTATTGAATAATTACCGATAATCCGTCGATTATAATTTAAAGCTGCTTCTTCACCTCTTTTTCCCATCGCGAATCGCGTTCCTTTATCTCCATATGTGCACTGTGTGAATGGTTTAAATACTCTGTGCAGTCTCTTTAATAAAAAATCTTACTTTTTTTAATTGTCTAAACAAATAATTTTGGTCGTTACACCCGGTATCTTCCGGGAGCTAATTGGCCGGTCATAATTTAACGCCAATGCGTTCAACTTGCCGGTAGGTGACGAGATGACAACCAAATTTGAAATCCATGTATCACTTTTGTCCATTGGCATTGCGCCGTAGCCTTTCCCGTACACACCCTCGGGATCGACACCTGTCTCCGCTTTAGCTATCCTTTTGGACGATGAAAAATAAGTGAGTGAGTGAGGGAACGAGTGAATGAATGAATGAGTTAGTGAGTGAGAGGGTAAATGGAGTCGAATTGAGTGTACGTCTAAAGGAAAGGGGGTGTATACACAAAGCAAGTCCTGAGAAAAAAACAGAATAGCGAAAACGTCACCTATTCGGTCTTATTTATAACTTCACTAAAATCAATTCGCGCCGTTTTGGATTGTTCAAAATACTGAATAAGCCCAATTCATGGAACTGCCGCTGGGAATAAGTACAGTGTGCTGCAATCAAAACGTCGACTTAAATATGACTTATGTCTTTGATTAATGCTTAGCTTATAATCAGTGGTCGTAATTGAATGTAATGGGTGAATCAACCTCATCGACACAATTTGACATCGTATAATGTGCATAACATTCATCCATGTCAAATTACGTTGTTGTTTTTCATTCATTGGCGAGCCACTGTTTGTCCGAGAGCTGCCTCTCACTTTCCCTTGAATGTTGGGAGAAATATGTTAACTGGATATGAATTAGGATGCTAATGTCTAACATTCCACAGAATTTCTGACTTCAGCGGAATGTGAGAAATTGGTCTAGGGCTCTTGGCCAAAAGAGGCTCGCTACCTAGTGACAATACTTGGAGACTAGCGGACAAATTGGAACTACATCGTGCGTCCACGCGCTTGTAATCACATCTAGCGGCTAACGCAGTTATCAATTCGTTCGACTTGCGAATGCAGGCTGCCAAAGACGTCCAACTGTACCTACCTCTCTAGAGGCTTCATACTTGCACCCCATTTTGGAGGCTCCCAAAACATCCATATTCACACCCTTGATATATCCAACTGCATCCACTTAAGGCTCCAAAACAACCAGATTCACACCCTTGAGATATCCAACTGCACCCACTTAAGGCTCCCAAAACATCCAGATTCATTCTCTTGAGATCTCCAACTGCACCCACTTAAGGCTCCCAAAACATCCACATTCACTCCCTTGAGATCTCCAACTGCACCAACTAAGGCTTCCAAAACATCCACATTCACTCCCTTGAGATACCCAACTGCACCCACTTAAGGCTCCCAAAACATCCCCGTTTACTCCCTTGAGATCTCCAACTGCACCCACGTAAGGCTCCCAAAACATCCAGATTTACTCCCTTGAGATCTCCAATTGCACCCACTTAAGGCTCCCAAAACATCCACATTCACTCCCTTGAGATATCCAACTGCACCCACGTAAGGCTCCCAAAACATCCACATTTACTCCTTGAGATCTCCAACTGCACCCACTCAAGGCTCCCAAAACATCCACATTCACTCCCTTGAGATCTCCAAGTGCATCCACTTAAGGCTCCCAAAACATCCAGATTCACTCCCTTGAGATCTCCAACTGCACCCACTTAAGGCTCCCAAAACATCCACATTCACTCCCTTGAGATATCCAACTGCACCCACTTAAGGCTCCCAAAACATCCACATTCACTCCCTTGAGATCTCCAACTGCACCCACTTAAGGCTCCCAAAAACATCCACATCCACTCCCTTGAGATCTCCAACTGCACCCACTTAAGGCTCCCCAAAACATCCACATTTACTCCCTTGAGATCTCCAAGTGCATCCACTTAAGGCTCCCAAAACATCCAGATTCACTCCCTTGAGATATCCAACTGCACCCACTTAAGGCTCCCAAAACATCCACATTCACTCCCTTGAGATCTCCAACTGCACCCACTTAAGGCTCCCAAAACATCCCCGTTTACTCCCTTGATATCTCCAACTGCACCCACGTAAGGCTCCCAAAACATCCACATTTACTCCCTTGAGATCTCCAATTGCACCCACTTAAGGCTCCCAAAACATCCACATTTACTCCTTGAGATCTCCAACTGCACCCACTCAAGGCTCCCAAAATATCCACATTCACTCCCTTGAGATCTCCAAGTGCATCCACTTAAGGCTCCCAAAACATCCAGATTCACTCCCTTGAGATCTCCAACTGCACCCACTTAAGGCTCCCAAAACATCCACATTCACTCCCTTGAGATCTCCAAGTGCATCCACTTAAGGCTCCCAAAACATCCACATTCACTCCCTTGAGATCTCCAACTGCACCCACTTAAGGCTCCCCAAAACATCCACATTTACTCCCTTGAGATCTCCAAGTGCATCCACTTAAGGCTCCCAAAACATCCCCGTTTACTCCCTTGAGATCTCCAACTGCACCCACGTAAGACTCCCAAAACATCCACATTTACTCCCTTGAGATCTCCAATTGCACCCACTTAAGGCTCCCAAAACATCCACATTTACTCCTTGAGATCTCCAACTGCACCCACTCAAGGCTCCCAAAACATCCACATTCACTCCCTTGAGATCTCCAAGTGCATCCACTTAAGGCTCCCAAAACATCCACATTCACTCCCTTGAGATCTCCAAGTGCATCCACTTAAGGCTCCCAAAACATCCAGATTCACTCCCTTGAGATCTCCAACTGCACCCACTTAAGGCTCCCAAAACATCCACATTCACTCCCTTGAGATATCCAACTGCACCCACTTAAGGCTCCCAAAACATCCACATTCACTCCCTTGAGATCTCCAACTGCACCCACTTAAGGCTCCCAAAAACATCCACATCCACTCCCTTGAGATCTCCAACTGCACCCACTTAAGGCTCCCCAAAACATCCACATTTACTCCCTTGAGATCTCCAAGTGCATCCACTTAAGGCTCCCAAAACATCCAGATTCACTCCCTTGAGATATCCAACTGCACCCACTTAAGGCTCCCAAAACATCCACATTCACTCCCTTGAGATCTCCAACTGCACCCACTTAAGGCTCCCAAAACATCCCCGTTTACTCCCTTGATATCTCCAACTGCACCCACGTAAGGCTCCCAAAACATCCACATTTACTCCCTTGAGATCTCCAATTGCACCCACTTAAGGCTCCCAAAACATCCACATTTACTCCTTGAGATCTCCAACTGCACCCACTCAAGGCTCCCAAAATATCCACATTCACTCCCTTGAGATCTCCAAGTGCATCCACTTAAGGCTCCCAAAACATCCAGATTCACTCCCTTGAGATCTCCAACTGCACCCACTTAAGGCTCCCAAAACATCCACATTCACTCCCTTGAGATCTCCAAGTGCATCCACTTAAGGCTCCCAAAACATCCACATTCACTCCCTTGAGATCTCCAACTGCACCCACTTAAGGCTCCCCAAAACATCCACATTTACTCCCTTGAGATCTCCAAGTGCATCCACTTAAGGCTCCCAAAACATCCCCGTTTACTCCCTTGAGATCTCCAACTGCACCCACGTAAGACTCCCAAAACATCCACATTTACTCCCTTGAGATCTCCAATTGCACCCACTTAAGGCTCCCAAAACATCCACATTTACTCCTTGAGATCTCCAACTGCACCCACTCAAGGCTCCCAAAACATCCACATTCACTCCCTTGAGATCTCCAAGTGCATCCACTTAAGGCTCCCAAAACATCCAGATTCACTCCCTTGAGATCTCCAACTGCACCCACTTAAGGCTCCCAAAACATCCACATTCACTCCCTTGAGATATCCAACTGCACCCACTTAAGGCTCCCAAAACATCCACATTCACTCCCTTGAGATCTCCAACTGCACCCACTTAAGGCTCCCCAAAACATCCACATTTACTCCCTTGAGATCTCCAAGTGCATCCACTTAAGGCTCCCAAAACATCCAGATTCACTCCCTTGAGATATCCAACTGCATCCACTTAAGGCTCCCAAAACATCCACATTCACTCCCCTGAGATCTTCAACTGCACCCACTTAAGGCTCCCAAAACAGTATAATAATTTTTTTAAGGTTTAATTCTAGACACAAATTTAAACTGGAAAACGCATATTGAAAAAATTTCAAATGTTTGTTTTAAAAAATTGGCATTATAAATAAATTAAAACATGTCCTACCCCAACAATTAAAATTTTACTATAAATATTTACATAATAACGTGCCATTTTACTTACAAAATTGGAACATAATTCCAAACTATGATATACAAAGCCATGACACACGTATCAACAATAACAGATATACTTATAGAGTCAAACATGAATTGGCAAAGACATGTCTTAGATATTATCTACATCATTTACTAAACATCATCCCAGATATAATCAAACAAAAGCTTACAACACATAGTTTATATGGATTTACAAACTATATTAAACAACATTTTCTACAAACGTATCAAGATACATGCACAATCTCAAACTGTTACATATCTACACTAAATAATAACTGACAGTCGGTTACAATGCATGTACAAGGTACATATTGCACGCATACACATAAACGCACATGCAGTCGCACTCGCATACACTTGACATGAATATTTGCAGA
Organism: Escarpia spicata; assembly: GCA_963995525.1. NCBI lineage: Eukaryota > Metazoa > Annelida > Polychaeta > Sabellida > Siboglinidae > Escarpia > Escarpia spicata. The sequence goes on from OZ023212.1 coordinate 27,941,135, forward strand.
CAAAATTTCGTATATTTAGTTTGTGTGGGTTTTTTTTCACTAGAAGAATGTAATTGATTTGACGAACTAATTTCTTTGTATTATTGAAAGGTGGCTCCTCGATAGCGATTGTGAACAGCGATCTTAGAGGAGTCTCCGGACACGATATCGTGTACCTGTTATGTGTACATTTATTTTCTACACATAAAAATTGTGACTTGTTATTTTTCTGTTATACTTTGATGTATATCTTCTCATGGGTCAAATAAACCACTATTCTTCTTCTTCTTCTTATGTTCTGTTCACCAGGTGTATGTACGTTCCTATCGCACCCGCAGGTGCAGTCTTTGTGTGTGTGTGTGTGTGTGTGTGTGTGTATGTATGTGTGCGTGTGTGTGTGTGTGTGTGCGTGCGTGCGTGCGTGCATGCATCCGTGTGCGTGTATGTGAAGTCGCTGTAGATATGTCTCCGGTAGTTATCTACTTTGACACGGAGAAGGAAACACAATTCGTAGATGCTTCTCCGGGAGAGCGAGGAGAAATTATATTACCGTACCAAGACAAACAGACAAAGATCCAACTCGTCGTTTGTGTGAGCCCTTAGACTACTCGTGGCACCATCCGCACGTGTCGGATGCAAGTTCTCGATAGGAACTTATCGGAGAGGAGAACGTCATTGTCATTGTAGAGGAAAGTAACTCGATGTAATGGGTAATAGAAGCAACGTTGGCAGACCCAAGTTTGGATGCTGTGAAAGGGCTTTGAAACAATACAATCGTAAGCAGAGTTGGAAATGCGTGCATTCTAACACAATTAAGGTGGGATAGTAACCCGCTGAGTCAGTCCCAACATCCCTACAACTATAGGGTAATCCCATAAACACAATAAAGACATCAAGGACGAATGCTCTCATGAGGAAGAAAGTATGGTTTCCCAGAATAGATGCTAAGGTAGCAAAGCTACCGGAGGAATGTATTGAATGCAAAGCTTCCTTTGACGCATAACCAAAGAAACCATTAAACATGTTGACATTTCTATCAATTATTTAAGAAATTATCTGGTCTCAAACTATGATGTTACGCTGTAGTTGTGTGTGTGTGTGTGTGTGTGTGTGTGCTTAAACACAAAACGTAGTCTTTTTTAATGTTTGGGGAGAACACTCGTTAAGAGTGACGTAGCGAGTGTTGTCGGCGCCGGATGCAAACATTATTTGGCGCCCGCCCCCCTCCGAAAAGTATGTTACCCGTTTCATCTCCGAGCAAATTGAATTGGTGAAGTATGCAACCATGACGCCACCGTGTAGCCGCTGTCTTCACCAGAATTTGTATTAGCGAAGATTCGGAAATACAAATTCACCGTATGATGCGATGACAGAAGTTAGCAACTATCGTCGAGTGTCTTTAAAAACATTCTTTAATCGCAGATCTCTGAATGGAGGTATGTTCCTTCGAAATCGATGTGTTATACTGTTCCTAGATCCTGACAGTTTTGGCGGCGGGTGGATCAGTCGAACCGATCAACATCCGGTTCACTGTCCTGCAGAAACCCAAATTGGCTATTCACTTACTGTTCGGCCGAGCGACATTCGTTTCGTGCTAGTTCTTTAAACATTCTTTTCGGTCGTCGTACCCTCTGTGAACTTGAACACCTGGTCCATTCAATACCCCGTGCCTCTCGCTACACAGCTTTTGCGTCTGGACGCTATGAAGCAACTGCCGTCACCCATCTGATTCCTGGTGATTCATTCCGGTCTTTGGACAGCCTCTCAAGTAGTCCCATAAAACCATCGAAACAACCGATAGCTATGACAGTATCACATCTGGAAAAGCAGGGCCCCCATCTAGTTTCGAATTCCCGTGGTCCCCACTACCTAAATTTCTCCAATCGCAGAATTGAACCTATATTACAACTAGTTATATAATAATCGACCAGCAATGTACTAATCGACCACTAATTTACTAAGATGACACCTTAATTGTCTTCACCTTTCTCGTCGTCATCATCATAATCATTTATCATCCTCACTACTAACATCATCATCAAAATCTCCATCATCATCGTCATCATAATCATATTTATCTTTTGTATTACATTACTGGTCCATTATCACATTACTATTTGTAACAAACGTGCGAACAAGAGATAATACGTTTCAAATGTTACAATAATTGAAGTCAGTGTTTCCTGACTGACAGAAGGTACACAAACCTAGTTCAAACTATGATTGCCTGTTCTTCCTGAGGCAGCTCAGGAGATTCGGCATTGCCCAGGAGATTATGATACGATTCTACCGAGCAATCATTGAAAGTATCCTCATTTCTCGATTGTAGTGTGGTTTGGCCGCGCCAGTCAGGAGGAGAAACAACGGCTAGAAGTTATCGTGAAGGGCGCATCTAGAATCATTGGGCGCGAGTTGTCATCCATTGAATCTATTCACCATGCTCGTTGTGCGCGAAAATCCAAGAGCATTGTACGGGATGCTACCCACCCAGCCAACCATCTCTTTGAACTTCTTCCCTCTGGCAAGCGCTATAGAAGTGTTAAGACAAGGACCACTAGATTAAAAAGAGTTTTTATCCGCAGGCTGTGAGTCACTTAAACCGCGAGATGCCATGATACTGTTTTCAGTCGGTTTAGATTATATGTCGCCATGCTAAATTATTATTATTTTTTTTATAAATAATTATATATATTTTTTAATTATTATTTTTTTATTTATTAACTTGACTACATGTATGTACATACTTTTTAACTGTCAGCTTAGTTTTTATATCGTCAGCTAATTTATTTATACCTTTATTTTTTATTTATTTAACTACATGTATACTTTTTAACTTTTTAGGTAACGTTCAGACGGTATTAATATTATGTTTTCAAGTTCACTTTATGTCAATAGATGTACGACTGTCTTAAAATATGTTGGCATTTGGCCTTGGTTTAAATTTATACTAGTTTTAGCACAACTTCATAATGTTTCTGATTGTATATTTTTGCGTGTGCATGATGGGGGGGCAGGGGAGACAAGCGTGCATGTATGTTGACGCCACAACACCAAGAATTCCTCGTACATTTGAAATGCTACTTGGTAATAAACAGTCTGAATCTGAATCTGAATATACTTTTATAATTAGAAAGTGTTTACAAGCGCCCCGATCTCAATTCCATTCCCGATACCGATCTCGCTTTGCCTGCTACGTCACCGCTACGTCACAGCTACAGGCGCTACATGATCACTACGTCACCGTTACATCACCGTTACGTCACCGCTACGTCACCGCTACATCTTCGTATGTTTATGCATGTTGATCGGAATATGTGAACCAAAGACCGTGCATCAATACAAGACGGTCCAGCGCACGCTGTTCGCATTGTCTAAAAAGTACGCCAATGCAGCGGTTAGTCCACCATTCTGGGGGCACGCCAAGCGAGAACAGATGCCCAGACACACGGGCCAGCCTCCTAAATAGCGGACAACAACAATAGGCTCCTTGGTGTGACCGCTCCACGTGTTCCATATCCATTTTTGTATTACTCGAGAGTGCTTACAATTGCTATGTCACGTGATGGATAGGTAAATTGGACATGTTAATTAGTAAATACACATTCATGTGTAATAGTTTGCGTGAAAATAGAAGTATTTGCAATGGATTTACAACCGATAATAAGACGAAATGTCAATTCCTCAACGGTCAACTCCACAACGTTTCACAGAGGACGGCGCAACGTTTTCGGAATTGACATTGATAAGTTCATAATACATTGTTAGGATTATCAACTTTATATCTGATGTGTCCAGACTCCATTCAATATTATCTGATGTGTCCAGACTCCAGTCAATATTATCTGATGTGTCCAGACTCCAGTCAATATTATCTGATGTGTCCAGACTCCAGTCAATATTAACAACTTTGTATCTGATGTGTATAGACTCCAGTCAATATTATCTGATATGTCCAGACTCCAGTCAATATTATCAACTTTATATCTGGTGTTTCCAGACTCCAGTCAATACTATCTCATGTGCCCAGACTCCAGTCAATATTATCTGATGTGTCCAGACTCCAGTCAATATTATCTGATGTGTCCAGACTCCAGTCAATATTATCAATTTTATATCTGATGTTTCCAGACTCCAGTCAATACTATCTCATGTGCCCAGACTCCAGTCAATATTATCTGATGTGTCCAGGCTCCAGTCAATATTATCTGATGTGTCCAGACTCCAGTCAATATTAAAATTTTTATATCTGATGTTTCCAGACTCCAGTCAATACTATCTCATGTGCCCAGACTCCAGTCAATACTATCTGATGTGTCCAGACTCCAGTCAATATTATCTGATGTGTCCAGACTCCAGTCAATATTATCTGATATGTCCAGACTCCAGTCAATATTATCAACTTTATATCTGATGTTTCCAGACTCCAGTCAATACTATCTCATGTGCCCAGACTCCAGTCAATATTATCTGATGTGTCCAGACTCCAGTCAATATTATCTGATGTGTCCAGACTCCAGTCAATATTATCAACTTTATATCTGATGTTTCCAGATTCCAGTCAATACTATCTGATGTGTCCAGACTCCAGTCAATATTATCTGATGTGTCCAGACTCCAGTCAATATTATCAACTTTATATCTGATGTTTCCAGATTCCAGTCAATACTATCTGATGTGTCCAGACCCCAGTCAATAGTATCTGATGTGTCCAGACTCCAGTCAATACTATCTGATGTGCCCAGACTCCAGTCAATATTATCTGATGTGTCCAGACTCCAATCAATATTATCTGATGTGTCCAGACTCCAGTCAATATTATCAACTTTATATCTGATGTTTACATATTCCAGTTAATAGTATCTGATGTGTCCAGACCCCAGTCAATATTATCTGATGTGTCCAGACTCCAGTCAATACTATATGATGTGTCCAGACCCCAGTCAATATTAGCAACTTTATATCTGATGTTTCCAGACTCCAGTCAATATTATCTGATGATTCCAGACTCCAGTCGATATTGTCAACTTTATATCTGATGTGTCCAGACTCCAGTCAATATTATCGATAGCGGACCAGGGACGATTCCGATTCTGGAATCAGAATTGGAGTCGGAATCGGCTAATATAAAAGTAGCGGAATCGAAATTGGTTTGGTTGGAATCAGAATCGGAACTGGAATTGGAATTGCTTTTAGTGGAATCGGAGTTGCTTTGGGTGGAATCGGAATCAATTCGAAAAATCCGCAGCCACTTTACCTTTGCTGATGCAAAAATACAGTGAAAATACATATAAGTTAAGTAATATATGGAGAAAACCAGGAAATCACCATTACTACAGTAACTCATAAGTTAGCTGTAACTCACAATTAATTATTTTAATTACTGTACCGAAATATCAAGTACATTTAGGCACATTTAACAACATTCTGGGATTATAATAATAATGTAAACTTGTAGAGCGCCATAATTCTAAACAAAAGTCCATTCAGAGGCGCTAAAATAGATTAATACATAAATACTAAAACAAGGTAGTTAAACAAATGATAATAAAAATAAATAAATAAATAATCACCAGTCTACTAGTACAGTGACTAAGAGCCACTAATTTGTTGAATTGTACACTTTTTTTTATAAAAGCATGGAAATTGGCACATATGTAGTTTATGATATGTAGGTACCCATCGCTATCGACAACGTACATAGCCACCATCTTGAATACAAAAATGGCCGCCACGGAAATCCATTATCCAGATATTTCACCTTTTAAGCAACATAAAAACATGTTCTTGGTGTCTAACCCAACATTCCCACGGTAAATAAATCCATTTATGTCATATGCAGTATCGAAGGATGAAGGCCATATTGGAATTAAAGATGGCCGCCATGGAAATTCATTACCCAAATATCTCAGCTTATAAGCAACATATAAACATTTTCTTTGTATCTAAACCAACATTTTCAGGGTCAAGGAATCCATTTCTGTCATATGCTATATCCTCAGATGACGGCCGTATTGAAATTCTAGAAAGCTGCCCTGCATATACGTGTTATGAACATAATTTTAGTATATCCTTGAGGTTAAGGATATAATATGAGGAATCCATATGTGGTACATATGTTTCAAGGTCAACGAATCCAGTTGTGCCACTTGCATTATTTCCAGATGACGGCCATGTTGAAACAAAAGGCTGCATGAAAATCATCTGTCTAAATATCTCAACTTCTACACAACATAGTAATGTGATATTAGTGTATATTTCAACATTTTCAGGGTAACTTAATTAATTTCTTCCAGTGTTGTATCCCCAGATGACAGACATATTGAAATTCAAGATGGCCGACATCCAAAATCATGTATTTTGATTTAACTCAGCTTTCTTGCAACACAAAACATACTCTTTGTGTTTAATCCGGTATCGCATGTGTCAATGAATGTAAATAGGCAACATCCATCAAACGTTGGTGGTCACACAGAATATCAAGATGGCTGCCATGCATATATACGTTCTAGGAACATGGTTTTAAGAATCCATACCTGGTTTATGGTTCATGTCTTCACGATTATAACCTTTCAGGCTGTTGCCAAATTTTATTCAGTTATATTCTCAACCATAATATACATCACAACATATATTTAGTCATGAAAAATAATATATAAATTGGACTACATTTAGGGTTGCAACCACAGTGCACTAGATCATAGCATTGCATCGGTGCCTCTGGGAGTTCAAGCATGGTTTCCACACTAAATCTGTTGCACTCCAGCCACGGTGTCGAAGACCAGGCAGATGGAAATTTGTTACAAGAGCTTGTGACATCACATAACCAATTTGATAAACAGCCCTTCTCACATGTTGGTGCGATGCATGTTTTGTTGGTGGTGTAGTCCAAGTCGCACCAGATCCCTGGGCAACAGATGTTTCCTTGCTTCATCCACCCTGCTAAATGTAAAAGTATTAATGTAAATTTTGGAGAATAACCTCTCTATCTCATTCAATGTACATGAGTCGACTTCTTATGATTGTGATGACAGGGTGAGGAAGATATCTGTATTGACTGTAACAGCGGGAATTGAGTCCATGCTAAGCATACCGACATAACATAGCATTAATGGTTCCGATTTCACAGGTTGTTTGCAATGGCATAGGTTGCAATAGGACAAAAGTGGGTTTCAACGGCAAAACGTTGATTTATTTCAACAGCAAGGAATTGCCTTACGGCCAGATTAACCACATATGCACTGCCGGATATCCATTTTGGGAAATCCTTGGTGAACACATCGTGCTACATGCTGCCGATGTCCGTCTCCTCTTGTGTTCATGGCTGAAGGTACGGCAGGTCGTTGGTGACTTTATGGACTGTGGTCACAACTATATGATGGCGGGCAGAGAGCGATACACACATGCACACATGCATACACATGCATACACATGCATACACATGCATACACATGCATACACATGCATACACATGGATACACATGCATACACATGCATACACATGCATACACATGCATACACATGCATACACAACGTGCACAACGTGCACAACGTGCACACGTGCCAGTGGCGCCAATATGCGATACGCGGTGGCGGTAATTATAAACAGTGGCACCACCTAACGTAGACTGGTTGATTGAGACAACAGTCTGATGTACACTCCCTTTGTAACGAAGGAAATAAAATGCGCACCGATGAAACAGAACGTACAGAGTATCATGTCAGGGTCACGGGTGATTGACAACGTATGTATGTGATCACTACATATGCATATCTAAATTATTGACGCTTGCATCAGTGTAGGGCAGTGAAAAATAATTTATTTGTAACATGATTCAAGATTATGTTATAAAAAATATTACTTATGTTATAACTATAAGTCAGTCTTATTTACCAAAGATTCAAATTGGTACACAGTTAAACTTCCTTTGCATGTATCTGTCGAAACGTCCACAGTTTCGCAGCCTATTAGAAAAATGTTGCAAGCAAATTCGGATAAAAGAGTAATTTGCATGTAAATATGGAATTCCACTATGCCCAGAAATAATGTTGATGTCCCTATTTAAAATAGAGGCGCGAACAAAATGGCGGATGATACGAGTGCGACTGCTTTGGAAAGTGAGTTCTGTTTATGCAGGTGCTTGCGTTTAAGTGCTTGTTTTAAGTTAACTAATTTGAAAGAGCTACGCCTTTTAGTATGTTTGGAATGCATGTGATTCTAGTATGTTATTTTAATATGCAGAACTATACTTTTAAGTAAAGGGAGGGCGGCTAGTGTAATGCCGTAATACTAATGGTTAACAATAACATGATTAACACATCCGACGGTGACATCCGCCTGGCAAGCAGCGCTCTGAGACCGAGTTCGAAACCCGGACCGGGCAGGCATAATATTTGGTATAAAAACTTGGCTCTCAACATTGGGGACTGTGTATCCCTCCTGAGTTCACGTTAATGTTGGTCCCGTCTTAATTTTGAACGTAAAAGAACCACTGAGTGAGGGCGACAAGCACTCCGGCAGTGAGTCAGTGACCACCCTCACTCTCAGTGCCAGCATATAAATAAATAATAAAGGTCGGTTTGGCGATAATATTCTGAAAAAGGCTGACTAGTTGAATGAGACCTCATTTACCTTGTAACCACAATAATACAGACTAGTCAGTTAGTAGAATGTTGCTGAACGCTGGAAACAACTAGGTGATAACAACAAACCTTGGGTTTGGCCTGTCGAGGCCAATCACAAACATTTCAATTGAAACAACATTCAACAAGACTACTACTATAGGTAGGGCGCGATTGTGGTCTAACCGCATTTCAAACAGAGTTCATAGTGGTATACATTGACACTTCTGAACACACGTGCAATATTATATTAATCAGATTACAAACATTCGAGGCAGACCTGGGTTCAATTCACTTTTATCAAATCTAATTCATGTGTATTTACCAAGGATCAATTCCAATTCAATTCAACATACTAACAAAAAGGAAAATTTCAAATTTAATTAATTCTTATTCAGTTTCAATTCTAATTCAAATCGGCAAAAATAGCTGTTTTGTTGTGACTTATTAAGTTTCTGCACATTGATGTGCAAAGAAGCGCAGGTGAAAATCCACTTAAACAAACAATAGTTTAGGCCATTGGAGTTTGTTGGCACCAGTATCTCAGGCTGTCCCAGCATAAGCCAGGAAATCCCTAATAAAATGCCTGCTTTATTCTCAGAAGAGACAATACTAAACAGGCCTTGTGCAATCTGAGTGTTATGAAATTCAAGGTTATGTTGACTCCAAGTCAGACAGATGTTACCATACTAGAGACAGGTGTTACCATATTAGATACTGGTGCAGCCTAGCTAAGCCTAAATAACCAAAGGGGATGCTGAACTCTGGACATTGGCAACTGCTAATTCACCCCCTCTGCAAGCAGTAAATTTGGTCTCTGGTGGTCAATTAGCAGTGATTCCAATTAGCACTTAGCTGCTCTGTTGTATGCTGCTAGTAAAACTGGACTACATAGGGGCTGAGAAAGCAGAGAACTGCTAGGCAGAGAATTTTATGTAAATACTGGTAGTTCTGCTGTTGTTGTTTTATTTTGGCCTTTGACCAAAAAGACATCTGAAAATGATACAATTTAACATATATTTTGTACTTTACACGTCTCAATTCAGTCTGTTTTGGTTTTATTCAATTCCAATTTATGCATTTTGTTGATCAATTCCAATTCAATTAAGAATTGAACCCAGGTCTGATTCTGGGTATAGTTAAACATGTAAAGAAAGTTGTAACAGGTGCAAGGACTGGGTATCAGAAAATGCATCTTATTTCTGTTTAGGCATAGTCCGCACACATTCAGAGTTTTCAGACACACACACACTAGCCGAATGGAATAACCTCCTCTAGAGGTTGCATATGTGACTAGTGCCGACCACCCTGAATTTATTTTAGTCTGGGCTCCAGCACCACCTCTAGATCTAAATTCTATAAACACCTCTCCCACCCCCTTTCTTTCTATATTCCCTAACCGCACTACCAAATGAAGGTGGTTATTAAATGGAAAAAGAAGGAAAATACATTTTGAATAGATTCACAAACAATTCTTGGCTGCACTTTAAAGCTGTTTTGGTCACAAGCATTCAATTTGTTTCCTCTGTACTATGATATAGTTTCAACACCAGTGACCAAAATGGTGCCAAAGTGCAGCCAAGAATTCTTGACACACATATTTCTTAACACTGGTTGGATTGGATGCGTAAGTCGGTAACAATGGTTATTATCAGGTTATCATAATCATGAACGTATCTCAGCAATATGCATCACAGTCATGATATTGCAACATTAATAAGCATAATCGGTTGACTCGATGTGAACAATTTACAATCATTTTTGCACCAATCAAGTCAGTTTGAGAGATGGTACAAATGTCAAATGACACACTCGTTGCCAAATATATTATAATCTACTGACAAGACTCATTCATAATAATGATTATATCTTAGGTAGAGTTGTCATTTTGGTTATGTATGGATGGCAGTGAGATTGAGTGATTAAAAATTTAATATGCAAAATGTGCAACAAAATTGAATACTACATCTTATTGATTGTTTTCATTTGTACCAGGATTGATTCAGATTCTTTAAAGAGTTTTGACGAGTTATTTACTACTGTCCTTGTTAAAAAAAACTAAATGTCTCTGTTCTTTGTATTCCTAATCATATAGTTATATTTACAGGTGTAACAAGTTAACTCATCCATGGCTATGCTTCCAGTTCATTGTGATTGATTTTGTTTGCTTAGGTTCCTCCGCCGAAGCACTGGTGACAATGAAGGAAGGTTTGTATACAAAATGATTTGGATTATATTACTTCGTGAAAACATTAAAAAAAAAGTGTAAAGAAAATCAATGATTTGGTGTCAGGATTGAACTGGCGTCATCCGATTGCAAAATAAATGACAAGAAACCAACGTGTTTACCAACTGAGCTAGCAGCACCAATGGAAATTCACTGACTGATTTAAGTTGTTATGATAAATTGTACAACTCCTCCTTCATGGAATGATATTCGAGTGATATGAGATTATTGGGCATGCAACTTGTACTAGTTACCAGTTCAAACCATACTCCTTTTATTTGTTTAAACCAGGCCAGGAAGTCCTTAATAAAAGTAACTTTAATCAATTAGTCATAGGCTTTCATAGCCATAAATTGCCTTTGTTGACCTCACAGTGGACAGTGCTATTGACTACAAGTCTAATCAGACAACCCACACCAGTAGAGCCTGGTGTCAGCTTGCAGGTTAGAGAACAGAGGGGATATTGAGGGTTGGACACTGGAATATGGTAATCCACCCTCTCATGAAGCAGCACTTGTATTCACTGCCAACAGATGGATTCCCCTCTACCCCCTATAGTGAAATCAGTTACCAGAGCCACCACTGACCCTTGGTCAGGTCAATTCCTTGCCTACAGTAGGCATCCAATGTACAGGGGTCAGAAATTCACACCTGACCAAGTCCAGTCAGTTCATGAGCTACTCCCCACAAAGGATCCTCATCTCGTGACCCATCTCTGCAGTTTCATTTTCTGAAACTTTCGAGATATCCAGACCAAACTTCGTAATAGGCTGGGTTTGGAGAAAGCAGCGAAGCTTGTGACATGTTACAGAGAACTTTGAGGTTCTGTGGAGTTAGACTGGTGAACATTTGTCAGTTTGTCTTAAGATAAGATGGCGACAAAATTTTTTGTGTGAAAGATGACACAAAACCATAACATGTGACATTTCTACAGAGATGTACTTCTAAGTACCACGATGGATAACTATGTGATTCTTCTGTTTCATATTGATAATGAAGTTATACAACTCTTCGCCTGCTTTAGTCATTCATATTGTGATAAAATATGCCTGAAAAATAGTTTAACCTAGTTTAGCCCAAAATGTGGGTTTAGCAGGTTAAACTTGCCAACGTTGAAATAAACACAACTTGCAGTTATAGAAAATCAATAGTTTTGAAGATACAGCTTAAAAACTGCTGGCATCCAGAAATATTGAGATCTGTGGCAGCAGCCTGGGGAACAGGGACATGTGCCAATTTAACTGGCTGATGGGTTAAATTAGTTAGTTTGTGACATGTTTCCATAAATGTGTTTAAAACCAATATTTTAATAATAATATTGGTTTATTGATGTAATACACATAAGTACTGTTTAACTAAACAGTATATGTATAGTGTATTTAAAATTAACTTTTTTGTTACAGGCAAAGGGCAAATGTTTCAAGCAGGAACACCACCAAGGAGAGGACATGTCAGTACCTGTATATTTGTTTAGTGTTTTTGTAAGAACTCGGCCACTTAGCCAGCACATGCGCCTGTGTTAACTTTCAGTGTAAGGATCATTTGTTTGGGCAAGTAGTATGCAAATTAGCATTTAGGATGCACATTTAAAACTCCTTCATTAATTGATTTATTCAGTTGCAACACTGTTCTCTGTCTGAAACTAAAGCAGACTTTCTGGAGGAAAGATAAAATGTAGTGAAAGGATGAATAAAAGCTGTAGCACGTCATGTGGTGTTCAGTGCTGTTCACGTTAGGGTTTAAAAAAAAACTGGGTCTTGGGACTCCATGGGCATGAAAAAACAGGGTCCCAAAAATAAAAATGGGGTACAAAGATCTGGACTATTAAATGAACTAAATTAATATGGCCTTGATCTCTTTTTGGCTTCTTAGCCACTGACGATGCCATGATATCAAAAACGCTGACCAGATGCCACATTAAAGTCGTTCTATCTAGTTACTGAATTAGCCATTAGGCGGTACTGACGCGCATCAGTGGGAACTACTATTCAGTGTTCCATTTTCACAGTTTGGTCGCTAGGTGACGGCACCATTTCGTTGTGAAGCAAAACTGTGGTTGTTGACACACAATGGATATCTGTCGTATTTCTTTGCAAGCGACCTGTCTAATGTGGGACTGGAAATAACTGAAGTACCATAGAATTGCGTCGAAGGGACGCAGTGAAACTTTAAAAACCGCGTCCGTGGTATACAGTAAAATTTGAAAAATGCGTTCTGCCTAAAAAAACTGCGTAAAAAAACCGGTGTCAGCGCGAACACTGTTAATGTTATGCACGTTTAAGTATGCTATGTATTTGTAGTATGAATGTGTGTTTTGTGACAGCCGGTGAGGATTCGCAAGCCTAATCCGAGGATATTTGGCACTGGTGAGGAGGACGTAACAAAAGTTACTCCCAGACCCAAGAAACAGCCAAAGGTTGCAATACATGTGAGTTTTAACAACACATTTCATACATTCAAACTCACAAATTGTACGAGTTGTGTGTCTACCTCTTGTTCTAGGCACAAGTGCTGAATATCCTGTTGGTAGCGCCTACATTTCATATGGTTTGTATGATGATACCTGCTTTGAATCAAACACATTTTATTGTTTATTTGATATATTAGCACTTTTTAAATGTACTTATTAGATGATTCAACAAAATGTTGCTCCCCTCTTTGTCCCTGAAGTCAGGCTGGCATGATATTGTTCACCAACTTTTGTTTTACATTTTCATTTGGATCTGCAAGATGGCTCACTTTCATTCATTTCTGTTTCTAGTGACACACATTGTCTGATAAGTGATAACAGAAAGAAAAAGTGGTGAAGACAAGAAGTGAGTGGGCATGTTGCTGGTTTCAGAAAGTCATGCTGAGCAGCCCAGACAAGAAGGCAGCTCAGTCGATCGGTGTACGACTACGCAACCTGCTCAAACTGCCAAAAGCACATAAGTGGGTGTGTTATGAATGGTTCTACTCCAACCTCGACAGGTGAGTCGGTACATGTGTTGGTGCACACGTGTGTAGATGCACATAGGTGTGTCAGTGCACATAAGTTATTTAGTGTCAGTGCACACAGGTGAGTTAGTGGCAGTGCACACAGGTGAGCTAGTGGCAGTGCACACAGGTATGTTAGTCACTGCGCACAGGTATGTTGGTGTACACATATGAGTAGGTGCACACAGGTTTGTTGAGCTGTGAATATACCTTGTTCTTCATATACTGGCTCTTTATGAGCAATTTATTTACTTGAATCCTACTATAGCAATAAAATTTTGCTTTTACGGGGGTTAGTCAGTTAAAAGTAATGATCAATCATATGACAAACAAGTCCCTGACTGGCCATTTACATAAGTAGAATTACACTGTAGATGGAATAATGAGTGTTTGTAGAATGCGGTATTCCTAGAAAGTGTGTGTGGATAAATAATTAAACTTTGTATCTGTTGTGCAGGGCTTTGTTTGAAGGTGAGAATGACTGCTGTATCTGTTGTGCAGGGCATTGTTTGAAGGTGAGAATGACTGCTGTATCTGTTGTGCAGGGCTTTGTTTGAAGGTGAGAATGACTGCTGTATCTGTTGTGCAGGGCTTTGTTTGAAGGTGAGAATGACTGCTGTATCTGTTGTGCAGGGCTTTGTTTGAAGGTGAGAATGACTTCTGTATCTGTTGTGCAGAGCATTGTTTGAAGGTGAGAATGACTGCTGTATCTGTTGTGCAGGGTGTTGTTTGAAGGTGAGAATGACTGCTGTATCTGTTGTGCAGGGTGTTGTTTGAAGGTGAGAATGACTGCTGTGTCTGTTGTGCAGGGTGTTGTTTGAAGGTGAGAATGACTGCTGTATCTGTTGTGCAGGGTGTTGTTTGAAGGTGAGAATGACTGCTGTATCTGTTGTGCAGGGCGTTGTTTGAAGGTGAGACTGACTTCTGTATCTGTTGTGCAGGGCATTGTTTGAAGGTGAGAATGACTGCTGTATCTATTGTGCAGGGCTTTGTTTGAAGGTGAGAATGACTTCTGTATCTGTTGTGCAGGGCGTTGCTTGAAGGTGAGAATGACTGCTGTATCTATTGTGCAGGGCTTTGTTTGAAGGTGAGAATGACTGCTGTATCTGTTGTGCAGGGCTTTGTTTGAAGGTGAGAATGACTTCTGTATCTGTTGTGCAGGGCGTTGTTTGAAGGTGAGAATGACTTCTGTATCTGTTGTGCAGGGCTTTGTTTGAAGGTGAGAATGACTTCTGTATCTGTTGTGCAGGGCATTGTTTGAAGGTGAGAATGACCTGTATCTGTTGTGCAGGGCATTATTTGAAGGTGAGAATGACTGTTGTATCTATTGTGCAGGGCTTTGTTTGAAGGTGAGAAAGACATTGTGTGCAGGGTGTTGTTTGAAGGTGTGATTGACTGCTGTATCTGTTGTGCAGGGCGTTGTTTGAAGGTGAGAATGACTTCTGTATCTGCCTGCGTGAGTCGTTTCCACAACTGAAGACACGTAGCCTGACGCGCATGCAGTGGTGTAAGATCCGCCGACTGATGGGTAAACCTCGCAGGTCAGTGACATACGTTTGATGCTACATTCTACTCTGTAATCTTGTGTTCCAGACACATGTTACTGGCTTCATAAAATGTTTGTCCTAGATACAGTAACACTTGTTTTAGTTTAGCAGTAATGTAATTTATTATTATAAATTTAAGACGATTATGTGTATGAAAATAGGTCGCTCGTCAACTTAGTTTAATATGTAGTTGGTCACTGCCCGACATTATGACATTCATTTCTACTACAGTTTGTTGTACCATAAATACAACAACAAAGTGATACCGCCTTGTGATGCCACTCCCCCTCTGACTGCTGCCCGACTTGTTGCAGGTGTTCCGGTGCGTTCTTCTCAGAGGAGCGTAGCGCCCTCCAACGCAAGAGGGAGAAACTACGCATTCTACAGCAGAGGAAGATCTCAGACTTGGAGGACTTCAAAGACCTGCCTGATGAGATCCCCATGCCCCTTGTCATAGGCACCAAAGTGACTGGTAGGAGTCACACTGCACATCGTAATCTACCTTCATCTCCCCTTTGTCCCTTGTGGGTTGGGGACTACATCACTTGGTCTGTCCAGATCTTCTGCAATTATCTCCCACCCTATGCTGTTGATCACTGCCCCTTCGAGATCTCTCTTTACACTAATCTCCATTATAATATTGGTCTTCTCTTCACTATCCACCGCCCTGTTCTTGGTCAATCTTTCCTCACTTGTCCTATTTAGATGTCTTGCCCAATGTATATGTCTTACCTCTGTGTCCTGTCATATGTACAAACTAGGCATTTTTAACCCTCAGAGTGTCTTGGGCCGAAATTCGGCCCAACCATACCTGCCTTTGTTGTAATATTTTTCATTTCCTTCACACGTAACTGACACGCGAACATTTGGTATCTCTGAATAGATGACAGATTTTTCGAGATCGTATATATTTATTCATGAGCAAATTCAATGATAGGTATTCACAATCTAGCTTACAAAATACGTGACGCATTTGTCGCCCACATTGTGGTGATTTTACTACATACTGCTACTGAATGTATGCATCCATTCACAAAGTCCCTCACACACATGGTATCGATGGAAAGCTCTGTCATTGGCCGATCTGCCAAAAATGACATCAGTGGGCTGACTTATTTCAATGATTCAGAACCATGGTTTCAAATGTAGCGTCTTCAGCCCTCCAAAGCGAAAGTCAAAATCAAAATGGCGGAGCGATGTTTGGCAACTTATCCACTTCTTAAGTTTACTTTGGATTATCTCAAGTTTGTTCATCAATATTTTGACAAAATGCCTGACAGTATTCATAAATAAGGTTATTATACTAGTTCAGGTAATTAGAACGACTTTAGGGTGTTTTTTGATGAATTGAATTGGCCTATTTTTATATTGGAAAAATAATAAAAAACGTTCTCAATGGATTTGTTTCATTTATGTTTATTTTGCAACTAATATATATGGCTACATTTGTCTCACTGTAGGGTGTACAGCCCCTCGGTAATTATCTGACAGCACGATGAAATGTTTGTTTTTTAATATTTTTTTAGATGAAGTTCAGATAGTTATCCCCATGATTTTAGTATGTGGTATAGTTATTCTAATTTTACTAAAATAAAACATTCATTTAGCAATAAAATGATACCTCATTTATATTTTTATGACAAATATTAGCAAAGGTATGAATTGTATAGGAACAGTATGCTACAGAGGATTTTCAGTGGTCACTTCTAGGGTTAAACTTGTAAATAAAGTTGACTTAGCATGCTGTTGTTACAGAACTGGACATGTCATGTTTTAGCCCGTCTCCGTCATCCACAAGATGGTCTCTTCATTGGAGTTATTGACGCACTAGACACTGTCAACAACACATACCGGGTAACATTCGACAGACCAGGCTTGGGGACTTATTCAGTGCCTGACATTGAAGTGCTGGTAAGTGACGCTAACAGTCTGTAACCACACTAGCTATAATCTAGGCAGATTCTGTGATAATAAAAGTAATAGTGTTTATACATGATGTTTCTTACGTTGTAAATGTGAGCAGTTAAGTTACATAAAATGTCTGCACTTATTCGATGGACTTCAGAACAATTGCAGAAAATACACAACTTTATGAACAATCAATTTACATGTCTAACATCCAGTACAAACTCTAAAAACTACCAACCATTAACCCATGGGGAATTAAAAAACAATATTTTTCTTCCTAAAACCCCCTGAATGTTTGACCTCTGATATGCAAACCATCTTGGAGGAAAATGTTAACACACACACACATAGGCTAGATTGATTATAATTAGATTACGTAATATGCAATATGTGGAGGATCATGGTCGATGTCCTGTGCTCCCAGCGAGCAAACATGCGTAAGTAAGTAATCTATGCAAATACTTGAAATAATTACAAGAGTTATTTTGTGCTATTGACCAACTTAATTTGCCTGAATTTGGCCGGGAGAAACCTAGCATGGCACACAAAGTTCAATGATACATTTGTTTAGGATTCTTAAAAGTTTTGTTATGATGACATACTCTTACTAACATTCACTGATACTATGTGGCATCATATAAACTGTCTGTGATCATACATCTTGTGTTGTGTTGCAGAGCAGTGAAGCCCAGGAAACAATGCCCCTGTCAGCTGAAGTACCTTGTCTTGTCTTGTGTTTGTAGAGCAATGAGGCCCGGGAAACAATGCCCCTGTCATCTGAAATACCTTGTCTTTTCTTGTGTTTGTAGAGCAACGAGACCCTGGAGACAATGCCCCTGTCATCTGAAGTACGTTGTCTTGTCTTGTGTTTGTAGAGCAACAAGGCCCGGGAGACAATGCTCCTGTCAGCTGAAGTACGTTGTCTTGTATTGTCTTGTGTTTGTCAGCTGAAGTACCCTGTCTTGTCTTGTGTTTGTAGAGCAACGAGGCCCAGGAGACAATGCCCCCATCAGCTGAAGTACCTTGTCTTGTGTTTGTAGAGCAATGAGGCTCAGGAGACAATGCCCCTGTCAGCGTTCACAAGCAGACAACGCCCCCGTCAGAGTATCTTCACCCCGCCCAGATTCATTGCAGGTCTCAACTCTCTAGGCCTAGTCAGTGTAAGTATCACAGTCTCATTGTATCCATCCTGTTTTCATCCCATACTTGTCAGACTTGGTTTTCTGGGAAATGCCTTCTGGTTTACAGAAGAATATAATAATTTCCGTGATGAATAATACTCTGAACAATTTTCTGTTTTAATAACATTCGCTAATTGTCAGCATTTTTAGCATCATGTTCTGACCTTGTGTTCTTTTGTTTACACCTGTGCATTCTGTGTTACTCAAATTGCAGATAATATCCCCTTGTATAATTTGTAAATTTATTGCTGCATATATGTGGGCATTTGAATCAAAATCGCCGGCGTTATAAACACCAGTTGGATCTGGTGCTGTTTTATACTGGGTAGACTTAGTTTGATGTTTTGAATATCTTTGCTTAGTTATTATTGTTCAAGTTACATGTTAAATTTCATCACAGTTAAATCATGTATTTTCTCAATATGTTTAGTTTAATGTATCCACAGGTTACCTTTCTTTTATCGGGGTACTATCCAAAGTTTAATAACTTTTCACAGCTATGTCACACGATGCATCATACTTGTGTGATTCCTCCTGTCACATTGGCTTACATGAAAATGACATATAACTGTCTTAATGGGAGCCTCCCTGACCTTACTATGACTAGTATATTGTATTTTTATTCCTTTGGGCCGATGGTCCAACGGACTATTGCTATCACTCTCCGTCCTGATGTAAACTGACTGATCTGTAATTGGTCACTGCCAGAGGCTTGGACGGTTGGGCGTACATTTTAAGGGGTCATACTGAAACAACCAAATGTCAACCATTAGAAGAGTTGACATAGTTCTGCTATACACAGGAAATCTGTATTTGATTGAATCATATCATCAGAATATAGTAGAACAGACATTTTCAAGAAAATGTCTACATCATCATCACTAAGGTTGTTGTAAATTTCACCAGCTGGCATGTCAAGTCCCTTATAATTATGACTAACAGAGTGTTCAAAATCGTTCAGGTAAATAGCAAATAACAAAGGAGAGAAGTTTTCTCCTTGTGGTAACTCTACATCACATGAGAAGAAGGCTGACACAGCACCCCAAAATGCAACATTTTTACACTATCTGGTGATGTGTTTTTGAGAAGGGCCCGTAAAACTATTCCCTAACAGTAGATTTTGTGTATTGTGCCAGAAACTGAACTGGGGTAGCTATTCCCCTTCCCAAAACATCTGTCACATGCATAGTCTGTGCCTTGCATGGATATCTATTTTCATGCAGTTGTTTTATATAAGCAGGAAGTTTGTGAAATTAGTTATTCTTAGGCTATAGAAAAGTAATTCCCGATTTCTCGTCAATGCATGTATTTAAAAATAGGTGCCACAACATTATATTTTCTATTATAATTATTCCTCTAAATGCAAGACATGGTGCAATAAATGAACAGTAAACATGTCAACATTTTACTTCCATCATAACCCTTAATGATCTGTAACTATGATTCACCAAAAACATTTGATTACCTACAGGGTTGTTTGATTTCTGCCGGGCAGAAACTGTTTCTGCCCGACAGAAATGGCAACAATAGGAAATACATGTCATTGAAAATGGCAAATGTGTTCTTTTTATAGAAAATATCAGTTTCTTTCTGTACCTGTCTACGTATGATAACCATTTGTCCGCTCTGCTCACAATAAACAAGAAACATCACATGAATGATAAAAGGAAGATCACTGCCACTTAACTATTGGATTATTATTATAAAAATGCTCTGCTACTGCTTGGTGGACAGTTAATTAGTGGCTCAAGTTCAAATACATCAGGATGTTTTTCACACCTTCTTTTTCTTCTTCCGTTAAGTGGCCACAATCAATATATGATTATTCTGCCACTATTCTGGGGATCTGGCATTTGGAGAAAAAAAAACACCTACAAAATAGATAAAAATACACCCTACTAATAAACCCTGCACAAGGCAGTGTCAGGCCCAAAAGAACAGGACAAACAAAAACCCAAATAAAACAACTACAAAAGCTACTACTAATACTAGTTATCTACAGCTCTCTAACAAGGACCCTGGCAGTTGAATGTTAGTCTGGAGAGCCTTGACACAAAAGTGTCGACTGTGTTGGCCTCCACTACTAGGTCTGGAAGGATGTTCCATTTCCTGATGGTTCTGGGCAGGAACGAGTGCTGACGGTACTGAATGCGACACTGCGGCTGTGAGAACTGATGGCTGTGGCCGCGTCGTTGGTGTGGTGGTCGTGGCTTCAGCTTTCTCTTCAGTCCAGTGGCACTGACTTGGTTGGTGTGAATTTTATACAACATGGTCAGTCGAGCTAATTGGCGGCGTTGTTCTAGAGAGGGCCACTGCAGTTCCTCAAGCATGTCCTTGACGCTAGAGGTGTTGTGGTAGCGTCTAAGGACATACCTGGCAGCTCTTCGTTGTACAGCCTCAATTTTGTTTATGGCGCGTTGGGTATGGGGGTCCCATACCGTTGAGGCGTACTCTAGGATGGGCCTTACGAAGGACTTATAGGCTGTCTGCTTGATGGAGGTCGACCCTATTTTCAAGTTCCTCCGCAAGAAGCCTAAGGTCTTATTGGCTCTTGCACAGATGTTGTCGATGTGGGTGTTCCAGCCCAAGTCCTTGTTGATGGTGACACCAAGGTCAGAAACTGCATGGTTGTTTAGGCTCAGTAGTGTGCTGGCAGTTCGCAGAAGAACTAACTTCAAAGCACCATTGCATCCATTTAGCCATGCAGCAGTCACAATGTCCCAGTGTCTGATGCTACCTTTTGCTCTCAAATAATCTGTCCTCTTAGTTTTACACATAAAGACATAATTTGGCATAACTTGATCAGTTTTTGTAGCAGCACATTTGTACTTCTAGTGTATCATTGCAACAAAACATACATACATACTGTGTGCCACATTTAAATGTCATGTATGTAATATTTCCACGCAATCCATTTGCATATATAATGTAAAATTTCAACAGCCGTTTTCTTCATTTTCACTTTTTGAACCCTACCATGTTGAATGCTCCATAACTTCGCCAATTTTTGTAGCAGTCATAATTTTTGAAACCGTGTAAAGCACTCTACCCAACATTTATAAGGATGAAAGAAAACAATGTTACAATTTTTCTGACTTATCACTCATTTGGTCAGCCGGGGTCACATATAGACGTATTAGTCCAAAGGACTTCAGGGCCTCTTACCCCATTTTTATATACTTACGATGGTCAAAATAAATGCTGTTTGTTTGTCGTATACTGTACACTGATGTAGACTCGAGTGTCTCCCTATCTTGTGTTGCTCTGCTGACTGTAGCACTGATTGTGTTCGCAGGACAATGACCCTCTCCTGGGCAGCTCCCCCCTCAAGGAGAAGTGTCTGCCGAGTGAATATGGCGGCTTCCCCATCAAGTTCCTCGTTCTGGTGGTAAGTTCCTCACTGGCTTCTTGTAACATTTATTTTGTAGTCTTGTGAATTGACATGAGCATAAGCAGATGTTAGTTCAATGGAGTATTGGAGTAGTATCAACTGATGTGACTGTAACAGAACATTTGCCTGTAGTATGTTTATTGACGTGACTAACAGAATGTCTTCTTGCATCACTATCAATTGACATGACTGACAAAATGTCTTGTATCACTATCAATTGACATGACTCATGGAAATCAAAAATCATGGAATACGTGTTTGTGTTTTGTAATATTATCAGTGGACACAACTCTGACAGAATGTTTACTTATCATCAACCATAATGATCCTAAGAGTATGTCTTGTATTTTTATCAGTTGACATGACTCTGACAGACTGTCTTCTTGTATTATTATTATCAGTTGACCTGACTCTGCCCCTACCATCCTAGGTGCATGTGCCTTGTTGGGACAGGATGGCTTGCGTGTTCTGTTGATTCCCAGAGCTATGCCGGCAGGAGCCTTGTGCTCTTGGTAGGTTCAACCAAGCCGGACAGATCATGGGGAGAGGAGCCAGACAAAACAAACACCCTGGTCCTCCAAGGTTGGGGGTTTACACTGGGCTAACAACTCTGTCTTGTAAAAATTGTTAATGTTACGGAACCATGACAAAGATAGCTTTTACAATTGTGCATGATGGCCTTCCAGAGTCAACGACTCATGACTGCCAGTGGTGAAAGCCAAAAGGAAGCCACAGACAGGATTATGGGAGTGCTGAGTGCAAAAAGGAAGACCACAATTGGATTCTGGAATGTGAGGACCATGTATGAAACTGGAAAACTGGTGCAGATAACCACAGAAATGAGACGATTCAGCCGGCATGTCTTTGGAGTGAACGAAAGCAAGTGGACCAGATTAGGAAGACTGGCAAGAGCAACAGGAGAGACGGTACTGTACTCTGGACGAGATGACAACCAGCATCACGAAGGCGTAGTGCTTCTGAAGAAAGGGGTGGAAAAGTCACTGCTGGAGTGGAAACCTGTCAGCAGTCATCTGATGAGAGTTCGACTGAAGGGGAGACATGGTGACACCACCCTCCTCCAGTGCTAAGTACCGACTAATGATGGAGAGGATGAGGATAAGGGTGCTTTCTACCAAAGCCTTCAAACTGAAGTGGACAGGTCACCACGCCATGACGTCTCAATTGTCATGGGAGACCTGAATGCAAAAGTTGGAAGTGAAACACCCACAACATGTCTAAGTAAGTAAGACAGGTTTAAGGAAGGAATGGGTGTGGCATCATGTCCAACAATAGTGAACGACTGGTGAACTTTTGTGGCATGAACAATTTTATCATTGGAGGGCCCTTTTTTTAGCACCCTGACATCCACAAACTGACTTGATACACACCAAACAGAAGGGACCATAATCAGATTGGACCATCTGATGATCAATGGCTAGTGGCGCCACTCTCTATTAGACGTGATAGTGAAGCGAGGAGCAGATCACCATCACCTGGTCACAGCTTACATCAAGCTAAAACTGAAAAGTACAGGACACCGAACAATGGGTAACAAAATATGATGTTGAGAGGGTTAGGGACCAGCATTGAAGAAAAGCTTCATTCTTGAAGTGAAAGACAGATTTCAAGTTTTGAGTGGCCTTGAAGAAGAAGAGGGTTCCACAGAAGACATTGACACAACCTGGAGCCAGATAGCCTCCATCTACACCAAGAGCAGCGAAGTCAGCCTAGGACACAGGCAGAGGAAGAGAACAGACTGGATAACATCAACAACATTGGAAGCCATCAACAACACAAGAGCAACAAAGAAGAAGCTACTGGAAGCAAAATCAGAAAGACTAAAAAAACAGTCCAAGAGCAATACAGAGAAGAACATCAGGAGGTCAAAAGACATTGCGAGCAGACAAGTGTGTTTACATGGAAGACTTGACAAAACGGACGAAGAAGCTGCCGAGAGAAATGAACAAGGAACCGTGTACAAAATAAGTTCATTAGCAGGAAATGTTGTACTACTTCCAATACCCAAATTAAAGACTTGCAAGGAAATCTCCTCCCGACAGAGAAGGAGCGAGAAACTAGATGGACAGAACACGTCAGTGAAGTACCAAACAGGCCACCACCAGAAGAGGATACTATTATAGAAGAAGCAGACCTGGATATAAACACAGATTCTCCCCAGGGAGCAGAAATAATTACAGCCATCAGGACATTAAAGAATGGAAAGGCACCTGGGCATGATAACCTCAATGCTGAACTGTTCAAAGCAGACCCCGAGCTCGCAACTAAGATCCTGGAACCCTTGTTCACAGTCATCTGGGGAAGGGACCAGGTATCAACAGAATGGACCATGGTAGTGATCGTCAAGATACCTAACAAGGGGGCCCTTAGCGACTGTAACAACCGGCGAGGGATCACCCTTTTACCAGTACCAAACAAGATCATCATGCAGCGAATTACAGAGGCTGTAGATGCGACACGACTGAAGGAACAGGCTGGGTTTCACAGAGGAAGGGGAGGCTCTCACCAGATTTTTACGCTGAGGAATAAAATCAAGCAGTGTTCAGAGTGATAAAGACAGCTGTACATAAAGATTATAGCCTTTGAGAAAGCCTTTGATAGCATCCACAGAGACTGCCTCTGGCACATTCTCAGATCATACGGAATACCACAATGCATTTTCAACATCATCAAAGCTTTCTACACCAACTTCACCTGCAATGTTTGAACCAGTGGTCTTTACTTTGAGGTTAAGACAGGTGTGAAACAGGGCTGTGTTATATCAGCTGTCCTCCTTCAATGTTGTCATCGACTGGGTCATATGACGAGTGACAGAAGATGTACCAAGAGGACTTCGCCGGACTCCCTTTTCTGCACTAGAGGATCTGGACTTTGCCGATGACCTTGCTCTCCTGTCCCATACTCACAAACACATCCAGCAGAAGATAATCTGCCTTAGCAGATTTGGTTGTCAGGTTGGTTTGCGAATCAGCCAGAAGAAGACGAAAGCCCTGAATGCATGCCAGCCTCAGTGAAGATGGACAACACAGACTTTTCCAGCACTGAAACACATTCACTTACCTTGGAAGTGTCATTAGCCAAGATGGAGGAACTGCCATGGCACGGAATGCCTTTGACGCCAGAATGGAATTAGAAACGTGGGCGCCCAAAGACAACTTGGAGGAGAACAGTGGAGGCGATGCTGAGGGAAATGAACCACTGCTGGGGCACCATACAGCGAATGGCTGGAGACAGACAGAGGTGGAGGAACTTCCTAAACAACAGGGCATAACGGGTAGTAAGTAAGTAAGACCTGACTTTGACAGAATGTCTTCTCATATTATTACCACATGCTGTGACTCTGACAAAATGTCTGGGTATCATCGACTGTGATGACTGTGTGTTTCAGACGCGTCTGTCGAAGATCCTGGCGATCAAGAAGGAGTGCATCAAGGATCTGAAGGAGATGAACACTCAGGCAGAGAAGATGGTAACCACTCCAGAGCTTCTCTCTAGTGATGACGTGTTTGGTAACATGGTAGGACCTATAGATGACCAAAGGCTGTTTGACATCATTTCTACTTTATCTTTACACACCTCGACACACCACCATGTGACCCCTTGCACCTGTCTCAATATGTTCAGTTGGTATTTAACACACCTCGACACACCACCATGTGACCCCTTGCACCTGTCTCAATATGTTCAGTTGGTATTTAACACACCTCGACACACCACCATGTGACCCCTTGCGCCTGTCTCAATATGTTCAGTTGCTATTTAACACACCTCGACACACCACCATGTGACCACTTGCACCTGTCTCAATATGTTCAGTTGGTATTTAACACACCTCGACACACCACCATGTGACCCCTTGCGCCTGTCTCAATATGTTCAGTTGCTATTTAACACACCTCGACACACCACCATGTGACCACTTGCACCTGTCTCAATATGTTCAGTTGGTATTTAACACACCTCGACACACCACCATGTGACCCCTTGCGCCTGTCTCAATATGTTCAGTTGCTATTTAACACACCTCGACACACCACCATGTGACCACTTGCACCTGTCTCAATATGTTCAGTTGGTATTTAACACACCTCGACACACCACCATGTGACCCCTTGCGCCTGTCTCAATATGTTCAGTTGCTATTTAACACACCTCGACACACCACCATGTGACCCCTTGCGCCTGTCTCAATATGTTCAGTTGGTATTTAACACACCTCGACACACCACCATGTGACCACTTGCACCTGTCTCAATATGTTCAGTTGCTATTTAACACACCTCGACACACCACCATGTGACCCCTTGCGCCTGTCTCAATATGTTCAGTTGGTATTTAACACACCTCGACACACCACCATTTGACCACTTGCGCCTGTCTCAATATGTTCAGTTGCTATTTAACACACCTCGACACACCACCATGTGACCACTTGCACCTGTCTCAATATGTTCAGTTGGTATTTAACACACCTCGACACCCCACCATGTGACCCCTTGCACCTGTCTCAATATGTTCAGTTGCTATTTAACATGCCAAGTAGGTTGGCTTTTAAAGT
This sequence comes from Escarpia spicata, assembly GCA_963995525.1. Classification (NCBI taxonomy): domain Eukaryota; kingdom Metazoa; phylum Annelida; class Polychaeta; order Sabellida; family Siboglinidae; genus Escarpia; species Escarpia spicata. Next base: position 27,967,539 of record OZ023212.1, read on the forward strand.
CTCTAGTAGCCGCCTCTGACTACACATCCTTATGCAAGTCAGCATTGTGGCCTAATGGAATGTTCTATTTCAAGTATAATTTTTCATTGAATTAGCAGAAGTTTAAAACACAGTGAATTTTGTTACACAGGCTTTCCTGTGAATATCATGAGTGTAGGACTCTTGAAAAGTGATAAACACTTTACGTTATTTTACTCATGTTCATTCATCATAGAAAATCATGAAAATCATAATGCTTCAAAATAAAAATGAACAGATCTAAGGTTCATTGGCCTTATGTAAGTTGTACTTCACCAATCAGAAATAGACCATATAGCAGCAGGTGTCAATCTATTTGAGTAATATGTGTTTGAGAACTGTGAGACTCGGGTATTGTGTGTTTCAGAAGTCGTATGGCAAACCATTTGACACCCACTTCCAGCAGCAGTACGCGAGCACAGTCCTCGAACTAGACAGACTCAACAAAGACCTCAACGAGTACCTCATTGGTATACAACAGTACTATGATGAGGTAATCTTACTGCACTATAATCACCAGTAACAATGCTCTCTTCATTGAACATTTCAACAGGGCAAAATAAATTGAACATATATTTGTACCACTTATATTAAACATACAGACCTGCCTACCATTCCGGATTGTCCGGAATCATTCCGGAAAGTCACCTCAAATTACGGTATTACGGTGAGGGATGAAAATATTATGGACTGTGACCATGTTGGGCAATCACTCAAATTTAGGTTCCACTATATTCAACAGGTGGTAGCATATGTATGCAGCATGTTGTGACATGGTTTTTCATTCGCTGAGTCTGGTCGTAATGTAACCAATAGGAAACAGCGTTATGACAAATTCGCATTTCCGTGATCAAACAAAACGAAGTCACGCGGCACGAAATGATGGCTGACAGCGAAACGACGCCACTGCCAACCCAAAAGAAATGTGTAATGCAAAAATGTAGTGAGTGTTGTACTTGTAGTGTTAGGCCAACTGACTGTACTAAGACTAAGTTAGTGTATTTATTGAGGAGTTTAGTGTATCATTTACAGCCTATCATATAGTTACTACAGTCTAGGCGATGACAGTGTAATGTAATGGTTTTGGTCCATCGTTACCTCCAAATGCATTTATACGTTTAGTAATGTTCTTATTAAGAGTCTAGGTTTCGCATCCATACGTAGCCGTTGGAAATATGCAGCCTCGGATAATTCGTAGTTTCTTTGTTCGTTGCTTTCCACAGCTTCTTCATCTCCGTCAACTTTTTACTCGCCATTGCCAACCTCCGCTTGATCTCTTTCGTCCCATCTCAATCCGCTTCTATCAGTGACCCCAGATATTCAAAACTTTCCACTCATTCTATTTCCTTGCCATCTACTGTGACTTCTGATGGTTCTCTACATCCCTTCACATCCATAATCTTAGTCTTCTTTATGTTTAGTTTCAATCCTTTCATCTCGCTGTGCTCTTTAACAGTAGTTATCAGTTTATCCAATCCTTCTTTTGTATCGGATATTAACGCTGTGTCATCGACATATATCTCAACTCATACATCTCCTGTCCATTCACTTTCAGTCCATTAAAAAACTTGCTTCTCGTGTCAGTCTCGACTTCTCTCATGATATTCTTTGTGTATAGACTGAATAGGTGGGGGGTCAAAATGCACCCCTGTCTCACTCCCTTGCCGACTGGGAACCAATCTGTGGTACCACACTCTAATCTCACTGGAGACTGCTGTCCAACATATAAATTTTGGATAAGTGATGTAATTTTCTGGTCAGATCCCACGTGTATCAAGGTTTTCCAGAGTTGTTGATGACTAACATTATCAAAAGCTTTTGAATAATCTATGAAACAGATCCTAAGGTCATAGTTGAATTCTCTGCATTTCTGAATTAACATCTTCAGGTTGAAAATGTGATCCCTTGTTCCTCTTCCAGTCCGGAAACCAGCTTGTGTTCTGTTGACTTCACATTCTAATTTTGTCGTGATTCTCTTCATTATGATTTTTAGCATAATCTTGCTCGCATGGCTGATGAGGGATATAGTCCTGTGGTTTGAGCATTCTTGTATGTCACCTATTTTCAGTATTGGTATAAGGATGGCTCGTTTCCAGTCCTTGGGCCATGTTCCACTTTTCCATATTTTCTTGCATAATGTGTGAGATATCCACGCCTGCTTCTCCACTTGCTCTTATTAGCTCTGCAGTGATGTTATCAGTGCCAGGTGATTTTCCGTCTTTTAGACTTTTTGTTGCCCACTCCACCTCTGAACGCAAACGCTCAAGTTCATCTTCTGGTTCTGTCCTCTCTCTGCCTTCATCCGTGTCTACCTCTTCCGTTTCTTCTTTATTAAATATGCTTTCACAATATTGCTTCCATCTTTCGAGTATGTCGTCGCTTTCTGTCAGAGTCATTCCCCATTCATCTTTAATAACGCCAAGTCTAGGTTTGTACGACTGTGTCATAGACTTGATTTTCTTGAACATACTTCGACTATCGTTCCTTCTCATACATAGTTCTATCTTTTCGCATTTCTTCTCTAGATATTTCTTCGTTTCTTCCTTACACATTCGTTTAATCATCTTGCACTTCTCTCTGTATTTCTCATGATAATTCTCACTCATTTCTTTGTTCTTCTTTAACTCCCTCCTTTCATCAATCATCTGCAGTGTGTCTTTGCTTAGCCATGGTTGTTTTTACCTCCTCTTTTTAGTGAGGTGTTTGTCAGCTGATTCCATAATGATGTTCCTAATTTCTACTGCCAACTCCTCTGGTTCCTTCTCATCAGCCACTGTCTGTAATACTGCGAAACGGTTCATAACCTCTACTCGGTATCCTTCTTTGATATCACTGACGTCATACCTCACTATCTCTTTCTTCATCTTTCTTAATTTTATCGTAATCTTGGCACTTAGCAATTTATGGTCAGAGCCACAATTGGCTCCCGGTAATGTCTTTGTATTAAACACAGATGTCCTCCATTGTTTTGGTATCAGTATAAAGTTGATTTGATTTCTGTTCCGCCCATCTGGTGTTGTCCAAGTGTACAGTCTTCTTTGATGTTGTTTGAAGAAAGTATTAGTGATCATCAGTTCATTCTCTGTATTCTCCATCAAGGTTTCTTGGGCTAATACAGCGGTATTTGCCCATTGCTTTTTGCTGGTTTGTGTATGGTTAACTCCATTATTTCTTGACTAAAATGTCTTGCACCGCCGGACAGCGGGTCACCGGTCCTTCCACATGCATCTTGTAGGTACCTTGCAGCCTGGTGAAAGGCTGTTGCTGTTTCGCATTTGTAGCCAGGGATGTAACCAATTGGCTGGCCGCCTACTCCTCCGAGACAGTCTTTGTGTACTGAAGGCAGACGTACCTCGACTCAATAGGCATTAGCCTACAAGCCTTACTCATGTAGTTTTGCTGGTCAGCCGAGACCATTGCCCGGGGTGTGGCCACTGCCGTACACTAGCAGTTCCTAGGAGCCATACATGAGCTAGATAGACTGTGGGAACCAGTGGTTAGAGCCACCACAGAAGTGGAGCGGCTGCCCATCACCAAAGGGACTATCCCTCCAGGTTCTACCCTACACCCCTTTTTTAGTATGTTTGCTAAAAAGAATAAATACGGTATATTTGTTGCACTATAATGGCAGAGAGGGTGACGGATGGAAGTTGTTCTGGTTGGAGAGACAGGGAGGGCTTCATACAAATCATACAATATAAAACATCTATCCCAAATCCTTGGAATCCTGAGCTTATAAGCACATCATTACCAAAGGGTTTAGTCATTTCAAGATCTTTACAAAGTGGTGAACAGATGTATGGATGTCTTAAGGAGCTAGGGAGTATAAGCACTATTTTAAGAAGATTTGTTTTTAGAAGACAGTGAAATGAGATATTTATTGCTGATTTAACATTGGCAGGGAGTGAGTGAATGATGGATGGAGCTGTGTAGGTAGGTGACAGTTGTATGTTGTTCCTTTGATCCCTGACCAAACAGGGACCCTGATGTCACAGCCTACTGATGTGTGTTGTATGTTGTTCCTTAGATCCTTGACCATGCAGGGGCCCTGTTGCCCCAGCCTACTGAGGTGTGTTGTATGTTGTTCCTTAGATCCCTGACCATAGAGGGGCCCTGTTGCCCCAGCCTACTGAGGTGTGTTGTATGTTGTTCCTTAGATCCCTGACCATGGAGGGGCCCTGTTGCCCCAGCCTACTGAGGTGTGTTGTATGTTGTTCCTTAGATCCCTGACCATGCAGGGGCCCTGTTGCCCCAGCCTACTGAGGTGTGTTGTATGTTGTTCCTTAAATCCTTGACCATGCAGGGGCCCTGTTGCCCCAGCCTACTGAGGTGTGTTGTATGTTGTTCCTTAGATCCCTGACCATGGAGGAGCCCTGTTGCCCCAGCCTACTGAGGTGTGTTGTATGTTGTTCCTTAGATCCCTGACCATGGAGGGGCCCTGTTGCCCCAGCCTACTGAGGTGTGTTGTATGTTTTTCCTTAGATCCCTGACCATGGAGGGGCCCTGTTGCCCCAGCCTACTGAGGTGTGTTGTATGTTGTTCCTTAGATCCCTGACCATGCAGGACCCTGATGCCCCAGCATACTGAGGTGTGTTGTACGTTGTTCCTTAGATCCCTGACCATGTAGGGCCATGATGCCCCAGCCTACTGAGGTGTGTTGTATGTTGTTCCTTAAATCCCTGACCATGGAGGGGCCCTGGTGCCCCAGCATACTGAGGTGTGTTGTATGTTGTTCCTTAGATCCCTGACCATGGAGGGGCCCTGATGCCCCAGCCTACTGAGGTGTGTTGTATGTTGTTCCTTAAATCCCTGACCATGGAGGGGCCCTGATGCCCCAGTCTGCTGAAGTGTGTTGTTTGTTGTACCTTAGATCCCTGACCATGGAGGGGCCCTGATGCCCCAGCCTACTGAGGTGTGGAGGAGTTGTGATGCTGAGGGCGAGGAGATGGTGAAGAGAGCCAACCTCGTACAGGTATACCACTTTCAAGCACACAGATTGTTTATATTGGTTCTGCTGGTGTGACCACTTTAACCATTAAACGTGCCATATAGAAGTGTCATCAATTGTTTATATTGGTTCTGCTGTTGTGACCACTCAAACCATTTAACGTTTCATGTAGTAATGTCATCAATTGTTTATATTGGTTCTGCTGGTGTGACCACTCAAACCATTTAACGTTTCATGTAGTAATGTCATCAATTGTTTATATTGGTTCTGCTGGTGTGACCACTCAAACCATTTAACGTTTCATGTAGTAATGTCATCAATTGTTTATATTGGTTCTGCTGGTGTGACCACTCAAACCATTTAACGTGTCATATAGTGGTGTCATCAAGGAAGTTGCACTATGAATAATGTAGATCATATTTATTCTTATTATAAAATATTGCTGTGGGCAAAAGTACATATGCTGAATGTGCAAATATCAAACCTGCATACATATAAAGCAAGAATCAGCACTAGTCTATTTTGTCCAATCTGTTTTCTGTATAATTTGTTGGTATGGGGTCAGAACTGTGAATGTATATATATATATATATAACAAGATGATAGTTGTTGACATGACAGATGTGACGTACATTGTGATAGATGAACCACAGATGACAACTTCTATGACGTCATCCCTAACTTTGTCACATCACTCATTTACTCATACCACTGGACTCTTTTTATGTACTTTTATGTGTTTATTGACTGCTTCAGGGTGGTATGGCTGTATAGTGTATACTGATGTGGCACTTGTAACTATTGCCTGATGTTCCACGTTTCTAGACAGATGTTTTGTGTTTCAGGGTCGGAGAATGGTGAAGAAGGATAGAATCCTCACTCTTATTGGAAAACTCAATTCACTTCTACTTCAAATCAGGGTGTGTCTTCGGTTTGTTACATCGTCATCTAATATTTCATAACATGTCAATAGTATTACAAATGTAACATTTAGTATATTTTGTGGTGTACTAATTTTAAAATGTCTGATTTGTATTTGCCATTCTGCAGACGTTTGCTGAGAATGACATGCATTCCTTTGAGTTTGTGTCGCTGCAAGACACACTCAATGACATGAAGGTGTCCATCGACCCGAGCAACATCACGTGAGTTCTCAGTAGAGCCAGCTAGAACTTGGTGCAACAGCTTCATTTACAATAACCTCAAAAATTTACATTTATTTTATTACACAAAACAGCGTAGAATTTAGATAAGACATCTGTTTGAAGATAGGTTATCTTCATCTAACCAGTCATTTCTATAAAATAAAATAACATTTGGATTGTCCAGATAGGTCGGTAACGACTAGAACCTTTTAGCTGCGTGTCCCTTCCTTGAAAGTTTCACATGTGCCACATCATGCAGACTTCCGTATATATTATGACAAATTGGGAGGAATATTTAATAAGGATTCGCTTCAGGTATTAAAATCGTGATGAAGTACATATTTTTTATTGAAATTAAATTTGAATTGAAGACCAAATGCTTGTAACAAAACAGAGCTAAATTTGCTTGATGTGGGTATGTTTCATAGCCTGGTAGATTCACTGTATTAATTTTATTTAACTAATTACATTATTTAATTTTTGTCTATTTATATTTCTAAATTATTTACTTTTAAAAGCTATGTATTTTTATACCTCTTTATGTGTACCAATTGTATATATGGGCTTTGCCTGAAATAAATGTATTCGTATTTGATGGCAACACTTGATCACAATAAGAATGCTATAGGCTGGTTAACCAATACAAAACGTAGTATGGATTAATGTAGAATTTCAAGTCAGAAATATGGAAACTGTGGCATGTCTAGAATATTGTTCTGAGAATGGATGTGGCTAGCCGTGCAATACACTTAACAAAGAGGAGTAACAGAACAGAAAGATGGCAAATGTTTGTTGCAGTACCTTCCAGAGCTGTGTGGAACTGTGATGTTTGTTGCAGTACCTTCCAGAGCTGTGTGGAACTGTGATGTTTGTTGCAGTACCTTCCAGTGCTGTGTGGAACTGTGATGTTTGTTGCAGTACCTTCCAGAGCTGTGTGGAACTGTGATGTTTGTTGCAGTACATTCCAGAGCTGTGTGTAACTGTGATGTTTGTTGCAGTACCTTCCAGAACTGTGTGGAACTGTGATGTTTGTTGCAGTACCTTCCAGAACTGTGTGCAACTGTGTTGTTTGTTGCAGTACATTCCAGAACTGTGCAACTGTGTTGTTTGTTGCAGTACCTTCCAGAACTGTGTGGAACTGTGATGTTTGTTGCAGTACCTTCCAGAACTGTGTGCAACTATGTTGTATGTTGCAGTACCTTCCAGAACTGTGTGCAACTGTGTTGTTTGTTGCAGTATCTTCCAGAAATGTGTGCAACTGTGTTGTTTGTTGCAGTACCTTCCAGAAATGTGTGCAACTGTGTTGTTTGTTGCAGTACCTTCCAGAAATGTGTGCAACTGTGTTGTTTGTTGCAGTACCTTCCAGAACTGTGTGCAACTGTGTTGTTTGTTGCAGTACCTTCCAGAACTGTGTGCAACTATGTTGTATGTTGCAGTACCTTCCAGAACTGTGTGCAACTATGTTGTTTGTTGCAGTATCTTCCAGAAATGTGTGCAACTGTGTTGTTTGTTGCAGTACCTTCCAGAAATGTGTGCAACTGTGTTGTTTGTTGCAGTACCTTCCAGAAATGTGTGCAACTGTGTGTTTGTTGCAGTACCTTCCAAAATTGTGTGGAGATCCATGTGAAGCACATTGAGAGCGGACTCAGTCAGATGGGCAACCTGCACGCCTTTGCGTCCGCGCAGTCAGTCACCACCCTCTAGACCATCTATGTCTTGCCCAAACAGTTTACTCATGTTCCCCTTGCTACAATCACAAATTTAGTAAAGATGCCCATTCAGATGTAGCTTTCGTAGTTACATAAAATGCAATGTTTTGAAAGTAGAAAATCTGATGTCTTTGAAATGTCGACTGCCTGTGTATAGATACCTTTGAACTGTGCAAATGGCATTGGCAGATGCTGGCGTTTCCACGCTGTTTAGTTTACACTTGTCAGTAATAAATATACACAGGGTCTTGTTTCAACAACATGTCATTCTGAAAACAAAAGTCTGTCAGACTAATAGTATATATTTGTGACGCATTGCATCAGTTTGGACTGTACAGTTTGACATTGTGGAGTTACATGCATCTTGCTAAATGGCGACACTTCAGCTTTACAATTACAATGAAACCCACTCAAAGAATAATACTTCAGAAGTTAGTGTCCTATAAATGTCCAATTATACTCCATTCATCAAATGCACTTTTTGAAGTTTAAATTATTATACAAATTGTAGCGATCAAAATGTTAGTAAATTGGCTTTCCTAAAAATGCAAAGATCCCCAAATCGAAGCTTTTAGTCTGCATTTATTTGTTCTGCCATTGACGAATGCATCACAAATTGACATGACATTCATTATCATTGACATCTGTCTATCTCGGGAGAGATAAGGGCACCGCACATTGGAAGGCAATCAGTGTTCTCTATTGTGACAAAAATCCAATAATTTTTATTATGGTGCAATAAATACAAAATGTGAATTGTTTGTATGCTGCAAATATATCCAAGTAACCACACATGGAAAAGAGCTTCTTGGTGAAATTATCTGATATGTTTTAACAAAATTACATGTTAACAGAATATCTTCACATAACAATTGACAATAATCACAACAAATATAAGCCTTATATGGGTAACAAACAAACAGTTGGTTATATAACTTTAACAAAATAGTGAAATTTAAATCATTTTATTTACAACACAACTATTAAATTGAAACTCACTTGAGATATTGACACATGAAGCCCATTTGACTCATTTGCAAATAGACACTGACAAGAACTGCTCTTGGTTGTATCCAGGATGACTTAGTCCATGTGGGCTACTGGCACTATGTGTTCTGTGTTTGTAGCAGTGAAACTCAACTGTTGTTTAGACAGGTGCTGTTTGTAAGATTTAAATGAGCCACTGCATTGTTATGTTTGTACATAGACAATAGATTAGTGAGTGTATGTATGTAAGTATGATGTATGTATTATTTATAATCTCATTCTCCAGACATCTTTTAAGTTTGTGTCACATGGTCCATTCGTTGTTATGTATAAAAAAACATTTGCACAGCAAATTATTAAATATGTGATGGCAAGAGATGTTGGAGGTGTAAGCATTTATGAGATGTTTATAAAATAGTTGTTTGCCTGTATAAGTGTTTTGGTGTTCTGGTACAATACAGTAAAACTTTATTCATCCCTGAAAGTGCAATTACATTGTTGTTTGGGCAGGCACAATGTGTAAAAATGTATATATATAAAACTCACTTGATGTTTTCTGTACAAACTGTTGAAACTGTTGAAACGTTCACACAATAATTATTTACATGAAGCCTAAAAAGATTTTACTCTAAGTAGATCATTACAGAAAGTAATAAGGAACCCAGTGGCTTTACAATTCTATTAACTCCTGGATTGATGTTTGTTCATTCTAAACATTTCAGTTTGTAAACATATTTCATTACCATTTGTGCTGATGCTAAAGGATGCTTCAGTCCAGTTTTCACAAAACATGTAACATTATACATGGATGAAGGGTTGTCGTTTTGTATCATTTTTGATAGAACTGATCAGAAAATACAAAAGTTGCATGATGGAGTAATGTTAAATGTAGTGACTGCAACTACTACCTCTACGTTGTAACCCTAGTGTCCCGAGTCAGACTAAGAACCCTGGTCAGGGGCTCACTCATCAGCCGTTTGTTGACTTGACAATGCTCCAAATTATTTATCACCTCTTAGCCAGGTTCTTGTTTCTACACCAAGATCAAAGCAAGCCTAGAGTAACAGTTAACCTGAGGTCTCACCCTGTCTGTGGAGTAGATGTGGGGGAAAGGGTCTGTGGTTTCACCCTGTCTGTGGAGTAGGTGTGTGGGAAAGAGTCTGTGGTTTCACCCTGTCTGTGGAGTAGATGTGGGGGGAAGGGTCTGTGGTTTCACCCTGTCTGTGGAGTAGATGTGGGGGAAAGAGTCGGTAGTTTCACCCTGTCTGTGGAGTAGATGTGGGGGAAAGAGTCTGTGGAATAGATGTGGGAGAAAGAGTCTGAGGTTTCACCCTGTCTGTGGAATAGATGTGGGGGAAAGGGTCTGTGGTTTCACCCTGTCTGGAATAGATGTGGGGGAAAGGGTCTGTGGTTTCACCCTATCTGTGGAGTAGGTGTGGGGGAAAGGGTCTGTGGTTTCACCCTATCTGTGGAATTGATGTGGGGGAAAGAGTCTGTGGTTTCACCCTATCTGTGGAATAGATGTGGGGGAAAGGGTATGTGGTTTCACCCTGTCTGTGGAGTAGGTGTGGGGGAAAGAGTCTGTGGTTTCACCCTGTCTGTGGAATAGATGTGGGGGAAAGAGTCTGAGGTTTCACCCTGTCTGTGGAATAGATGTGGGGGAAAGGGTCTGTGGTTTCACCCTGTCTGTGGAGTAGGTGTGGGGGAAAGGGTCTGTGGTTTCACCCTGTCTGTGGAGTAGGTGTGTGGGAAAGAGTCTGTGGTTTCACCCTGTCTGTGGAGTAGATGTGGGGGGAAGGGTCTGTGGTTTCACCCTGTCTGTGGAGTAGATGTGGGGGAAAGAGTCGGTAGTTTCACCCTGTCTGTGGAGTAGATGTGGGGGAAAGAGTCTGTAGTTTCACCCTGTCTGTGGAGTAGATGTGGGGGAAAGAGTCTGTGGTTTCACCCTGTCTGTGGAATAGATGTGGGTGAAAGAGTCTGTGGTTTCACCCTGTCTGTGGAGTAGATGTGGGGGAAAGAGTCTGTGGTTTCACCCTGTCTGTGGAGTAGATGTGGGGGAAAGAGTCGGTAGTTTCACCCTGTCTGTGGAGTAGATGTGGGGGAAAGAGTCTGTAGTTTCACCCTGTCTGTGGAGTAGATGTGGGGGAAAGAGTCTGTGGTTTCACCCTGTCTGTGGAATAGATGTGGGGGAAAGGGTCTGTGGTTTCACCCTGTCTGTGGAGTAGGTGTGGGGGAAAGAGTCTGTGGTTTCACCCTGTCTGTGGAATAGATGTGGGGGAAAGGGTCTGTGGTTTCACCCTGTCTGTGGAATAGATGTGGGGGAAAGGGTCTGTGGTTTCACCCTGTCTGTGGAGTAGGTGTGGGGGAAAGGGTCTGTGGTTTCACCCTGTCTGTGGAGTAGGTGTGTGGGAAAGAGTCTGTGGTTTCACCCTGTCTGTGGAGTAGATGTGGGGGGAAGGGTCTGTGGTTTCACCCTGTCTGTGGAGTAGATGTGGGGGAAAGAGTCGGTAGTTTCACCCTGTCTGTGGAGTAGATGTGGGGGAAAGAGTCTGTAGTTTCACCCTGTCTGTGGAATAGATGTGGGGGAAAGAGTCTGAGGTTTCACCCTGTCTGTGGAATAGATGTGGGGGAAAGGGTCTGTGGTTTCACCCTGTCTGTGGAGTAGGTGTGTGGGAAAGAGTCTGTGGTTTCACCCTGTCTGTGGAGTAGATGTGGGGGGAAGGGTCTGTGGTTTCACCCTGTCTGTGGAGTAGATGTGGGGGAAAGAGTCGGTAGTTTCACCCTGTCTGTGGAGTAGATGTGGGGGAAAGAGTCTGTAGTTTCACCCTGTCTGTGGAGTAGATGTGGGGGAAAGAGTCTGTGGTTTCACCCTGTCTGTGGAATAGATGTGGGTGAAAGAGTCTGTGGTTTCACCCTGTCTGTGGAGTAGATGTGGGGGAAAGAGTCTGTGGTTTCACCCTGTCTGTGGAGTAGATGTGGGGGAAAGAGTCGGTAGTTTCACCCTGTCTGTGGAGTAGATGTGGGGGAAAGAGTCTGTAGTTTCACCCTGTCTGTGGAGTAGATGTGGGGGAAAGAGTCTGTGGTTTCACCCTGTCTGTGGAATAGATGTGGGGGAAAGGGTCTGTGGTTTCACCCTGTCTGTGGAGTAGGTGTGGGGGAAAGAGTCTGTGGTTTCACCCTGTCTGTGGAATAGATGTGGGGGAAAGGGTCTGTGGTTTCACCCTGTCTGTGGAGTAGGTGTGGGGGAAAGAGTCTGTGGTTTCACCCTGTCTGTGGAATAGATGTGGGGGAAAGAGTCTGAGGTTTCACCCTGTCTGTGGAATAGATGTGGGGGAAAGGGTCTGTGGTTTCACCCTGTCTGTGGAGTAGGTGTGGGGGAAAGGGTCTGTGGTTTCACCCTGTCTGTGGAGTAGGTGTGTGGGAAAGAGTCTGTGGTTTCACCCTGTCTGTGGAGTAGATGTGGGGGGAAGGGTCTGTGGTTTCACCCTGTCTGTGGAGTAGATGTGGGGGAAAGAGTCGGTAGTTTCACCCTGTCTGTGGAGTAGATGTGGGGGAAAGAGTCTGTAGTTTCACCCTGTCTGTGGAGTAGATGTGGGGGAAAGAGTCTGTGGTTTCACCCTGTCTGTGGAATAGATGTGGGTGAAAGAGTCTGGTTTCACCCTGTCTGTGGAGTAGATGTGGGGGAAAGAGTCTGTGGTTTCACCCTGTCTGTGGAATAGATGTGGGAGAAAGGGTCTGTGGTTTCACCCTGTCTGTGGAGTAGGTGTGGGGGAAAGAGTCTGTGGTTTCACCCTGTCTGTGGAATAGATGTGGGGGAAAGGGTCTGTGGTTTCACCCTGTCTGTGGAGTAGGTGTGGGGGAAAGAGTCTGTGGTTTCACCCTGTCTGTGGAATAGATGTGGGGGAAAGGGTCTGTGGTTTCACCCTGTCTGTGGAGTAGGTGTGGGGGAAAGAGTCTGTGGTTTCACCCTGTCTGTGGAATAGATGTGGGGGAAAGGTTCTGGTTTCACCCTGTCTGTGGAGTAGGTGTGGGGGAAAGAGTATGTGGTTTCACCCTGTCTGTGGAATAGATGTGGGGGAAAGGGTCTGGTTTCACCCTGTCTGTGGAGTAGGTGTGGGGGAAAGAGTCTGTGGAATAGATGTGGGGGAAAGAGTCTGAGGTTTCACCCTGTCTGTGGAATAGATGTGGGGGAAAGAGTCTGGTTTCACCCTGTCTGTGGACTAGATCTGGGGGAAAGGGTCTGTGGTTTCACCCTGTCTGTGGAATAGATGTGGGGGAAAGAGTCTGAGGTTTCACCCTGTCTGTGGAATAGATGTGGGGGAAAGAGTCTGTGGTTTCATCCTGTCTGTGGAGTAGATGTGGGGGAAAGAGTCGGTAGTTTCACCCTGTCTGTGGAGTTGATGTGGGGGGAAGGGTCTGTGGTTTCACCCTGTCTGGAATAGATGTGGGGAAAGGGTCTGTGGTTTCACCCTGTCTGTTGAGTAAATGTGGGGGAAAGAGCCTGAGGTTTCACCGTCTGTGGAATAGATGTGGGAGAAAGGGTGTGTGGTTTCACCCTGTCTGTGGAGTAGATGTCAGGGAAAGGGTCTGTGGTTTCACCCTGTCTGGAATAGATGTGGGGTAAAGGGTCTGTGGTTTCACCCTGTCTGTGGAATAGATGTGGGAGAAAGAGTCTGGTTTCACCCTGTCTGTGGACTAAATCTGGGGGAAAGGGTCTGGTTTCACCCTGTCTGTGGACTAGATCTGGGGGAAAGGGTCTGTGGTTTCACCCATCTCTGTGGAATAGATATGGGGGAAAGGGTCTGTGGTTTCACCCTGTCTGTGCAGTAGGTGTGGGGGAAAGAGTCTGTGGTTTCACCCTGTCTGTGGAATAGTTGTGGGGGAAAGGGTCTGTGGTTTCACCCTGTCTGTGGAATAAATGTGGGAGAAAGAGTCTGGTTTCACCCTGTTTGTGGAATAGATGTGGGGGAAAGAGTCTGTGGAATAGATGTGGGGGAAAGAGTCTGAGGTTTCACCCTGTCTGTGGAATAGATGTGGGGGAAAGGGTCTGTGGTTTCACCCTGTCTGGAATAGATGTGGGGGAAAGGGTCTGTGGTTTCACCCTATCTGTGGAGTAGGTGTGGGGGAAAGGGTCTGTGGTTTCACCCTATCTGTGGAATTGATGTGGGGGAAAGAGTCTGTGGTTTCACCCTATCTGTGGAATAGATGTGGGGGAAAGGGTCTGTGGTTTCACCCTGTCTGTGGAGTAGGTGTGGGGGAAAGAGTCTGTGGTTTCACCCTGTCTGTGGAATAGATGTGGGGGAAAGAGTCTGAGGTTTCACCCTGTCTGTGGAATAGGTGTGGGGGAAAGGGTCTGTGGTTTCACCCTGTCTGTGGAGTAGGTGTGTGGGAAAGAGTCTGTGGTTTCACCCTGTCTGTGGAGTAGATGTGGGGGGAAGGGTCTGTGGTTTCACCCTGTCTGTGGAGTAGATGTGGGGGAAAGAGTCGGTAGTTTCACCCTGTCTGTGGAGTAGATGTGGGGGAAAGAGTCTGTGGAATAGATGTGGGAGAAAGAGTCTGAGGTTTCACCCTGTCTGTGGAATAGATGTGGGGGAAAGGGTCTGTGGTTTCACCCTGTCTGGAATAGATGTGGGGGAAAGGGTCTGTGGTTTCACCCTATCTGTGGAGTAGGTGTGGGGGAAAGGGTCTGTGGTTTCACCCTATCTGTGGAATTGATGTGGGGGAAAGAGTCTGTGGTTTCACCCTATCTGTGGAATAGATGTGGGGGAAAGGGTCTGTGGTTTCACCCTGTCTGTGGAGTAGGTGTGGGGGAAAGAGTCTGTGGTTTCACCCTGTCTGTGGAATAGATGTGGGGGAAAGAGTCTGAGGTTTCACCCTGTCTGTGGAATAGGTGTGGGGGAAAGGGTCTGTGGTTTCACCCTGTCTGTGGAGTAGGTGTGTGGGAAAGAGTCTGTGGTTTCACCCTGTCTGTGGAGTAGATGTGGGGGGAAGGGTCTGTGGTTTCACCCTGTCTGTGGAGTAGATGTGGGGGAAAGAGTCGGTAGTTTCACCCTGTCTGTGGAGTAGATGTGGGGGAAAGAGTCTGTGGAATAGATGTGGGAGAAAGAGTCTGAGGTTTCACCCTGTCTGTGGAATAGATGTGGGGGAAAGGGTCTGTGGTTTCACCCTGTCTGGAATAGATGTGGGGGAAAGGGTCTGTGGTTTCACCCTATCTGTGGAGTAGGTGTGGGGGAAAGGGTCTGTGGTTTCACCCTATCTGTGGAATTGATGTGGGGGAAAGAGTCTGTGGTTTCACCCTATCTGTGGAATAGATGTGGGGGAAAGGGTATGTGGTTTCACCCTGTCTGTGGAGTAGGTGTGGGGGAAAGAGTCTGTGGTTTCACCCTGTCTGTGGAATAGATGTGGGGGAAAGAGTCTGAGGTTTCACCCTGTCTGTGGAATAGATGTGGGGGAAAGGGTCTGTGGTTTCACCCTGTCTGTGGAGTAGGTGTGGGGGAAAGGGTCTGTGGTTTCACCCTGTCTGTGGAGTAGGTGTGTGGGAAAGAGTCTGTGGTTTCACCCTGTCTGTGGAGTAGATGTGGGGGGAAGGGTCTGTGGTTTCACCCTGTCTGTGGAGTAGATGTGGGGGAAAGAGTCGGTAGTTTCACCCTGTCTGTGGAGTAGATGTGGGGGAAAGAGTCTGTAGTTTCACCCTGTCTGTGGAGTAGATGTGGGGGAAAGAGTCTGTGGTTTCAACCTGTCTGTGGAATAGATGTGGGTGAAAGAGTCTGTGGTTTCACCCTGTCTGTGGAGTAGATGTGGGGGAAAGAGTCTGTGGTTTCACCCTGTCTGTGGAGTAGATGTGGGGGAAAGAGTCGGTAGTTTCACCCTGTCTGTGGAGTAGATGTGGGGGAAAGAGTCTGTAGTTTCACCCTGTCTGTGGAGTAGATGTGGGGGAAAGAGTCTGTGGTTTCACCCTGTCTGTGGAATAGATGTGGGGGAAAGGGTCTGTGGTTTCACCCTGTCTGTGGAGTAGGTGTGGGGGAAAGAGTCTGTGGTTTCACCCTGTCTGTGGAATAGATGTGGGGGAAAGGGTCTGTGGTTTCACCCTGTCTGTGGAATAGATGTGGGGGAAAGGTTCTGTGGTTTCACCCTGTCTGTGGAGTAGGTGTGGGGGAAAGGGTCTGTGGTTTCACCCTGTCTGTGGAGTAGGTGTGTGGGAAAGAGTCTGTGGTTTCACCCTGTCTGTGGAGTAGATGTGGGGGGAAGGGTCTGTGGTTTCACCCTGTCTGTGGAGTAGATGTGGGGGAAAGAGTCGGTAGTTTCACCCTGTCTGTGGAGTAGATGTGGGGGAAAGAGTCTGTAGTTTCACCCTGTCTGTGGAATAGATGTGGGGGAAAGAGTCTGAGGTTTCACCCTGTCTGTGGAATAGATGTGGGGGAAAGGGTCTGTGGTTTCACCCTGTCTGTGGAGTAGGTGTGTGGGAAAGAGTCTGTGGTTTCACCCTGTCTGTGGAGTAGATGTGGGGGGAAGGGTCTGTGGTTTCACCCTGTCTGTGGAGTAGATGTGGGGGAAAGAGTCGGTAGTTTCACCCTGTCTGTGGAGTAGATGTGGGGGAAAGAGTCTGTAGTTTCACCCTGTCTGTGGAGTAGATGTGGGGGAAAGAGTCTGTGGTTTCACCCTGTCTGTGGAATAGATGTGGGTGAAAGAGTCTGTGGTTTCACCCTGTCTGTGGAGTAGATGTGGGGGAAAGAGTCTGTGGTTTCACCCTGTCTGTGGAGTAGATGTGGGGGAAAGAGTCGGTAGTTTCACCCTGTCTGTGGAGTAGATGTGGGGGAAAGAGTCTGTAGTTTCACCCTGTCTGTGGAGTAGATGTGGGGGAAAGAGTCTGTGGTTTCACCCTGTCTGTGGAATAGATGTGGGGGAAAGGGTCTGTGGTTTCACCCTGTCTGTGGAGTAGGTGTGGGGGAAAGAGTCTGTGGTTTCACCCTGTCTGTGGAATAGATGTGGGGGAAAGGGTCTGTGGTTTCACCCTGTCTGTGGAGTAGGTGTGGGGGAAAGAGTCTGTGGTTTCACCCTGTCTGTGGAATAGATGTGGGGGAAAGAGTCTGAGGTTTCACCCTGTCTGTGGAATAGATGTGGGGGAAAGGGTCTGTGGTTTCACCCTGTCTGTGGAGTAGGTGTGGGGGAAAGGGTCTGTGGTTTCACCCTGTCTGTGGAGTAGGTGTGTGGGAAAGAGTCTGTGGTTTCACCCTGTCTGTGGAGTAGATGTGGGGGGAAGGGTCTGTGGTTTCACCCTGTCTGTGGAGTAGATGTGGGGGAAAGAGTCGGTAGTTTCACCCTGTCTGTGGAGTAGATGTGGGGGAAAGAGTCTGTAGTTTCACCCTGTCTGTGGAGTAGATGTGGGGGAAAGAGTCTGTGGTTTCACCCTGTCTGTGGAATAGATGTGGGTGAAAGAGTCTGGTTTCACCCTGTCTGTGGAGTAGATGTGGGGGAAAGAGTCTGTGGTTTCACCCTGTCTGTGGAATAGATGTGGGAGAAAGGGTCTGTGGTTTCACCCTGTCTGTGGAGTAGGTGTGGGGGAAAGAGTCTGTGGTTTCACCCTGTCTGTGGAATAGATATGGGGGAAAGGGTCTGTGGTTTCACCCTGTCTGTGGAGTAGGTGTGGGGGAAAGAGTCTGTGGTTTCACCCTGTCTGTGGAATAGATGTGGGGGAAAGGGTCTGTGGTTTCACCCTGTCTGTGGAGTAGGTGTGGGGGAAAGAGTCTGTGGTTTCACCCTGTCTGTGGAATAGATGTGGGGGAAAGGGTCTGGTTTCACCCTGTCTGTGGAGTAGGTGTGGGGGAAAGAGTATGTGGTTTCACCCTGTCTGTGGAATAGATGTGGGGGAAAGGGTCTGGTTTCACCCTGTCTGTGGAGTAGGTGTGGGGGAAAGAGTCTGTGGAATAGATGTGGGGGAAAGAGTCTGAGGTTTCACCCTGTCTGTGGAATAGATGTGGGGGAAAGAGTCTGGTTTCACCCTGTCTGTGGACTAGATCTGGGGGAAAGGGTCTGTGGTTTCACCCTGTCTGTGGAATAGATGTGGGGGAAAGAGTCTGAGGTTTCACCCTGTCTGTGGAATAGATGTGGGGGAAAGAGTCTGTGGTTTCATCCTGTCTGTGGAGTAGATGTGGGGGAAAGAGTCGGTAGTTTCACCCTGTCTGTGGAGTTGATGTGGGGGGAAGGGTCTGTGGTTTCACCCTGTCTGGAATAGATGTGGGGAAAGGGTCTGTGGTTTCACCCTGTCTGTTGAGTAAATGTGGGGGAAAGAGCCTGAGGTTTCACCGTCTGTGGAATAGATGTGGGAGAAAGGGTGTGTGGTTTCACCCTGTCTGTGGAGTAGATGTCAGGGAAAGGGTCTGTGGTTTCACCCTGTCTGGAATAGATGTGGGGTAAAGGGTCTGTGGTTTCACCCTGTCTGTGGAATAGATGTGGGAGAAAGAGTCTGGTTTCACCCTGTCTGTGGACTAAATCTGGGGGAAAGGGTCTGGTTTCACCCTGTCTGTGGACTAGATCTGGGGGAAAGGGTCTGTGGTTTCACCCATCTCTGTGGAATAGATATGGGGGAAAGGGTCTGTGGTTTCACCCTGTCTGTGCAGTAGGTGTGGGGGAAAGAGTCTGTGGTTTCACCCTGTCTGTGGAATAGTTGTGGGGGAAAGGGTCTGTGGTTTCACCCTGTCTGTGGAATAAATGTGGGAGAAAGAGTCTGGTTTCACCCTGTTTGTGGAATAGATGTGGGGGAAAGAGTCTGTGGAATAGATGTGGGGGAAAGAGTCTGAGGTTTCACCCTGTCTGTGGAATAGATGTGGGGGAAAGGGTCTGTGGTTTCACCCTGTCTGGAATAGATGTGGGGGAAAGGGTCTGTGGTTTCACCCTATCTGTGGAGTAGGTGTGGGGGAAAGGGTCTGTGGTTTCACCCTATCTGTGGAATTGATGTGGGGGAAAGAGTCTGTGGTTTCACCCTATCTGTGGAATAGATGTGGGGGAAAGGGTCTGTGGTTTCACCCTGTCTGTGGAGTAGGTGTGGGGGAAAGAGTCTGTGGTTTCACCCTGTCTGTGGAATAGATGTGGGGGAAAGAGTCTGAGGTTTCACCCTGTCTGTGGAATAGGTGTGGGGGAAAGGGTCTGTGGTTTCACCCTGTCTGTGGAGTAGGTGTGTGGGAAAGAGTCTGTGGTTTCACCCTGTCTGTGGAGTAGATGTGGGGGGAAGGGTCTGTGGTTTCACCCTGTCTGTGGAGTAGATGTGGGGGAAAGAGTCGGTAGTTTCACCCTGTCTGTGGAGTAGATGTGGGTGAAAGAGTCTGTAGTTTCACCCTGTCTGTGGAGTAGATGTGGGGGAAAGAGTCTGTGGTTTCACCCTGTCTGTGGAATAGATGTGGGGGAAAGGGTCTGTGGTTTCACCCTGTCTGTGGAGTAGGTGTGGGGGAAAGAGTCTGTGGTTTCACCCTGTCTGTGGAATAGATGTGGGGGAAAGGGTCTGTGGTTTCACCCTGTCTGTGGAATAGATGTGGGGGAAAGGGTCTGTGGTTTCACCCTGTCTGTGGAGTAGGTGTGGGGGAAAGGGTCTGTGGTTTCACCCTGTCTGTGGAGTAGGTGTGTGGGAAAGAGTCTGTGGTTTCACCCGGTCTGTGGAGTAGATGTGGGGGGAAGGGTCTGTGGTTTCACCCTGTCTGTGGAGTAGATGTGGGGGAAAGAGTCGGTAGTTTCACCCTGTCTGTGGAGTAGATGTGGGGGAAAGAGTCTGTAGTTTCACCCTGTCTGTGGAATAGATGTGGGGGAAAGAGTCTGAGGTTTCACCCTGTCTGTGGAATAGATGTGGGGGAAAGGGTCTGTGGTTTCACCCTGTCTGTGGAGTAGGTGTGTGGGAAAGAGTCTGTGGTTTCACCCTGTCTGTGGAGTAGATGTGGGGGGAAGGGTCTGTGGTTTCACCCTGTCTGTGGAGTAGATGTGGGGGAAAGAGTCTGTGGTTTCACCCTGTCTGTGGAATAGATGTGGGTGAAAGAGTCTGGTTTCACCCTGTCTGTGGAGTAGATGTGGGGGAAAGAGTCTGTGGTTTCACCCTGTCTGTGGAATAGATGTGGGAGAAAGGGTCTGTGGTTTCACCCTGTCTGTGGAGTAGGTGTGGGGGAAAGAGTCTGTGGTTTCACCCTGTCTGTGGAATAGATGTGGGGGAAAGGGTCTGTGGTTTCACCCTGTCTGTGGAGTAGGTGTGGGGGAAAGAGTCTGTGGTTTCACCCTGTCTGTGGAATAGATGTGGGGGAAAGGGTCTGTGGTTTCACCCTGTCTGTGGAGTAGGTGTGGGGGAAAGAGTCTGTGGTTTCACCCTGTCTGTGGAATAGATGTGGGGGAAAGGGTCTGGTTTCACCCTGTCTGTGGAGTAGGTGTGGGGGAAAGAGTATGTGGTTTCACCCTGTCTGTGGAATAGATGTGGGGGAAAGGGTCTGGTTTCACCCTGTCTGTGGAGTAGGTGTGGGGGAAAGAGTCTGTGGAATAGATGTGGGGGAAAGAGTCTGAGGTTTCACCCTGTCTGTGGAATAGATGTGGGGGAAAGAGTCTGGTTTCACCCTGTCTGTGGACTAGATCTGGGGGAAAGGGTCTGTGGTTTCACCCTGTCTGTGGAATAGATGTGGGGGAAAGAGTCTGAGGTTTCACCCTGTCTGTGGAATAGATGTGGGGGAAAGAGTCTGTGGTTTCATCCTGTCTGTGGAGTAGATGTGGGGGAAAGAGTCGGTAGTTTCACCCTGTCTGTGGAGTTGATGTGGGGGGAAGGGTCTGTGGTTTCACCCTGTCTGGAATAGATGTGGGGAAAGGGTCTGTGGTTTCACCCTGTCTGTTGAGTAAATGTGGGGGAAAGAGCCTGAGGTTTCACCGTCTGTGGAATAGATGTGGGAGAAAGGGTGTGTGGTTTCACCCTGTCTGTGGAGTAGATGTCAGGGAAAGGGTCTGTGGTTTCACCCTGTCTGGAATAGATGTGGGGTAAAGGGTCTGTGGTTTCACCCTGTCTGTGGAATAGATGTGGGAGAAAGAGTCTGGTTTCACCCTGTCTGTGGACTAAATCTGGGGGAAAGGGTCTGGTTTCACCCTGTCTGTGGACTAGATCTGGGGGAAAGGGTCTGTGGTTTCACCCATCTCTGTGGAATAGATATGGGGGAAAGGGTCTGTGGTTTCACCCTGTCTGTGCAGTAGGTGTGGGGGAAAGAGTCTGTGGTTTCACCCTGTCTGTGGAATAGTTGTGGGGGAAAGGGTCTGTGGTTTCACCCTGTCTGTGGAATAAATGTGGGAGAAAGAGTCTGGTTTCACCCTGTTTGTGGAATAGATGTGGGGGAAAGAGTCTGTGGAATAGATGTGGGGGAAAGAGTCTGAGGTTTCACCCTGTCTGTGGAATAGATGTGGGGGAAAGGGTCTGTGGTTTCACCCTGTCTGGAATAGATGTGGGGGAAAGGGTCTGTGGTTTCACCCTATCTGTGGAGTAGGTGTGGGGGAAAGGGTCTGTGGTTTCACCCTATCTGTGGAATTGATGTGGGGGAAAGAGTCTGTGGTTTCACCCTATCTGTGGAATAGATGTGGGGGAAAGGGTCTGTGGTTTCACCCTGTCTGTGGAGTAGGTGTGGGGGAAAGAGTCTGTGGTTTCACCCTGTCTGTGGAATAGATGTGGGGGAAAGAGTCTGAGGTTTCACCCTGTCTGTGGAATAGGTGTGGGGGAAAGGGTCTGTGGTTTCACCCTGTCTGTGGAGTAGGTGTGTGGGAAAGAGTCTGTGGTTTCACCCTGTCTGTGGAGTAGATGTGGGGGGAAGGGTCTGTGGTTTCACCCTGTCTGTGGAGTAGATGTGGGGGAAAGAGTCGGTAGTTTCACCCTGTCTGTGGAGTAGATGTGGGTGAAAGAGTCTGTGGTTTCACCCTGTCTGTGGAGTAGATGTGGGGGAAAGAGTCTGTGGTTTCACCCTGTCTGTGGAGTAGATGTGGGGGAAAGAGTCGGTAGTTTCACCCTGTCTGTGGAGTAGATGTGGGGGAAAGAGTCTGTAGTTTCACCCTGTCTGTGGAGTAGATGTGGGGGAAAGAGTCTGTGGTTTCACCCTGTCTGTGGAATAGATGTGGGGGAAAGGGTCTGTGGTTTCACCCTGTCTGTGGAGTAGGTGTGGGGGAAAGAGTCTGTGGTTTCACCCTGTCTGTGGAATAGATGTGGGGGAAAGGGTCTGTGGTTTCACCCTGTCTGTGGAATAGATGTGGGGGAAAGGGTCTGTGGTTTCACCCTGTCTGTGGAGTAGGTGTGGGGGAAAGGGTCTGTGGTTTCACCCTGTCTGTGGAGTAGGTGTGTGGGAAAGAGTCTGTGGTTTCACCCTGTCTGTGGAGTAGATGTGGGGGGAAGGGTCTGTGGTTTCACCCTGTCTGTGGAGTAGATGTGGGGGAAAGAGTCGGTAGTTTCACCCTGTCTGTGGAGTAGATGTGGGGGAAAGAGTCTGTAGTTTCACCCTGTCTGTGGAATAGATGTGGGGGAAAGAGTCTGAGGTTTCACCCTGTCTGTGGAATAGATGTGGGGGAAAGGGTCTGTGGTTTCACCCTGTCTGTGGAGTAGGTGTGTGGGAAAGAGTCTGTGGTTTCACCCTGTCTGTGGAGTAGATGTGGGGGGAAGGGTCTGTGGTTTCACCCTGTCTGTGGAGTAGGTGTGGGGGAAAGAGTCTGTGGTTTCACCCTGTCTGTGGAATAGATGTGGGGGAAAGGGTCTGTGGTTTCACCCTGTCTGTGGAGTAGGTGTGGGGGAAAGAGTCTGTGGTTTCACCCTGTCTGTGGAATAGATGTGGGGGAAAGAGTCTGAGGTTTCACCCTGTCTGTGGAATAGATGTGGGGGAAAGGGTCTGTGGTTTCACCCTGTCTGTGGAGTAGGTGTGGGGGAAAGGGTCTGTGGTTTCACCCTGTCTGTGGAGTAGGTGTGTGGGAAAGAGTCTGTGGTTTCACCCTGTCTGTGGAGTAGATGTGGGGGGAAGGGTCTGTGGTTTCACCCTGTCTGTGGAGTAGATGTGGGGGAAAGAGTCGGTAGTTTCACCCTGTCTGTGGAGTAGATGTGGGGGAAAGAGTCTGTAGTTTCACCCTGTCTGTGGAGTAGATGTGGGGGAAAGAGTCTGTGGTTTCACCCTGTCTGTGGAATAGATGTGGGTGAAAGAGTCTGGTTTCACCCTGTCTGTGGAGTAGATGTGGGGGAAAGAGTCTGTGGTTTCACCCTGTCTGTGGAATAGATGTGGGAGAAAGGGTCTGTGGTTTCACCCTGTCTGTGGAGTAGGTGTGGGGGAAAGAGTCTGTGGTTTCACCCTGTCTGTGGAATAGATGTGGGGGAAAGGGTCTGTGGTTTCACCCTGTCTGTGGAGTAGGTGTGGGGGAAAGAGTCTGTGGTTTCACCCTGTCTGTGGAATAGATGTGGGGGAAAGGGTCTGTGGTTTCACCCTGTCTGTGGAGTAGGTGTGGGGGAAAGAGTCTGTGGTTTCACCCTGTCTGTGGAATAGATGTGGGGGAAAGGGTCTGGTTTCACCCTGTCTGTGGAGTAGGTGTGGGGGAAAGAGTATGTGGTTTCACCCTGTCTGTGGAATAGATGTGGGGGAAAGGGTCTGGTTTCACCCTGTCTGTGGAGTAGGTGTGGGGGAAAGAGTCTGTGGAATAGATGTGGGGGAAAGAGTCTGAGGTTTCACCCTGTCTGTGGAATAGATGTGGGGGAAAGAGTCTGGTTTCACCCTGTCTGTGGACTAGATCTGGGGGAAAGGGTCTGTGGTTTCACCCTGTCTGTGGAATAGATGTGGGGGAAAGAGTCTGAGGTTTCACCCTGTCTGTGGAATAGATGTGGGGGAAAGAGTCTGTGGTTTCATCCTGTCTGTGGAGTAGATGTGGGGGAAAGAGTCGGTAGTTTCACCCTGTCTGTGGAGTTGATGTGGGGGGAAGGGTCTGTGGTTTCACCCTGTCTGGAATAGATGTGGGGAAAGGGTCTGTGGTTTCACCCTGTCTGTTGAGTAAATGTGGGGGAAAGAGCCTGAGGTTTCACCGTCTGTGGAATAGATGTGGGAGAAAGGGTGTGTGGTTTCACCCTGTCTGTGGAGTAGATGTCAGGGAAAGGGTCTGTGGTTTCACCCTGTCTGGAATAGATGTGGGGTAAAGGGTCTGTGGTTTCACCCTGTCTGTGGAATAGATGTGGGAGAAAGAGTCTGGTTTCACCCTGTCTGTGGACTAAATCTGGGGGAAAGGGTCTGGTTTCACCCTGTCTGTGGACTAGATCTGGGGGAAAGGGTCTGTGGTTTCACCCATCTCTGTGGAATAGATATGGGGGAAAGGGTCTGTGGTTTCACCCTGTCTGTGCAGTAGGTGTGGGGGAAAGAGTCTGTGGTTTCACCCTGTCTGTGGAATAGTTGTGGGGGAAAGGGTCTGTGGTTTCACCCTGTCTGTGGAATAAATGTGGGAGAAAGAGTCTGGTTTCACCCTGTTTGTGGAATAGATGTGGGGGAAAGAGTCTGTGGAATAGATGTGGGGGAAAGAGTCTGAGGTTTCATCCTGTCTGTGGAATAGATGTGGGGGAAAGGGTCTGTGGTTTCACCCTGTCTGGAATAGATGTGGGGGAAAGGGTCTGTGGTTTCACCCTATCTGTGGAGTAGGTGTGGGGGAAAGGGTCTGTGGTTTCACCCTATCTGTGGAATTGATGTGGGGGAAAGAGTCTGTGGTTTCACCCTATCTGTGGAATAGATGGGGGGAAAGGGTCTGTGGTTTCACCCTGTCTGTGGAGTAGGTGTGGGGGAAAGAGTCTGTGGTTTCACCCTGTCTGTGGAATAGATGTGGGGGAAAGAGTCTGAGGTTTCACCCTGTCTGTGGAATAGGTGTGGGGGAAAGGGTCTGTGGTTTCACCCTGTCTGTGGAGTAGGTGTGTGGGAAAGAGTCTGTGGTTTCACCCTGTCTGTGGAGTAGATGTGGGGGGAAGGGTCTGTGGTTTCACCCTGTCTGTGGAGTAGATGTGGGGGAAAGAGTCGGTAGTTTCACCCTGTCTGTGGAGTAGATGTGGGTGAAAGAGTCTGTGGTTTCACCCTGTCTGTGGAGTAGATGTGGGGGAAAGAGTCTGTGGTTTCACCCTGTCTGTGGAGTAGATGTGGGGGAAAGAGTCGGTAGTTTCACCCTGTCTGTGGAGTAGATGTGGGGGAAAGAGTCTGTAGTTTCACCCTGTCTGTGGAGTAGATGTGGGGGAAAGAGTCTGTGGTTTCACCCTGTCTGTGGAATAGATGTGGGGGAAAGGGTCTGTGGTTTCACCCTGTCTGTGGAGTAGGTGTGGGGGAAAGAGTCTGTGGTTTCACCCTGTCTGTGGAATAGATGTGGGGGAAAGGGTCTGTGGTTTCACCCTGTCTGTGGAGTAGGTGTGGGGGAAAGAGTCTGTGGTTTCACCCTGTCTGGAATAGATGTGGGGGAAAGAGTCTGAGGTTTCACCCTGTCTGTGGAATAGATGTGGGGGAAAGGGTCTGTGGTTTCACCCTGTCTGTGGAGTAGGTGTGGGGGAAAGGGTCTGTGGTTTCACCCTGTCTGTGGAGTAGGTGTGTGGGAAAGAGTCTGTGGTTTCACCCTGTCTGTGGAGTAGATATGGGGGGAAGGGTCTGTGGTTTCACCCTGTCTGTGGAGTAGATGTGGGGGAAAGAGTCGGTAGTTTCACCCTGTCTGTGGAGTAGATGTGGGGGAAAGAGTCTGTAGTTTCACCCTGTCTGTGGAGTAGGTGTGGGGGAAAGAGTCTGAGGTTTCACCCTGTCTGTGGAATAGGTGTGGGGGAAAGGGTCTGTGGTTTCACCCTGTCTGTGGAGTAGGTGTGTGGGAAAGAGTCTGTGGTTTCACCCTGTCTGTGGAGTAGATGTGGGGGGAAGGGTCTGTGGTTTCACCCTGTCTGTGGAGTAGATGTGGGGGAAAGAGTCGGTAGTTTCACCCTGTCTGTGGAGTAGATGTGGGTGAAAGAGTCTGTGGTTTCACCCTGTCTGTGGAGTAGATGTGGGGGAAAGAGTCTGTGGTTTCACCCTGTCTGTGGAGTAGATGTGGGGGAAAGAGTCGGTAGTTTCACCCTGTCTGTGGAGTAGATGTGGGGGAAAGAGTCTGTAGTTTCACCCTGTCTGTGGAGTAGATGTGGGGGAAAGAGTCTGTGGTTTCACCCTGTCTGTGGAATAGATGTGGGGGAAAGGGTCTGTGGTTTCACCCTGTCTGTGGAGTAGGTGTGGGGGAAAGAGTCTGTGGTTTCACCCTGTCTGTGGAATAGATGTGGGGGAAAGGGTCTGTGGTTTCACCCTGTCTGTGGAGTAGGTGTGGGGGAAAGAGTCTGTGGTTTCACCCTGTCTGTGGAATAGATGTGGGGGAAAGAGTCTGAGGTTTCACCCTGTCTGTGGAATAGATGTGGGGGAAAGGGTCTGTGGTTTCACCCTGTCTGTGGAGTAGGTGTGGGGGAAAGGGTCTGTGGTTTCACCCTGTCTGTGGAGTAGGTGTGTGGGAAAGAGTCTGTGGTTTCACCCTGTCTGTGGAGTAGATGTGGGGGGAAGGGTCTGTGGTTTCACCCTGTCTGTGGAGTAGATGTGGGGGAAAGAGTCGGTAGTTTCACCCTGTCTGTGGAGTAGATGTGGGGGAAAGAGTCTGTAGTTTCACCCTGTCTGTGGAGTAGGTGTGGGGGAAAGAGTCTGTGGTTTCACCCTGTCTGTGGAATAGATGTGGGGGAAAGGGTCTGTGGTTTCACCCTGTCTGTGGAGTAGGTGTGGGGGAAAGAGTCTGTGGTTTCACCCTGTCTGTGGAATAGATGTGGGGGAAAGGGTCTGTGGAGTAGGTGTGGGGGAAAGAGTCTGTGGTTTCACCCTGTCTGTGGAGTTGATGTGGGGGGAAGGGTCTGTGGTTTCACCCTGTCTGGAATAGATGTGGGGAAAGGGTCTGTGGTTTCACCCTGTCTGTGGAATAGATGTGGGGGAAAGAGTCTGAGGTTTCACCCTGTCTGTGGAATAGATGTGGGGGAAAGAGTCTGGTTTCACCCTGTCTGTGGACTAGATCTGGGGGAAAGGGTCTGTGGTTTCACCCTGTCTGTGGAATAGATGTGGGGGAAAGAGTCTGAGGTTTCACCCTGTCTGTGGAATAGATGTGGGGGAAAGAGTCTGTGGTTTCATCCTGTCTGTGGAGTAGATGTGGGGGAAAGAGTCGGTAGTTTCACCCTGTCTGTGGAGTTGATGTGGGGGGAAGGGTCTGGTTTCACACTGTTTGTGGAATAGATGTGGGGGAAAGAGTCTGTGGAATAGATGTGGGGGAAAGAGTCTGAGGTTTCACCCTGTCTGTGGAATAGATGTGGGGGAAAGGGTCTGTGGTTTCACCCTGTCTGGAATAGATGTGGGGGAAAGGGTCTGTGGTTTCACCCTATCTGTGGAGTAGGTGTGGGGGAAAGGGTCTGTGGTTTCACCCTATCTGTGGAATTGATGTGGGGGAAAGAGTCTGTGGTTTCACCCTATCTGTGGAATAGATGTGGGGGAAAGGGTCTGTGGTTTCACCCTGTCTGTGGAGTAGGTGTGGGGGAAAGAGTCTGTGGTTTCACCCTGTCTGTGGAATAGATGTGGGGGAAAGAGTCTGAGGTTTCACCCTGTCTGTGGAATAGATGTGGGGGAAAGGGTCTGTGGTTTCACCCTGTCTGTGGAGTAGGTGTGGGGGAAAGGGTCTGTGGTTTCACCCTGTCTGTGGAGTAGGTGTGTGGGAAAGAGTCTGTGGTTTCACCCTGTCTGTGGAGTAGATGTGGGGGGAAGGGTCTGTGGTTTCACCCTGTCTGTGGAGTAGATGTGGGGGAAAGAGTCGGTAGTTTCACCCTGTCTGTGGAGTTGATGTGGGGGGAAGGGTCTGTGGTTTCACCCTGTCTGGAATAGATGTGGGGAAAGGGTCTGTGGTTTCACCCTGTCTGTTGAGTAAATGTGGGGGAAAGAGCCTGAGGTTTCACCGTCTGTGGAATAGATGTGGGAGAAAGGGTGTGTGGTTTCACCCTGTCTGTGGAGTAGATGTCAGGGAAAGGGTCTGTGGTTTCACCCTGTCTGGAATAGATGTGGGGTAAAGGGTCTGTGGTTTCACCCTGTCTGTGGAATAGATGTGGGAGAAAGAGTCTGGTTTCACCCTGTCTGTGGACTAAATCTGGGGGAAAGGGTCTGGTTTCACCCTGTCTGTGGACTAGATCTGGGGGAAAGGGTCTGTGGTTTCACCCATCTCTGTGGAATAGATATGGGGGAAAGGGTCTGTGGTTTCACCCTGTCTGTGCAGTAGGTGTGGGGGAAAGAGTCTGTGGTTTCACCCTGTCTGTGGAATAGTTGTGGGGGAAAGGGTCTGTGGTTTCACCCTGTCTGTGGAATAAATGTGGGAGAAAGAGTCTGGTTTCACCCTGTTTGTGGAATAGATGTGGGGGAAAGAGTCTGTGGAATAGATGTGGGGGAAAGAGTCTGAGGTTTCACCCTGTCTGTGGAATAGATGTGGGGGAAAGGGTCTGTGGTTTCACCCTGTCTGGAATAGATGTGGGGGAAAGGGTCTGTGGTTTCACCCTATCTGTGGAGTAGGTGTGGGGGAAAGGGTCTGTGGTTTCACCCTATCTGTGGAATTGATGTGGGGGAAAGAGTCTGTGGTTTCACCCTATCTGTGGAATAGATGTGGGGGAAAGGGTCTGTGGTTTCACCCTGTCTGTGGAGTAGGTGTGGGGGAAAGAGTCTGTGGTTTCACCCTGTCTGTGGAATAGATGTGGGGGAAAGAGTCTGAGGTTTCACCCTGTCTGTGGAATAGGTGTGGGGGAAAGGGTCTGTGGTTTCACCCTGTCTGTGGAGTAGGTGTGTGGGAAAGAGTCTGTGGTTTCACCCTGTCTGTGGAGTAGATGTGGGGGGAAGGGTCTGTGGTTTCACCCTGTCTGTGGAGTAGATGTGGGGGAAAGAGTCGGTAGTTTCACCCTGTCTGTGGAGTAGATGTGGGTGAAAGAGTCTGTGGTTTCACCCTGTCTGTGGAGTAGATGTGGGGGAAAGAGTCTGTGGTTTCACCCTGTCTGTGGAGTAGATGTGGGGGAAAGAGTCGGTAGTTTCACCCTGTCTGTGGAGTAGATGTGGGGGAAAGAGTCTGTAGTTTCACCCTGTCTGTGGAGTAGATGTGGGGGAAAGAGTCTGTGGTTTCACCCTGTCTGTGGAATAGATGTGGGGGAAAGGGTCTGTGGTTTCACCCTGTCTGTGGAGTAGGTGTGGGGGAAAGAGTCTGTGGTTTCACCCTGTCTGTGGAATAGATGTGGGGGAAAGGGTCTGTGGTTTCACCCTGTCTGTGGAGTAGGTGTGGGGGAAAGAGTCTGTGGTTTCACCCTGTCTGTGGAACAGATGTGGGGGAAAGAGTCTGAGGTTTCACCCTGTCTGTGGAATAGATGTGGGGGAAAGGGTCTGTGGTTTCACCCTGTCTGTGGAGTAGGTGTGGGGGAAAGGGTCTGTGGTTTCACCCTGTCTGTGGAGTAGGTGTGTGGGAAAGAGTCTGTGGTTTCACCCTGTCTGTGGAGTAGATGTGGGGGGAAGGGTCTGTGGAGTAGATGTGGGGGAAAGAGTCGGTAGTTTCACCCTGTCTGTGGAGTAGATGTGGGGGAAAGAGTCTGTAGTTTCACCCTGTCTGTGGAGTAGGTGTGGGGGAAAGAGTCTGTGGTTTCACCCTGTCTGTGGAATAGATGTGGGGGAAAGGGTCTGTGGTTTCACCCTGTCTGTGGAGTAGGTGTGGGGGAAAGAGTCTGTGGTTTCACCCTGTCTGTGGAATAGATGTGGGGGAAAGGGTCTGTGGAGTAGGTGTGGGGGAAAGAGTCTGTGGTTTCACCCTGTCTGTGGAGTTGATGTGGGGGGAAGGGTCTGTGGTTTCACCCTGTCTGGAATAGATGTGGGGAAAGGGTCTGTGGTTTCACCCTGTCTGTGGAATAGATGTGGGGGAAAGAGTCTGAGGTTTCACCCTGTCTGTGGAATAGATGTGGGGGAAAGAGTCTGGTTTCACCCTGTCTGTGGACTAGATCTGGGGGAAAGGGTCTGTGGTTTCACCCTGTCTGTGGAATAGATGTGGGGGAAAGAGTCTGAGGTTTCACCCTGTCTGTGGAATAGATGTGGGGGAAAGAGTCTGTGGTTTCATCCTGTCTGTGGAGTAGATGTGGGGGAAAGAGTCGGTAGTTTCACCCTGTCTGTGGAGTTGATGTGGGGGGAAGGGTCTGTGGTTTCACCCTGTCTGGAATAGATGTGGGGAAAGGGTCTGTGGTTTCACCCTGTCTGTTGAGTAAATGTGGGGGAAAGAGCCTGAGGTTTCACCGTCTGTGGAATAGATGTGGGAGAAAGGGTGTGTGGTTTCACCCTGTCTGTGGAGTAGATGTCAGGGAAAGGGTCTGTGGTTTCACCCTGTCTGGAATAGATGTGGGGTAAAGGGTCTGTGGTTTCACCCTGTCTGTGGAATAGATGTGGGAGAAAGAGTCTGGTTTCACCCTGTCTGTGGACTAAATCTGGGGGAAAGGGTCTGGTTTCACCCTGTCTGTGGACTAGATCTGGGGGAAAGGGTCTGTGGTTTCACCCATCTCTGTGGAATAGATATGGGGGAAACGGTCTGTGGTTTCACCCTGTCTGTGCAGTAGGTGTGGGGGAAAGAGTCTGTGGTTTCACCCTGTCTGTGGAATAGTTGTGGGGGAAAGGGTCTGTGGTTTCACCCTGTCTGTGGAATAAATGTGGGAGAAAGAGTCTGGTTTCACCCTGTTTGTGGAATAGATGTGGGGGAAAGAGTCTGTGGAATAGATGTGGGGGAAAGAGTCTGAGGTTTCACCCTGTCTGTGGAATAGATGTGGGGGAAAGGGTCTGTGGTTTCACCCTGTCTGGAATAGATGTGGGGGAAAGGGTCTGTGGTTTCACCCTATCTGTGGAGTAGGTGTGGGGGAAAGGGTCTGTGGTTTCACCCTATCTGTGGAATTGATGTGGGGGAAAGAGTCTGTGGTTTCACCCTATCTGTGGAATAGATGTGGGGGAAAGGGTCTGTGGTTTCACCCTGTCTGTGGAGTAGGTGTGGGGGAAAGAGTCTGTGGTTTCACCCTGTCTGTGGAATAGATGTGGGGGAAAGAGTCTGAGGTTTCACCCTGTCTGTGGAATAGATGTGGGGGAAAGGGTCTGTGGTTTCACCCTGTCTGTGGAGTAGGTGTGGGGGAAAGGGTCTGTGGTTTCACCCTGTCTGTGGAGTAGGTGTGTGGGAAAGAGTCTGTGGTTTCACCCTGTCTGTGGAGTAGATGTGGGGGGAAGGGTCTGTGGTTTCACCCTGTCTGTGGAGTAGATGTGGGGGAAAGAGTCGGTAGTTTCACCCTGTCTGTGGAGTAGATGTGGGTGAAAGAGTCTGTGGTTTCACCCTGTCTGTGGAGTAGATGTGGGGGAAAGAGTCTGTGGTTTCACCCTGTCTGTGGAGTAGATGTGGGGGAAAGAGTCGTTAGTTTCACCCTGTCTGTGGAGTAGATGTGGGGGAAAGAGTCTGTAGTTTCACCCTGTCTGTGGAGTAGATGTGGGGGAAAGAGTCTGTGGTTTCACCCTGTCTGTGGAATAGATGTGGGGGAAAGGGTCTGTGGTTTCACCCTGTCTGTGGAGTAGGTGTGGGGGAAAGAGTCTGTGGTTTCACCCTGTCTGTGGAATAGATGTGGGGGAAAGGGTCTGTGGTTTCACCCTGTCTGTGGAGTAGGTGTGGGGGAAAGAGTCTGTGGTTTCACCCTGTCTGTGGAATAGATGTGGGGGAAAGAGTCTGAGGTTTCACCCTGTCTGTGGAATAGATGTGGGGGAAAGGGTCTGTGGTTTCACCCTGTCTGTGGAGTAGGTGTGGGGGAAAGGGTCTGTGGTTTCACCCTGTCTGTGGAGTAGGTGTGTGGGAAAGAGTCTGTGGTTTCACCCTGTCTGTGGAGTAGATGTGGGGGGAAGGGTCTGTGGTTTCACCCTGTCTGTGGAGTAGATGTGGGGGAAAGAGTCGGTAGTTTCACCCTGTCTGTGGAGTAGATGTGGGGGAAAGAGTCTGTAGTTTCACCCTGTCTGTGGAGTAGGTGTGGGGGAAAGAGTCTGTGGTTTCACCCTGTCTGTGGAATAGATGTGGGGGAAAGGGTCTGTGGTTTCACCCTGTCTGTGGAGTAGGTGTGGGGGAAAGAGTCTGTGGTTTCACCCTGTCTGTGGAATAGATGTGGGGGAAAGGGTCTGTGGAGTAGGTGTGGGGGAAAGAGTCTGTGGTTTCACCCTGTCTGTGGAGTTGATGTGGGGGGAAGGGTCTGTGGTTTCACCCTGTCTGGAATAGATGTGGGGAAAGGGTCTGTGGTTTCACCCTGTCTGTGGAATAGATGTGGGGGAAAGAGTCTGAGGTTTCACCCTGTCTGTGGAATAGATGTGGGGGAAAGAGTCTGGTTTCACCCTGTCTGTGGACTAGATCTGGGGGAAAGGGTCTGTGGTTTCACCCTGTCTGTGGAATAGATGTGGGGGAAAGAGTCTGAGGTTTCACCCTGTCTGTGGAATAGATGTGGGGGAAAGAGTCTGTGGTTTCATCCTGTCTGTGGAGTAGATGTGGGGGAAAGAGTCGGTAGTTTCACCCTGTCTGTGGAGTTGATGTGGGGGGAAGGGTCTGGTTTCACACTGTTTGTGGAATAGATGTGGGGGAAAGAGTCTGTGGAATAGATGTGGGGGAAAGAGTCTGAGGTTTCACCCTGTCTGTGGAATAGATGTGGGGGAAAGGGTCTGTGGTTTCACCCTGTCTGGAATAGATGTGGGGGAAAGGGTCTGTGGTTTCACCCTATCTGTGGAGTAGGTGTGGGGGAAAGGGTCTGTGGTTTCACCCTATCTGTGGAATTGATGTGGGGGAAAGAGTCTGTGGTTTCACCCTGTCTGTGGAATAGATGTGGGGGAAAGAGTCTGAGGTTTCACCCTGTCTGTGGAATAGATGTGGGGGAAAGGGTCTGTGGTTTCACCCTGTCTGTGGAGTAGGTGTGGGGGAAAGGGTCTGTGGTTTCACCCTGTCTGTGGAGTAGGTGTGTGGGAAAGAGTCTGTGGTTTCACCCTGTCTGTGGAGTAGATGTGGGGGGAAGGGTCTGTGGTTTCACCCTGTCTGTGGAGTAGATGTGGGGGAAAGAGTCGGTAGTTTCACCCTGTCTGTGGAGTTGATGTGGGGGGAAGGGTCTGTGGTTTCACCCTGTCTGGAATAGATGTGGGGAAAGGGTCTGTGGTTTCACCCTGTCTGTTGAGTAAATGTGGGGGAAAGAGCCTGAGGTTTCACCGTCTGTGGAATAGATGTGGGAGAAAGGGTGTGTGGTTTCACCCTGTCTGTGGAGTAGATGTCAGGGAAAGGGTCTGTGGTTTCACCCTGTCTGGAATAGATGTGGGGTAAAGGGTCTGTGGTTTCACCCTGTCTGTGGAATAGATGTGGGAGAAAGAGTCTGGTTTCACCCTGTCTGTGGACTAAATCTGGGGGAAAGGGTCTGGTTTCACCCTGTCTGTGGACTAGATCTGGGGGAAAGGGTCTGTGGTTTCACCCATCTCTGTGGAATAGATATGGGGGAAAGGGTCTGTGGTTTCACCCTGTCTGTGCAGTAGGTGTGGGGGAAAGAGTCTGTGGTTTCACCCTGTCTGTGGAATAGTTGTGGGGGAAAGGGTCTGTGGTTTCACCCTGTCTGTGGAATAAATGTGGGAGAAAGAGTCTGGTTTCACCCTGTTTGTGGAATAGATGTGGGGGAAAGAGTCTGTGGAATAGATGTGGGGGAAAGAGTCTGAGGTTTCACCCTGTCTGTGGAATAGATGTGGGGGAAAGGGTCTGTGGTTTCACCCTGTCTGGAATAGATGTGGGGGAAAGGGTCTGTGGTTTCACCCTATCTGTGGAGTAGGTGTGGGGGAAAGGGTCTGTGGTTTCACCCTATCTGTGGAATTGATGTGGGGGAAAGAGTCTGTGGTTTCACCCTATCTGTGGAATAGATGTGGGGGAAAGGGTCTGTGGTTTCACCCTGTCTGTGGAGTAGGTGTGGGGGAAAGAGTCTGTGGTTTCACCCTGTCTGTGGAATAGATGTGGGGGAAAGAGTCTGAGGTTTCACCCTGTCTGTGGAATAGGTGTGGGGGAAAGGGTCTGTGGTTTCACCCTGTCTGTGGAGTAGGTGTGGGGGAAAGAGTCTGTGGTTTCACCCTGTCTGTGGAATAGATGTGGGGGAAAGGGTCTGTGGTTTCACCCTGTCTGTGGAGTAGGTGTGGGGGAAAGAGTCTGTGGTTTCACCCTGTCTGTGGAATAGATGTGGGGGAAAGAGTCTGAGGTTTCACCCTGTCTGTGGAATAGATGTGGGGGAAAGGGTCTGTGGTTTCACCCTGTCTGTGGAGTAGGTGTGGGGGAAAGGGTCTGTGGTTTCACCCTGTCTGTGGAGTAGGTGTGTGGGAAAGAGTCTGTGGTTTCACCCTGTCTGTGGAGTAGATGTGGGGGGAAGGGTCTGTGGTTTCACCCTGTCTGTGGAGTAGATGTGGGGGAAAGAGTCGGTAGTTTCACCCTGTCTGTGGAGTAGATGTGGGGGAAAGAGTCTGTAGTTTCACCCTGTCTGTGGAGTAGGTGTGGGGGAAAGAGTCTGTGGTTTCACCCTGTCTGTGGAATAGATGTGGGGGAAAGGGTCTGTGGTTTCACCCTGTCTGTGGAGTAGGTGTGGGGGAAAGAGTCTGTGGTTTCACCCTGTCTGTGGAATAGATGTGGGGGAAAGGGTCTGTGGAGTAGGTGTGGGGGAAAGAGTCTGTGGTTTCACCCTGTCTGTGGAGTTGATGTGGGGGGAAGGGTCTGTGGTTTCACCCTGTCTGGAATAGATGTGGGGAAAGGGTCTGTGGTTTCACCCTGTCTGTGGAATAGATGTGGGGGAAAGAGTCTGAGGTTTCACCCTGTCTGTGGAATAGATGTGGGGGAAAGAGTCTGGTTTCACCCTGTCTGTGGACTAGATCTGGGGGAAAGGGTCTGTGGTTTCACCCTGTCTGTGGAATAGATGTGGGGGAAAGAGTCTGAGGTTTCACCCTGTCTGTGGAATAGATGTGGGGGAAAGAGTCTGTGGTTTCATCCTGTCTGTGGAGTAGATGTGGGGGAAAGAGTCGGTAGTTTCACCCTGTCTGTGGAGTTGATGTGGGGGGAAGGGTCTGGTTTCACACTGTTTGTGGAATAGATGTGGGGGAAAGAGTCTGTGGAATAGATGTGGGGGAAAGAGTCTGAGGTTTCACCCTGTCTGTGGAATAGATGTGGGGGAAAGGGTCTGTGGTTTCACCCTGTCTGGAATAGATGTGGGGGAAAGGGTCTGTGGTTTCACCCTATCTGTGGAGTAGGTGTGGGGGAAAGAGTCTGTGGTTTCACCCTGTCTGTGGAATAGATGTGGGGGAAAGAGTCTGAGGTTTCACCCTGTCTGTGGAATAGATGTGGGGGAAAGGGTCTGTGGTTTCACCCTGTCTGTGGAGTAGGTGTGGGGGAAAGAGTCTGTGGTTTCACCCTGTCTGTGGAATAGATGTGGGGGAAAGGGTCTGTGGTTTCACCCTGTCTGTGGAGTAGGTGTGGGGGAAAGAGTCTGTGGTTTCACCCTGTCTGTGGAATAGATGTGGGGGAAAGAGTCTGAGGTTTCACCCTGTCTGTGGAATAGATGTGGGGGAAAGGGTCTGTGGTTTCACCCTGTCTGTGGAGTAGGTGTGGGGGAAAGGGTCTGTGGTTTCACCCTGTCTGTGGAGTAGGTGTGTGGGAAAGAGTCTGTGGTTTCACCCTGTCTGTGGAGTAGATGTGGGGGGAAGGGTCTGTGGTTTCACCCTGTCTGTGGAGTAGATGTGGGGGAAAGAGTCGGTAGTTTCACCCTGTCTGTGGAGTAGATGTGGGGGAAAGAGTCTGTAGTTTCACCCTGTCTGTGGAGTAGGTGTGGGGGAAAGAGTCTGTGGTTTCACCCTGTCTGTGGAATAGATGTGGGGGAAAGGGTCTGTGGTTTCACCCTGTCTGTGGAGTAGGTGTGGGGGAAAGAGTCTGTGGTTTCACCCTGTCTGTGGAATAGATGTGGGGGAAAGGGTCTGTGGAGTAGGTGTGGGGGAAAGAGTCTGTGGTTTCACCCTGTCTGTGGAGTTGATGTGGGGGGAAGGGTCTGTGGTTTCACCCTGTCTGGAATAGATGTGGGGAAAGGGTCTGTGGTTTCACCCTGTCTGTGGAATAGATGTGGGGGAAAGAGTCTGAGGTTTCACCCTGTCTGTGGAATAGATGTGGGGGAAAGAGTCTGGTTTCACCCTGTCTGTGGACTAGATCTGGGGGAAAGGGTCTGTGGTTTCACCCTGTCTGTGGAATAGATGTGGGGGAAAGAGTCTGAGGTTTCACCCTGTCTGTGGAATAGATGTGGGGGAAAGAGTCTGTGGTTTCATCCTGTCTGTGGAGTAGATGTGGGGGAAAGAGTCGGTAGTTTCACCCTGTCTGTGGAGTTGATGTGGGGGGAAGGGTCTGGTTTCACACTGTTTGTGGAATAGATGTGGGGGAAAGAGTCTGTGGAATAGATGTGGGGGAAAGAGTCTGAGGTTTCACCCTGTCTGTGGAATAGATGTGGGGAAAAGGGTCTGTGGTTTCACCCTGTCTGGAATAGATGTGGGGGAAAGGGTCTGTGGTTTCACCCTATCTGTGGAGTAGGTGTGGGGGAAAGGGTCTGTGGTTTCACCCTATCTGTGGAATTGATGTGGGGGAAAGAGTCTGTGGTTTCACCCTATCTGTGGAATAGATGTGGGGGAAAGGGTCTGTGGTTTCACCCTGTCTGTGGAGTAGGTGTGGGGGAAAGAGTCTGTGGTTTCACCCTGTCTGTGGAATAGATGTGGGGGAAAGAGTCTGAGGTTTCACCCTGTCTGTGGAATAGATGTGGGGGAAAGGGTCTGTGGTTTCACCCTGTCTGTGGAGTAGGTGTGGGGGAAAGGGTCTGTGGTTTCACCCTGTCTGTGGAGTAGGTGTGTGGGAAAGAGTCTGTGGTTTCACCCTGTCTGTGGAGTAGATGTGGGGGGAAGGGTCTGTGGTTTCACCCTGTCTGTGGAGTAGATGTGGGGGAAAGAGTCGGTAGTTTCACCCTGTCTGTGGAGTTGATGTGGGGGGAAGGGTCTGTGGTTTCACCCTGTCTGGAATAGATGTGGGGAAAGGGTCTGTGGTTTCACCCTGTCTGTTGAGTAAATGTGGGGGAAAGAGCCTGAGGTTTCACCGTCTGTGGAATAGATGTGGGAGAAAGGGTGTGTGGTTTCACCCTGTCTGTGGAGTAGATGTCAGGGAAAGGGTCTGTGGTTTCACCCTGTCTGGAATAGATGTGGGGTAAAGGGTCTGTGGTTTCACCCTGTCTGTGGAATAGATGTGGGAGAAAGAGTCTGGTTTCACCCTGTCTGTGGACTAAATCTGGGGGAAAGGGTCTGGTTTCACCCTGTCTGTGGACTAGATCTGGGGGAAAGGGTCTGTGGTTTCACCCATCTCTGTGGAATAGATATGGGGGAAAGGGTCTGTGGTTTCACCCTGTCTGTGCAGTAGGTGTGGGGGAAAGAGTCTGTGGTTTCACCCTGTCTGTGGAATAGTTGTGGGGGAAAGGGTCTGTGGTTTCACCCTGTCTGTGGAATAAATGTGGGAGAAAGAGTCTGGTTTCACCCTGTTTGTGGAATAGATGTGGGGGAAAGAGTCTGTGGAATAGATGTGGGGGAAAGAGTCTGAGGTTTCACCCTGTCTGTGGAATAGATGTGGGGGAAAGGGTCTGTGGTTTCACCCTGTCTGGAATAGATGTGGGGGAAAGGGTCTGTGGTTTCACCCTATCTGTGGAGTAGGTGTGGGGGAAAGGGTCTGTGGTTTCACCCTATCTGTGGAATTGATGTGGGGGAAAGAGTCTGTGGTTTCACCCTATCTGTGGAATAGATGTGGGGGAAAGGGTCTGTGGTTTCACCCTGTCTGTGGAGTAGGTGTGGGGGAAAGAGTCTGTGGTTTCACCCTGTCTGTGGAATAGATGTGGGGGAAAGAGTCTGAGGTTTCACCCTGTCTGTGGAATAGGTGTGGGGGAAAGGGTCTGTGGTTTCACCCTGTCTGTGGAGTAGGTGTGTGGGAAAGAGTCTGTGGTTTCACCCTGTCTGTGGAGTAGATGTGGGGGGAAGGGTCTGTGGTTTCACCCTGTCTGTGGAGTAGATGTGGGGGAAAGAGTCGGTAGTTTCACCCTGTCTGTGGAGTAGATGTGGGTGAAAGAGTCTGTGGTTTCACCCTGTCTGTGGAGTAGATGTGGGGGAAAGAGTCTGTGGTTTCACCCTGTCTGTGGAGTAGATGTGGGGGAAAGAGTCGGTAGTTTCACCCTGTCTGTGGAGTAGATGTGGGGGAAAGAGTCTGTAGTTTCACCCTGTCTGTGGAGTAGATGTGGGGGAAAGAGTCTGTGGTTTCACCCTGTCTGTGGAATAGATGTGGGGGAAAGGGTCTGTGGTTTCACCCTGTCTGTGGAGTAGGTGTGGGGGAAAGAGTCTGTGGTTTCACCCTGTCTGTGGAATAGATGTGGGGGAAAGGGTCTGTGGTTTCACCCTGTCTGTGGAGTAGGTGTGGGGGAAAGAGTCTGTGGTTTCACCCTGTCTGTGGAATAGATGTGGGGGAAAGAGTCTGAGGTTTCACCCTGTCTGTGGAATAGATGTGGGGGAAAGGGTCTGTGGTTTCACCCTGTCTGTGGAGTAGGTGTGGGGGAAAGGGTCTGTGGTTTCACCCTGTCTGTGGAGTAGGTGTGTGGGAAAGAGTCTGTGGTTTCACCCTGTCTGTGGAGTAGATGTGGGGGGAAGGGTCTGTGGAGTAGATGTGGGGGAAAGAGTCGGTAGTTTCACCCTGTCTGTGGAGTAGATGTGGGGGAAAGAGTCTGTAGTTTCACCCTGTCTGTGGAGTAGGTGTGGGGGAAAGAGTCTGTGGTTTCACCCTGTCTGTGGAATAGATGTGGGGGAAAGGGTCTGTGGTTTCACCCTGTCTGTGGAGTAGGTGTGGGGGAAAGAGTCTGTGGTTTCACCCTGTCTGTGGAATAGATGTGGGGGAAAGGGTCTGTGGAGTAGGTGTGGGGGAAAGAGTCTGTGGTTTCACCCTGTCTGTGGAGTTGATGTGGGGGGAAGGGTCTGTGGTTTCACCCTGTCTGGAATAGATGTGGGGAAAGGGTCTGTGGTTTCACCCTGTCTGTGGAATAGATGTGGGGGAAAGAGTCTGAGGTTTCACCCTGTCTGTGGAATAGATGTGGGGGAAAGAGTCTGGTTTCACCCTGTCTGTGGACTAGATCTGGGGGAAAGGGTCTGTGGTTTCACCCTGTCTGTGGAATAGATGTGGGGGAAAGAGTCTGAGGTTTCACCCTGTCTGTGGAATAGATGTGGGGGAAAGAGTCTGTGGTTTCATCCTGTCTGTGGAGTAGATGTGGGGGAAAGAGTCGGTAGTTTCACCCTGTCTGTGGAGTTGATGTGGGGGGAAGGGTCTGTGGTTTCACCCTGTCTGGAATAGATGTGGGGAAAGGGTCTGTGGTTTCACCCTGTCTGTTGAGTAAATGTGGGGGAAAGAGCCTGAGGTTTCACCGTCTGTGGAATAGATGTGGGAGAAAGGGTGTGTGGTTTCACCCTGTCTGTGGAGTAGATGTCAGGGAAAGGGTCTGTGGTTTCACCCTGTCTGGAATAGATGTGGGGTAAAGGGTCTGTGGTTTCACCCTGTCTGTGGAATAGATGTGGGAGAAAGAGTCTGGTTTCACCCTGTCTGTGGACTAAATCTGGGGGAAAGGGTCTGGTTTCACCCTGTCTGTGGACTAGATCTGGGGGAAAGGGTCTGTGGTTTCACCCATCTCTGTGGAATAGATATGGGGGAAACGGTCTGTGGTTTCACCCTGTCTGTGCAGTAGGTGTGGGGGAAAGAGTCTGTGGTTTCACCCTGTCTGTGGAATAGTTGTGGGGGAAAGGGTCTGTGGTTTCACCCTGTCTGTGGAATAAATGTGGGAGAAAGAGTCTGGTTTCACCCTGTTTGTGGAATAGATGTGGGGGAAAGAGTCTGTGGAATAGATGTGGGGGAAAGAGTCTGAGGTTTCACCCTGTCTGTGGAATAGATGTGGGGGAAAGGGTCTGTGGTTTCACCCTGTCTGGAATAGATGTGGGGGAAAGGGTCTGTGGTTTCACCCTATCTGTGGAGTAGGTGTGGGGGAAAGGGTCTGTGGTTTCACCCTATCTGTGGAATTGATGTGGGGGAAAGAGTCTGTGGTTTCACCCTATCTGTGGAATAGATGTGGGGGAAAGGGTCTGTGGTTTCACCCTGTCTGTGGAGTAGGTGTGGGGGAAAG
This sequence comes from Escarpia spicata, assembly GCA_963995525.1. NCBI lineage: Eukaryota > Metazoa > Annelida > Polychaeta > Sabellida > Siboglinidae > Escarpia > Escarpia spicata. Next base: position 28,007,658 of record OZ023212.1, read on the forward strand.
AGTCTGTGGTTTCACCCTGTCTGTGGAATAGATGTGGGGGAAAGAGTCTGAGGTTTCACCCTGTCTGTGGAATAGATGTGGGGGAAAGGGTCTGTGGTTTCACCCTGTCTGTGGAGTAGGTGTGGGGGAAAGGGTCTGTGGTTTCACCCTGTCTGTGGAGTAGGTGTGTGGGAAAGAGTCTGTGGTTTCACCCTGTCTGTGGAGTAGATGTGGGGGGAAGGGTCTGTGGTTTCACCCTGTCTGTGGAGTAGATGTGGGGGAAAGAGTCGGTAGTTTCACCCTGTCTGTGGAGTAGATGTGGGTGAAAGAGTCTGTGGTTTCACCCTGTCTGTGGAGTAGATGTGGGGGAAAGAGTCTGTGGTTTCACCCTGTCTGTGGAGTAGATGTGGGGGAAAGAGTCGTTAGTTTCACCCTGTTTGTGGAGTAGATGTGGGGGAAAGAGTCTGTAGTTTCACCCTGTCTGTGGAGTAGATGTGGGGGAAAGAGTCTGTGGTTTCACCCTGTCTGTGGAATAGATGTGGGGGAAAGGGTCTGTGGTTTCACCCTGTCTGTGGAGTAGGTGTGGGGGAAAGAGTCTGTGGTTTCACCCTGTCTGTGGAATAGATGTGGGGGAAAGGGTCTGTGGTTTCACCCTGTCTGTGGAGTAGGTGTGGGGGAAAGAGTCTGTGGTTTCACCCTGTCTGTGGATTAGATGTGGGGGAAAGAGTCTGAGGTTTCACCCTGTCTGTGGAATAGATGTGGGGGAAAGGGTCTGTGGTTTCACCCTGTCTGTGGAGTAGGTGTGGGGGAAAGAGTCTGTGGTTTCACCCTGTCTGTGGAATAGATGTGGGGGAAAGGGTCTGTGGTTTCACCCTGTCTGTGGAGTAGGTGTGGGGGAAAGAGTCTGTGGTTTCACCCTGTCTGTGGAATAGATGTGGGGGAAAGAGTCTGAGGTTTCACCCTGTCTGTGGAATAGATGTGGGGGAAAGGGTCTGTGGTTTCACCCTGTCTGTGGAGTAGGTGTGGGGGAAAGGGTCTGTGGTTTCACCCTGTCTGTGGAGTAGGTGTGTGGGAAAGAGTCTGTGGTTTCACCCTGTCTGTGGAGTAGATGTGGGGGGAAGGGTCTGTGGTTTCACCCTGTCTGTGGAGTAGATGTGGGGGAAAGAGTCGGTAGTTTCACCCTGTCTGTGGAGTAGATGTGGGGGAAAGAGTCTGTAGTTTCACCCTGTCTGTGGAGTAGATGTGGGGGAAAGAGTCTGTGGTTTCACCCTGTCTGTGGAATAGATGTGGGTGAAAGAGTCTGGTTTCACCCTGTCTGTGGAGTAGATGTGGGGGAAAGAGTCTGTGGTTTCACCCTGTCTGTGGAATAGATGTGGGAGAAAGGGTCTGTGGTTTCACCCTGTCTGTGGAGTAGGTGTGGGGGAAAGAGTCTGTGGTTTCACCCTGTCTGTGGAATAGATGTGGGGGAAAGGGTCTGTGGTTTCACCCTGTCTGTGGAGTAGGTGTGGGGGAAAGAGTCTGTGGTTTCACCCTGTCTGTGGAATAGATGTGGGGGAAAGGGTCTGTGGTTTCACCCTGTCTGTGGAGTAGGTGTGGGGGAAAGAGTCTGTGGTTTCACCCTGTCTGTGGAATAGATGTGGGGGAAAGGGTCTGGTTTCACCCTGTCTGTGGAGTAGGTGTGGGGGAAAGAGTATGTGGTTTCACCCTGTCTGTGGAATAGATGTGGGGGAAAGGGTCTGGTTTCACCCTGTCTGTGGAGTAGGTGTGGGGGAAAGAGTCTGTGGAATAGATGTGGGGGAAAGAGTCTGAGGTTTCACCCTGTCTGTGGAATAGATGTGGGGGAAAGAGTCTGGTTTCACCCTGTCTGTGGACTAGATCTGGGGGAAAGGGTCTGTGGTTTCACCCTGTCTGTGGAATAGATGTGGGGGAAAGAGTCTGGTTTCACCCTGTCTGTGGAGTAGATGTGGGGGAAAGAGTCTGTGGTTTCACCCTGTCTGTGGAATAGATGTGGGAGAAAGGGTCTGTGGTTTCACCCTGTCTGTGGAGTAGGTGTGGGGGAAAGAGTCTGTGGTTTCACCCTGTCTGTGGAATAGATGTGGGGGAAAGGGTCTGTGGTTTCACCTTGTCTGTGGAGTAGGTGTGGGGGAAAGAGTCTGTGGTTTCACCCTGTCTGTGGAATAGATGTGGGGGAAAGGGTCTGTGGTTTCACCCTGTCTGTGGAGTAGGTGTGGGGGAAAGAGTCTGTGGTTTCACCCTGTCTGTGGAATAGATGTGGGGGAAAGGGTCTGGTTTCACCCTGTCTGTGGAGTAGGTGTGGGGGAAAGAGTATGTGGTTTCACCCTGTCTGTGGAATAGATGTGGGGGAAAGGGTCTGGTTTCACCCTGTCTGTGGAGTAGGTGTGGGGGAAAGAGTCTGTGGAATAGATGTGGGGGAAAGAGTCTGAGGTTTCACCCTGTCTGTGGAATAGATGTGGGGGAAAGAGTCTGGTTTCACCCTGTCTGTGGACTAGATCTGGGGGAAAGGGTCTGTGGTTTCACCCTGTCTGTGGAATAGATGTGGGGGAAAGAGTCTGAGGTTTCACCCTGTCTGTGGAATAGATGTGGGGGAAAGAGTCTGTGGTTTCATCCTGTCTGTGGAGTAGATGTGGGGGAAAGAGTCGGTAGTTTCACCCTGTCTGTGGAGTTGATGTGGGGGGAAGGGTCTGTGGTTTCACCCTGTCTGGAATAGATGTGGGGAAAGGGTCTGTGGTTTCACCCTGTCTGTTGAGTAAATGTGGGGGAAAGAGCCTGAGGTTTCACCGTCTGTGGAATAGATGTGGGAGAAAGGGTGTGTGGTTTCACCCTGTCTGTGGAGTAGATGTCAGGGAAAGGGTCTGTGGTTTCACCCTGTCTGGAATAGATGTGGGGTAAAGGGTCTGTGGTTTCACCCTGTCTGTGGAATAGATGTGGGAGAAAGAGTCTGGTTTCACCCTGTCTGTGGACTAAATCTGGGGGAAAGGGTCTGGTTTCACCCTGTCTGTGGACTAGATCTGGGGGAAGGGGTCTGTGGTTTCACCCATCTCTGTGGAATAGATATGGGGGAAAGGGTCTGTGGTTTCACCCTGTCTGTGCAGTAGGTGTGGGGGAAAGAGTCTGTGGTTTCACCCTGTCTGTGGAATAGTTGTGGGGGAAAGGGTCTGTGGTTTCACCCTGTCTGTGGAATAAATGTGGGAGAAAGAGTCTGGTTTCACCCTGTTTGTGGAATAGATGTGGGGGAAAGAGTCTGTGGAATAGATGTGGGGGAAAGAGTCTGAGGTTTCACCCTGTCTGTGGAATAGATGTGGGGGAAAGGGTCTGTGGTTTCACCCTGTCTGGAATAGATGTGGGGGAAAGGGTCTGTGGTTTCACCCTATCTGTGGAGTAGGTGTGGGGGAAAGGGTCTGTGGTTTCACCCTATCTGTGGAATTGATGTGGGGGAAAGAGTCTGTGGTTTCACCCTATCTGTGGAATAGATGTGGGGGAAAGGGTCTGTGGTTTCACCCTGTCTGTGGAGTAGGTGTGGGGGAAAGAGTCTGTGGTTTCACCCTGTCTGTGGAATAGATGTGGGGGAAAGAGTCTGAGGTTTCACCCTGTCTGTGGAATAGGTTTGGGGGAAAGGGTCTGTGGTTTCACCCTGTCTGTGGAGTAGGTGTGTGGGAAAGAGTCTGTGGTTTCACCCTGTCTGTGGAGTAGATGTGGGGGGAAGGGTCTGTGGTTTCACCCTGTCTGTGGAGTAGATGTGGGGGAAAGAGTCGGTAGTTTCACCCTGTCTGTGGAGTAGATGTGGGTGAAAGAGTCTGTGGTTTCACCCTGTCTGTGGAGTAGATGTGGGGGAAAGAGTCTGTGGTTTCACCCTGTCTGTGGAGTAGATGTGGGGGAAAGAGTCGGTAGTTTCACCCTGTCTGTGGAGTAGATGTGGGGGAAAGAGTCTGTAGTTTCACCCTGTCTGTGGAGTAGATGTGGGGGAAAGAGTCTGTGGTTTCACCCTGTCTGTGGAATAGATGTGGGGGAAAGGGTCTGTGGTTTCACCCTGTCTGTGGAGTAGGTGTGGGGGAAAGAGTCTGTGGTTTCACCCTGTCTGTGGAATAGATGTGGGGGAAAGGGTCTGTGGTTTCACCCTGTCTGTGGAGTAGGTGTGGGGGAAAGAGTCTGTGGTTTCACCCTGTCTGTGGAATAGATGTGGGGGAAAGAGTCTGAGGTTTCACCCTGTCTGTGGAATAGATGTGGGGGAAAGGGTCTGTGGTTTCACCCTGTCTGTGGAGTAGGTGTGGGGGAAAGGGTCTGTGGTTTCACCCTGTCTGTGGAGTAGGTGTGTGGGAAAGAGTCTGTGGTTTCACCCTGTCTGTGGAGTAGATGTGGGGGGAAGGGTCTGTGGTTTCACCCTGTCTGTGGAGTAGACGTGGGGGAAAGAGTCGGTAGTTTCACCCTGTCTGTGGAGTAGATGTGGGGGAAAGAGTCTGTAGTTTCACCCTGTCTGTGGAGTAGGTGTGGGGGAAAGAGTCTGTGGTTTCACCCTGTCTGTGGAATAGATGTGGGGGAAAGGGTCTGTGGTTTCACCCTGTCTGTGGAGTAGGTGTGGGGGAAAGAGTCTGTGGTTTCACCCTGTCTGTGGAATAGATGTGGGGGAAAGGGTCTGTGGAGTAGGTGTGGGGGAAAGAGTCTGTGGTTTCACCCTGTCTGTGGAGTTGATGTGGGGGGAAGGGTCTGTGGTTTCACCCTGTCTGGAATAGATGTGGGGAAAGGGTCTGTGGTTTCACCCTGTCTGTGGAATAGATGTGGGGGAAAGAGTCTGAGGTTTCACCCTGTCTGTGGAATAGATGTGGGGGAAAGAGTCTGGTTTCACCCTGTCTGTGGACTAGATCTGGGGGAAAGGGTCTGTGGTTTCACCCTGTCTGTGGAATAGATGTGGGGGAAAGAGTCTGAGGTTTCACCCTGTCTGTGGAATAGATGTGGGGGAAAGAGTCTGTGGTTTCATCCTGTCTGTGGAGTAGATGTGGGGGAAAGAGTCGGTAGTTTCACCCTGTCTGTGGAGTTGATGTGGGGGGAAGGGTCTGTGGTTTCACCCTGTCTGGAATAGATGTGGGGAAAGGGTCTGTGGTTTCACCCTGTCTGTTGAGTAAATGTGGGGGAAAGAGCCTGAGGTTTCACCGTCTGTGGAATAGATGTGGGAGAAAGGGTGTGTGGTTTCACCCTGTCTGTGGAGTAGATGTCAGGGAAAGGGTCTGTGGTTTCACCCTGTCTGGAATAGATGTGGGGTAAAGGGTCTGTGGTTTCACCCTGTCTGTGGAATAGATGTGGGAGAAAGAGTCTGGTTTCACCCTGTCTGTGGACTAAATCTGGGGGAAAGGGTCTGGTTTCACCCTGTCTGTGGACTAGATCTGGGGGAAAGGGTCTGTGGTTTCACCCATCTCTGTGGAATAGATATGGGGGAAACGGTCTGTGGTTTCACCCTGTCTGTGCAGTAGGTGTGGGGGAAAGAGTCTGTGGTTTCACCCTGTCTGTGGAATAGTTGTGGGGGAAAGGGTCTGTGGTTTCACCCTGTCTGTGGAATAAATGTGGGAGAAAGAGTCTGGTTTCACCCTGTTTGTGGAATAGATGTGGGGAAAAGAGTCTGTGGAATAGATGTGGGGGAAAGAGTCTGAGGTTTCACCCTGTCTGTGGAATAGATGTGGGGGAAAGGGTCTGTGGTTTCACCCTGTCTGGAATAGATGTGGGGGAAAGGGTCTGTGGTTTCACCCTATCTGTGGAGTAGGTGTGGGGGAAAGGGTCTGTGGTTTCACCCTATCTGTGGAATTGATGTGGGGGAAAGAGTCTGTGGTTTCACCCTATCTGTGGAATAGATGTGGGGGAAAGGGTCTGTGGTTTCACCCTGTCTGTGGAGTAGGTGTGGGGGAAAGAGTCTGTGGTTTCACCCTGTCTGTGGAATAGATGTGGGGGAAAGAGTCTGAGGTTTCACCCTGTCTGTGGAATAGATGTGGGGGAAAGGGTCTGTGGTTTCACCCTGTCTGTGGAGTAGGTGTGGGGGAAAGGGTCTGTGGTTTCACCCTGTCTGTGGAGTAGGTGTGTGGGAAAGAGTCTGTGGTTTCACCCTGTCTGTGGAGTAGATGTGGGGGGAAGGGTCTGTGGTTTCACCCTGTCTGTGGAGTAGATGTGGGGGAAAGAGTCGGTAGTTTCACCCTGTCTGTGGAGTTGATGTGGGGGGAAGGGTCTGTGGTTTCACCCTGTCTGGAATAGATGTGGGGAAAGGGTCTGTGGTTTCACCCTGTCTGTTGAGTAAATGTGGGGGAAAGAGCCTGAGGTTTCACCGTCTGTGGAATAGATGTGGGAGAAAGGGTGTGTGGTTTCACCCTGTCTGTGGAGTAGATGTCAGGGAAAGGGTCTGTGGTTTCACCCTGTCTGGAATAGATGTGGGGTAAAGGGTCTGTAGTTTCACCCTGTCTGTGGAATAGATGTGGGAGAAAGAGTCTGGTTTCACCCTGTCTGTGGACTAAATCTGGGGGAAAGGGTCTGGTTTCACCCTGTCTGTGGACTAGATCTGGGGGAAAGGGTCTGTGGTTTCACCCATCTCTGTGGAATAGATATGGGGGAAAGGGTCTGTGGTTTCACCCTGTCTGTGCAGTAGGTGTGGGGGAAAGAGTCTGTGGTTTCACCCTGTCTGTGGAATAGTTGTGGGGGAAAGGGTCTGTGGTTTCACCCTGTCTGTGGAATAAATGTGGGAGAAAGAGTCTGGTTTCACCCTGTTTGTGGAATAGATGTGGGGGAAAGAGTCTGTGGAATAGATGTGGGGGAAAGAGTCTGAGGTTTCACCCTGTCTGTGGAATAGATGTGGGGGAAAGGGTCTGTGGTTTCACCCTGTCTGGAATAGATGTGGGGGAAAGGGTCTGTGGTTTCACCCTATCTGTGGAGTAGGTGTGGGGGAAAGGGTCTGTGGTTTCACCCTATCTGTGGAATTGATGTGGGGGAAAGAGTCTGTGGTTTCACCCTATCTGTGGAATAGATGTGGGGGAAAGGGTCTGTGGTTTCACCCTGTCTGTGGAGTAGGTGTGGGGGAAAGAGTCTGTGGTTTCACCCTGTCTGTGGAATAGATGTGGGGGAAAGAGTCTGAGGTTTCACCCTGTCTGTGGAATAGGTGTGGGGGAAAGGGTCTGTGGTTTCACCCTGTCTGTGGAGTAGGTGTGTGGGAAAGAGTCTGTGGTTTCACCCTGTCTGTGGAGTAGATGTGGGGGGAAGGGTCTGTGGTTTCACCCTGTCTGTGGAGTAGATGTGGGGGAAAGAGTCGGTAGTTTCACCCTGTCTGTGGAGTAGATGTGGGTGAAAGAGTCTGTGGTTTCACCCTGTCTGTGGAGTAGATGTGGGGGAAAGAGTCTGTGGTTTCACCCTGTCTGTGGAGTAGATGTGGGGGAAAGAGTCGGTAGTTTCACCCTGTCTGTGGAGTAGATGTGGGGGAAAGAGTCTGTAGTTTCACCCTGTCTGTGGAGTAGATGTGGGGGAAAGAGTCTGTGGTTTCACCCTGTCTGTGGAATAGATGTGGGGGAAAGGGTCTGTGGTTTCACCCTGTCTGTGGAGTAGGTGTGGGGGAAAGAGTCTGTGGTTTCACCCTGTCTGTGGAATAGATGTGGGGGAAAGGGTCTGTGGTTTCACCCTGTCTGTGGAGTAGGTGTGGGGGAAAGAGTCTGTGGTTTCACCCTGTCTGTGGAATAGATGTGGGGGAAAGAGTCTGAGGTTTCACCCTGTCTGTGGAATAGATGTGGGGGAAAGGGTCTGTGGTTTCACCCTGTCTGTGGAGTAGGTGTGGGGGAAAGGGTCTGTGGTTTCACCCTGTCTGTGGAGTAGGTGTGTGGGAAAGAGTCTGTGGTTTCACCCTGTCTGTGGAGTAGATGTGGGGGGAAGGGTCTGTGGTTTCACCCTGTCTGTGGAGTAGATGTGGGGGAAAGAGTCGGTAGTTTCACCCTGTCTGTGGAGTAGATGTGGGGGAAAGAGTCTGTAGTTTCACCCTGTCTGTGGAGTAGGTGTGGGGGAAAGAGTCTGTGGTTTCACCCTGTCTGTGGAATAGATGTGGGGGAAAGGGTCTGTGGTTTCACCCTGTCTGTGGAGTAGGTGTGGGGGAAAGAGTCTGTGGTTTCACCCTGTCTGTGGAATAGATGTGGGGGAAAGGGTCTGTGGAGTAGGTGTGGGGGAAAGAGTCTGTGGTTTCACCCTGTCTGTGGAGTTGATGTGGGGGGAAAGGTCTGTGGTTTCACCCTGTGTGGAATAGATGTGGGGAAAGGGTCTGTGGTTTCACCCTGTCTGTGGAATAGATGTGGGGGAAAGAGTCTGAGGTTTCACCCTGTCTGTGGAATAGATGTGGGGGAAAGAGTCTGGTTTCACCCTGTCTGTGGACTAGATCTGGGGGAAAGGGTCTGTGGTTTCACCCTGTCTGTGGAATAGATGTGGGGGAAAGAGTCTGAGGTTTCACCCTGTCTGTGGAATAGATGTGGGGGAAAGAGTCTGTGGTTTCATCCTGTCTGTGGAGTAGATGTGGGGGAAAGAGTCGGTAGTTTCACCCTGTCTGTGGAGTTGATGTGGGGGGAAGGGTCTGTGGTTTCACCCTGTCTGGAATAGATGTGGGGAAAGGGTCTGTGGTTTCACCCTGTCTGTTGAGTAAATGTGGGGGAAAGAGCCTGAGGTTTCACCGTCTGTGGAATAGATGTGGGAGAAAGGGTGTGTGGTTTCACCCTGTCTGTGGAGTAGATGTCAGGGAAAGGGTCTGTGGTTTCACCCTGTCTGGAATAGATGTGGGGTAAAGGGTCTGTGGTTTCACCCTGTCTGTGGAATAGATGTGGGAGAAAGAGTCTGGTTTCACCCTGTCTGTGGACTAAATCTGGGGGAAAGGGTCTGGTTTCACCCTGTCTGTGGACTAGATCTGGGGGAAAGGGTCTGTGGTTTCACCCATCTCTGTGGAATAGATATGGGGGAAACGGTCTGTGGTTTCACCCTGTCTGTGCAGTAGGTGTGGGGGAAAGAGTCTGTGGTTTCACCCTGTCTGTGGAATAGTTGTGGGGGAAAGAGTCTGGTTTCACCCTGTTTGTGGAATAGATGTGGGGGAAAGAGTCTGTGGAATAGATGTGGGGGAAAGAGTCTGAGGTTTCACCCTGTCTGTGGAATAGATGTGGGGGAAAGGGTCTGTGGTTTCACCCTGTCTGGAATAGATGTGGGGGAAAGGGTCTGTGGTTTCACCCTATCTGTGGAGTAGGTGTGGGGGAAAGAGTCTGTGGTTTCACCCTGTCTGTGGAATAGATGTGGGGGAAAGAGTCTGAGGTTTCACCCTGTCTGTGGAATAGATGTGGGGGAAAGGGTCTGTGGTTTCACCCTGTCTGTGGAGTAGGTGTGGGGGAAAGAGTCTGTGGTTTCACCCTGTCTGTGGAATAGATGTGGGGGAAAGAGTCTGAGGTTTCACCCTGTCTGTGGAATAGATGTGGGGGAAAGGGTCTGTGGTTTCACCCTGTCTGTGGAGTAGGTGTGGGGGAAAGGGTCTGTGGTTTCACCCTGTCTGTGGAGTAGGTGTGTGGGAAAGAGTCTGTGGTTTCACCCTGTCTGTGGAGTAGATGTGGGGGGAAGGGTCTGTGGTTTCACCCTGTCTGTGGAGTAGATGTGGGGGAAAGAGTCGGTAGTTTCACCCTGTCTGTGGAGTAGATGTGGGTGAAAGAGTCTGTGGTTTCACCCTGTCTGTGGAGTAGATGTGGGGGAAAGAGTCTGTGGTTTCACCCTGTCTGTGGAGTAGATGTGGGGGAAAGAGTCGTTAGTTTCACCCTGTCTGTGGAGTAGATGTGGGGGAAAGAGTCTGTAGTTTCACCCTGTCTGTGGAGTAGATGTGGGGGAAAGAGTCTGTGGTTTCACCCTGTCTGTGGAATAGATGTGGGGGAAAGGGTCTGTGGTTTCACCCTGTCTGTGGAGTAGGTGTGGGGGAAAGAGTCTGTGGTTTCACCCTGTCTGTGGAATAGATGTGGGGGAAAGGGTCTGTGGTTTCACCCTGTCTGTGGAGTAGGTGTGGGGGAAAGAGTCTGTGGTTTCACCCTGTCTGTGGAATAGATGTGGGGGAAAGAGTCTGAGGTTTCACCCTGTCTGTGGAATAGATGTGGGGGAAAGGGTCTGTGGTTTCACCCTGTCTGTGGAGTAGGTGTGGGGGAAAGAGTCTGTGGTTTCACCCTGTCTGTGGAATAGATGTGGGGGAAAGGGTCTGTGGTTTCACCCTGTCTGTGGAGTAGGTGTGGGGGAAAGAGTCTGTGGTTTCACCCTGTCTGTGGAATAGATGTGGGGGAAAGAGTCTGAGGTTTCACCCTGTCTGTGGAATAGATGTGGGGGAAAGGGTCTGTGGTTTCACCCTGTCTGTGGAGTAGGTGTGGGGGAAAGGGTCTGTGGTTTCACCCTGTCTGTGGAGTAGGTGTGTGGGAAAGAGTCTGTGGTTTCACCCTGTCTGTGGAGTAGATGTGGGGGGAAGGGTCTGTGGTTTCACCCTGTCTGTGGAGTAGATGTGGGGGAAAGAGTCGGTAGTTTAACCCTGTCTGTGGAGTAGATGTGGGGGAAAGAGTCTGTAGTTTCACCCTGTCTGTGGAGTAGATGTGGGGGAAAGAGTCTGTGGTTTCACCCTGTCTGTGGAATAGATGTGGGTGAAAGAGTCTGGTTTCACCCTGTCTGTGGAGTAGATGTGGGGGAAAGAGTCTGTGGTTTCACCCTGTCTGTGGAATAGATGTGGGAGAAAGGGTCTGTGGTTTCACCCTGTCTGTGGAGTAGGTGTGGGGGAAAGAGTCTGTGGTTTCACCCTGTCTGTGGAATAGATGTGGGGGAAAGGGTCTGTGGTTTCACCCTGTCTGTGGAGTAGGTGTGGGGGAAAGAGTCTGTGGTTTCACCCTGTCTGTGGAATAGATGTGGGGGAAAGGGTCTGGTTTCACCCTGTCTGTGGAGTAGGTGTGGGGGAAAGAGTATGTGGTTTCACCCTGTCTGTGGAATAGATGTGGGGGAAAGGGTCTGGTTTCACCCTGTCTGTGGAGTAGGTGTGGGGGAAAGAGTCTGTGGAATAGATGTGGGGGAAAGAGTCTGAGGTTTCACCCTGTCTGTGGAATAGATGTGGGGGAAAGAGTCTGGTTTCACCCTGTCTGTGGACTAGATCTGGGGGAAAGGGTCTGTGGTTTCACCCTGTCTGTGGAATAGATGTGGGGGAAAGAGTCTGAGGTTTCACCCTGTCTGTGGAATAGATGTGGGGGAAAGAGTCTGTGGTTTCATCCTGTCTGTGGAGTAGATGTGGGGGAAAGAGTCGGTAGTTTCACCCTGTCTGTGGAGTTGATGTGGGGGGAAGGGTCTGTGGTTTCACCCTGTCTGGAATAGATGTGGGGAAAGGGTCTGTGGTTTCACCCTGTCTGTTGAGTAAATGTGGGGGAAAGAGCCTGAGGTTTCACCGTCTGTGGAATAGATGTGGGAGAAAGGGTGTGTGGTTTCACCCTGTCTGTGGAGTAGATGTCAGGGAAAGGGTCTGTGGTTTCACCCTGTCTGGAATAGATGTGGGGTAAAGGGTCTGTGGTTTCACCCTGTCTGTGGAATAGATGTGGGAGAAAGAGTCTGGTTTCACCCTGTCTGTGGACTAAATCTGGGGGAAAGGGTCTGGTTTCACCCTGTCTGTGGACTAGATCTGGGGGAAAGGGTCTGTGGTTTCACCCATCTCTGTGGAATAGATATGGGGGAAAGGGTCTGTGGTTTCACCCTGTCTGTGCAGTAGGTGTGGGGGAAAGAGTCTGTGGTTTCACCCTGTCTGTGGAATAGTTGTGGGGGAAAGGGTCTGTGGTTTCACCCTGTCTGTGGAATAAATGTGGGAGAAAGAGTCTGGTTTCACCCTGTTTGTGGAATAGATGTGGGGGAAAGAGTCTGTGGAATAGATGTGGGGGAAAGAGTCTGAGGTTTCACCCTGTCTGTGGAATAGATGTGGGGGAAAGGGTCTGTGGTTTCACCCTGTCTGGAATAGATGTGGGGGAAAGGGTCTGTGGTTTCACCCTATCTGTGGAGTAGGTGTGGGGGAAAGGGTCTGTGGTTTCACCCTATCTGTGGAATTGATGTGGGGGAAAGAGTCTGTGGTTTCACCCTATCTGTGGAATAGATGTGGGGGAAAAGGTCTGTGGTTTCACCCTGTCTGTGGAGTAGGTGTGGGGGAAAGAGTCTGTGGTTTCACCCTGTCTGTGGAATAGATGTGGGGGAAAGAGTCTGAGGTTTCACCCTGTCTGTGGAATAGATGTGGGGGAAAGGGTCTGTGGTTTCACCCTGTCTGTGGAGTAGGTGTGGGGGAAAGGGTCTGTGGTTTCACCCTGTCTGTGGAGTAGGTGTGTGGGAAAGAGTCTGTGGTTTCACCCTGTCTGTGGAGTAGATGTGGGGGGAAGGGTCTGTGGTTTCACCCTGTCTGTGGAGTAGATGTGGGGGAAAGAGTCGGTAGTTTCACCCTGTCTGTGGAGTAGATGTGGGTGAAAGAGTCTGTGGTTTCACCCTGTCTGTGGAGTAGATGTGGGGGAAAGAGTCTGGTTTCACCCTGTCTGTGGAGTAGATGTGGGGGAAAGAGTCGGTAGTTTCACCCTGTCTGTGGAGTAGATGTGGGGGAAAGAGTCTGTAGTTTCACCCTGTCTGTGGAGTAGATGTGGGGGAAAGAGTCTGTGGTTTCACCCTGTCTGTGGAGTAGATGTGGGGGAAAGAGTCTGTGGTTTCACCCTGTCTGTGGAGTAGGTGTGGGGGAAAGAGTCTGTGGTTTCACCCTGTCTGTGGAATAGATGTGGGGGAAAGGGTCTGTGGTTTCACCCTGTCTGTGGAGTAGGTGTGGGGGAAAGAGTCTGTGGTTTCACCCTGTCTGTGGAATAGTTGTGGGGGAAAGGGTCTGTGGTTTCACCCTGTCTGTGGAATAAATGTGGGAGAAAGAGTCTGGTTTCACCCTGTTTGTGGAATAGATGTGGGGGAAAGAGTCTGTGGAATAGATGTGGGGGAAAGAGTCTGAGGTTTCACCCTGTCTGTGGAATAGATGTGGGGGAAAGGGTCTGTGGTTTCACCCTGTCTGGAATAGATGTGGGGGAAAGGGTCTGTGGTTTCACCCTATCTGTGGAGTAGGTGTGGGGGAAAGGGTCTGTGGTTTCACCCTATCTGTGGAATTGATGTGGGGGAAAGAGTCTGTGGTTTCACCCTATCTGTGGAATAGATGTGGGGGAAAGGGTCTGTGGTTTCACCCTGTCTGTGGAGTAGGTGTGGGGGAAAGAGTCTGTGGTTTCACCCTGTCTGTGGAATAGATGTGGGGGAAAGAGTCTGAGGTTTCACCCTGTCTGTGGAATAGATGTGGGGGAAAGGGTCTGTGGTTTCACCCTGTCTGTGGAGTAGGTGTGGGGGAAAGGGTCTGTGGTTTCACCCTGTCTGTGGAGTAGGTGTGTGGGAAAGAGTCTGTGGTTTCACCCTGTCTGTGGAGTAGATGTGGGGGGAAGGGTCTGGTTTCACCCTGTCTGTGGAGTAGATGTGGGGGAAAGAGTCGGTAGTTTCACCCTCTCTGTGGAGTAGATGTGGGTGAAAGAGTCTGTGGTTTCACCCTGTCTGTGGAGTAGATGTGGGGGAAAGAGTCTGTGGTTTCACCCTGTCTGTGGAGTAGATGTGGGGGAAAGAGTCGGTAGTTTCACCCTGTCTGTGGAGTAGATGTGGGGGAAAGAGTCTGTAGTTTCACCCTGTCTGTGGAGTAGATGTGGGGGAAAGAGTCTGTGGTTTCACCCTGTCTGTGGAATAGATGTGGGGGAAAGGGTCTGTGGTTTCACCCTGTCTGTGGAGTAGGTGTGGGGGAAAGAGTCTGTGGTTTCACCCTGTCTGGAATAGATGTGGGGGAAAGGGTCTGTGGTTTCACCCTGTCTGTGGAGTAGGTGTGGGGGAAAGAGTCTGTGGTTTCACCCTGTCTGTGGAATAGATGTGGGGGAAAGAGTCTGAGGTTTCACCCTGTCTGTGGAATAGATGTGGGGGAAAGGGTCTGTGGTTTCACCCTGTCTGTGGAGTAGGTGTGGGGGAAAGGGTCTGTGGTTTCACCCTGTCTGTGGAGTAGGTGTGTGGGAAAGAGTCTGTGGTTTCACCCTGTCTGTGGAGTAGATGTGGGGGGAAGGGTCTGTGGTTTCACCCTGTCTGTGGAGTAGATGTGGGGGAAGGAGTCGGTAGTTTCACCCTGTCTGTGGAGTAGATGTGGGGGAAAGAGTCTGTAGTTTCACCCTGTCTGTGGAGTAGATGTGGGGGAAAGAGTCTGTGGTTTCACCCTGTCTGTGGAATAGATGTGGGTGAAAGAGTCTGGTTTCACCCTGTCTGTGGAGTAGATGTGGGGGAAAGAGTCTGTGGTTTCACCCTGTCTGTGGAATAGATGTGGGAGAAAGGGTCTGTGGTTTCACCCTGTCTGTGGAGTAGGTGTGGGGGAAAGAGTCTGTGGTTTCACCCTGTCTGTGGAATAGATGTGGGGGAAAGGGTCTGTGGTTTCACCCTGTCTGTGGAGTAGGTGTGGGGGAAAGAGTCTGTGGTTTCACCCTGTCTGTGGAATAGATGTGGGGGAAAGGGTCTGTGGTTTCACCCTGTCTGTGGAGTAGGTGTGGGGGAAAGAGTCTGTGGTTTCACCCTGTCTGTGGAATAGATGTGGGGGAAAGGGTCTGGTTTCACCCTGTCTGTGGAGTAGGTGTGGGGGAAAGAGTATGTGGTTTCACCCTGTCTGTGGAATAGATGTGGGGGAAAGGGTCTGGTTTCACCCTGTCTGTGGAGTAGGTGTGGGGGAAAGAGTCTGTGGAATAGATGTGGGGGAAAGAGTCTGAGGTTTCACCCTGTCTGTGGAATAGATGTGGGGGAAAGAGTCTGGTTTCACCCTGTCTGTGGACTAGATCTGGGGGAAAGGGTCTGTGGTTTCACCCTGTCTGTGGAATAGATGTGGGGGAAAGAGTCTGAGGTTTCACCCTGTCTGTGGAATAGATGTGGGGGAAAGAGTCTGTGGTTTCATCCTGTCTGTGGAGTAGATGTGGGGGAAAGAGTCGGTAGTTTCACCCTGTCTGTGGAGTTGATGTGGGGGGAAGGGTCTGTGGTTTCACCCTGTCTGGAATAGATGTGGGGAAAGGGTCTGTGGTTTCACCCTGTCTGTTGAGTAAATGTGGGGGAAAGAGCCTGAGGTTTCACCGTCTGTGGAATAGATGTGGGAGAAAGGGTGTGTGGTTTCACCCTGTCTGTGGAGTAGATGTCAGGGAAAGGGTCTGTTGTTTCACCCTATCTGGAATAGATGTGGGGTAAAGGGTCTGTGGTTTCACCCTGTCTGTGGAATAGATGTGGGAGAAAGAGTCTGGTTTCACCCTGTCTGTGGACTAAATCTGGGGGAAAGGGTCTGGTTTCACCCTGTCTGTGGACTAGATCTGGGGGAAAGGGTCTGTGGTTTCACCCATCTCTGTGGAATAGATATGGGGGAAAGGGTCTGTGGTTTCACCCTGTCTGTGCAGTAGGTGTGGGGGAAAGAGTCTGTGGTTTCACCCTGTCTGTGGAATAGTTGTGGGGGAAAGGGTCTGTGGTTTCACCCTGTCTGTGGAATAAATGTGGGAGAAAGAGTCTGGTTTCACCCTGTTTGTGGAATAGATGTGGGGGAAAGAGTCTGTGGAATAGATGTGGGGGAAAGAGTCTGAGGTTTCACCCTGTCTGTGGAATAGATGTGGGGGAAAGGGTCTGTGGTTTCACCCTGTCTGGAATAGATGTGGGGGAAAGGGTCTGTGGTTTCACCCTATCTGTGGAGTAGGTGTGGGAGAAAGGGTCTGTGGTTTCACCCTATCTGTGGAATTGATGTGGGGGAAAGAGTCTGTGGTTTCACCCTATCTGTGGAATAGATGTGGGGGAAAGGGTCTGTGGTTTCACCCTGTCTGTGGAGTAGGTGTGGGGGAAAGAGTCTGTGGTTTCACCCTGTCTGTGGAATAGATGTGGGGGAAAGAGCCTGAGGTTTCACCCTGTCTGTGGAATAGATGTGGGGGAAAGGGTCTGTGGTTTCACCCTGTCTGTGGAGTAGGTGTGGGGGAAAGGGTCTGTGGTTTCACCCTGTCTGTGGAGTAGGTGTGTGGGAAAGAGTCTGTGGTTTCACCCTGTCTGTGGAGTAGATGTGGGGGGAAGGGTCTGTGGTTTCACCCTGTCTGTGGAGTAGATGTGGGGGAAAGAGTCGGTAGTTTCACCCTGTCTGTGGAGTAGATGTGGGTGAAAGAGTCTGTGGTTTCACCCTGTCTGTGGAGTAGATGTGGGGGAAAGAGTCTGTGGTTTCACCCTGTCTGTGGAGTAGATGTGGGGGAAAGAGTCGGTAGTTTCACCCTGTCTGTGGAGTAGATGTGGGGGAAAGAGTCTGTAGTTTCACCCTGTCTGTGGAGTAGATGTGGGGGAAAGAGTCTGTGGTTTCACCCTGTCTGTGGAATAGATGTGGGGGAAAGGGTCTGTGGTTTCACCCTGTCTGTGGAGTAGGTGTGGGGGAAAGAGTCTGTGGTTTCACCCTGTCTGTGGAATAGATGTGGGGGAAAGGGTCTGTGGTTTCACCCTGTCTGTGGAGTAGGTGTGGGGGAAAGAGTCTGTGGTTTCACCCTGTCTGTGGAATAGATGTGGGGGAAAGAGTCTGAGGTTTCACCCTGTCTGTGGAATAGATGTGGGGGAAAGGGTCTGTGGTTTCACCCTGTCTGTGGAATAGATGTGGGGGAAAGAGTCTGAGGTTTCACCCTGTCTGTGGAATAGATGTGGGGGAAAGAGTCTGTGGTTTCATCCTGTCTGTGGAGTAGATGTGGGGGAAAGAGTCGGTAGTTTCACCCTGTCTGTGGAGTAGATGTGGGGGAAAGAGTCGGTAGTTTCACCCTGTCTGTGGAGTAGATGTGGGGGAAAGAGTCTGTAGTTTCACCCTGTCTGTGGAGTAGGTGTGGGGGAAAGAGTCTGTGGTTTCACCCTGTCTGTGGAATAGATGTGGGGGAAAGGGTCTGTGGTTTCACCCTGTCTGTGGAGTAGGTGTGGGGGAAAGAGTCTGTGGTTTCACCCTGTCTGTGGAATAGATGTGGGGGAAAGGGTCTGTGGAGTAGGTGTGGGGGAAAGAGTCTGTGGTTTCACCCTGTCTGTGGAGTTGATGTGGGGGGAAGGGTCTGTGGTTTCACCCTGTCTGGAATAGATGTGGGGAAAGGGTCTGTGGTTTCACCCTGTCTGTGGAATAGATGTGGGGGAAAGAGTCTGAGGTTTCACCCTGTCTGTGGAATAGATGTGGGGGAAAGAGTCTGGTTTCACCCTGTCTGTGGACTAGATCTGGGGGAAAGGGTCTGTGGTTTCACCCTGTCTGTGGAATAGATGTGGGGGAAAGAGTCTGAGGTTTCACCCTGTCTGTGGAATAGATGTGGGGGAAAGAGTCTGTGGTTTCATCCTGTCTGTGGAGTAGATGTGGGGGAAAGAGTCGGTAGTTTCACCCTGTCTGTGGAGTTGATGTGGGGGGAAGGGTCTGTGGTTTCACCCTGTCTGGAATAGATGTGGGGAAAGGGTCTGTGGTTTCACCCTGTCTGTTGAGTAAATGTGGGGGAAAGAGCCTGAGGTTTCACCGTCTGTGGAATAGATGTGGGAGAAAGGGTGTGTGGTTTCACCCTGTCTGTGGAGTAGATGTCAGGGAAAGGGTCTGTGGTTTCACCCTGTCTGGAATAGATGTGGGGTAAAGGGTCTGTGGTTTCACCCTGTCTGTGGAATAGATGTGGGAGAAAGAGTCTGGTTTCACCCTGTCTGTGGACTAAATCTGGGGGAAAGGGTCTGGTTTCACCCTGTCTTGACTAGATCTGGGGGAAAGGGTCTGTGGTTTCACCCATCTCTGTGGAATAGATATGGGGGAAAGGGTCTGTGGTTTCACCCTGTCTGTGCAGTAGGTGTGGGGGAAAGAGTCTGTGGTTTCACCCTGTCTGTGGAATAGTTGTGGGGGAAAGGGTCTGTGGTTTCACCCTGTCTGTGGAATAAATGTGGGAGAAAGAGTCTGGTTTCACCCTGTTTGTGGAATAGATGTGGGGGAAAGAGTCTGTGGAATAGATGTGGGGGAAAGAGTCTGAGGTTTCACCCTGTCTGTGGAATAGATGTGGGGGAAAGGGTCTGTGGTTTCACCCTGTCTGGAATAGATGTGGGGGAAAGGGTCTGTGGTTTCACCCTATCTGTGGAGTAGGTGTGGGGGAAAGGGTCTGTGGTTTCACCCTATCTGTGGAATTGATGTGGGGGAAAGAGTCTGTGGTTTCACCCTATCTGTGGAATAGATGTGGGGGAAAGGGTCTGTGGTTTCACCCTGTCTGTGGAGTAGGTGTGGGGGAAAGAGTCTGTGGTTTCACCCTGTCTGTGGAATAGATGTGGGGGAAAGAGTCTGAGGTTTCACCCTGTCTGTGGAATAGATGTGGGGGAAAGGGTCTGTGGTTTCACCCTGTCTGTGGAGTAGGTGTGGGGGAAAGGGTCTGTGGTTTCACCCTGTCTGTGGAGTAGGTGTGTGGGAAAGAGTCTGTGGTTTCACCCTGTCTGTGGATTAGATGTGGGGGGAAGGGTCTGTGGTTTCACCCTGTCTGTGGAGTAGATGTGGGGGAAAGAGTCGGTAGTTTCACCCTGTCTATGGAGTAGATGTGGGTGAAAGAGTCTGTGGTTTCACCCTGTCTGTGGAGTAGATGTGGGGGAAAGAGTCTGTGGTTTCACCCTGTCTGTGGAGTAGATGTGGGGGAAAGAGTCGGTAGTTTCACCCTGTCTGTGGAGTAGATGTGGGGGAAAGAGTCTGTAGTTTCACCCTGTCTGTGGAGTAGATGTGGGGGAAAGAGTCTGTGGTTTCACCCTGTTTGTGGAATAGATGTGGTGGAAAGGGTCTGTGGTTTCACCCTGTCTGTGGAGTAGGTGTGGGGGAAAGAGTCTGTGGTTTCACCCTGTCTGTGGAATAGATGTGGGGGAAAGAGTCTGAGGTTTCACCCTGTCTGTGGAATAGATGTGGGGGAAAGGGTCTGTGGTTTCACCCTGTCTGTGGAGTAGGTGTGGGGGAAAGGGTCTGTGGTTTCACCCTGTCTGTGGAGTAGGTGTGTGGGAAAGAGTCTGTGGTTTCACCCTGTCTGTGGAGTAGATGTGGGGGGAAGGGTCTGTGGTTTCACCCTGTCTGTGGAGTAGATGTGGGGGAAAGAGTCGGTAGTTTCACCCTGTCTGTGGAGTAGATGTGGGGGAAAGAGTCTGTAGTTTCACCCTGTCTGTGGAGTAGGTGTGGGGGAAAGAGTCTGTGGTTTCACCCTGTCTGTGGAATAGATGTGGGGGAAAGGGTCTGTGGTTTCA
Organism: Escarpia spicata; assembly: GCA_963995525.1. Lineage (NCBI taxonomy): Eukaryota > Metazoa > Annelida > Polychaeta > Sabellida > Siboglinidae > Escarpia > Escarpia spicata. The sequence goes on from OZ023212.1 coordinate 28,026,972, forward strand.
CCCTGTCTGTGGAGTAGGTGTGGGGGAAAGAGTCTGTGGTTTCACCCTGTCTGTGGAATAGATGTGGGGGAAAGGGTCTGTGGAGTAGGTGTGGGGGAAAGAGTCTGTGGTTTCACCCTGTCTGTGGAGTTGATGTGGGGGGAAGGGTCTGTGGTTTCACCCTGTCTGGAATAGATGTGGGGAAAGGGTCTGTGGTTTCACCCTGTCTGTGGAATAGATGTGGGGGAAAGAGTCTGAGGTTTCACCCTGTCTGTGGAATAGATGTGGGGGAAAGAGTCTGGTTTCACCCTGTCTGTGGACTAGATCTGGGGGAAAGGGTCTGTGGTTTCACCCTGTCTGTGGAATAGATGTGGGGGAAAGAGTCTGAGGTTTCACCCTGTCTGTGGAATAGATGTGGGGGAAAGAGTCTGTGGTTTCATCCTATCTGTGGAGTAGATGTGGGGGAAAGAGTCGGTAGTTTCACCCTGTCTGTGGAGTTGATGTGGGGGGAAGGGTCTGTGGTTTCACCCTGTCTGGAATAGATGTGGGGAAAGGGTCTGTGGTTTCACCCTGTCTGTTGAGTAAATGTGGGGGAAAGAGCCTGAGGTTTCACCGTCTGTGGAATAGATGTGGGAGAAAGGGTGTGTGGTTTCACCCTGTCTGTGGAGTAGATGTCAGGGAAAGGGTCTGTGGTTTCACCCTGTCTGGAATAGATGTGGGGTAAAGGGTCTGTGGTTTCACCCTGTCTGTGGAATAGATGTGGGAGAAAGAGTCTGGTTTCACCCTGTCTGTGGACTAAATCTGGGGGAAAGGGTCTGGTTTCACCCTGTCTGTGGACTAGATCTGGGGGAAAGGGTCTGTGGTTTCACCCATCTCTGTGGAATAGATATGGGGGAAAGGGTCTGTGGTTTCACCCTGTCTGTGCAGTAGGTGTGGGGGAAAGAGTCTGTGGTTTCACCCTGTCTGTGGAATAGTTGTGGGGGAAAGGGTCTGTGGTTTCACCCTGTCTGTGGAGTAGGTGTGGGGGAAAGAGTCTGTGGTTTCACCCTGTCTGTGGAATAGATGTGGGGGAAAGAGTCTGAGGTTTCACCCTGTCTGTGGAATAGATGTGGGGGAAAGGGTCTGTGGTTTCACCCTGTCTGTGGAGTAGGTGTGGGGGAAAGGGTCTGTGGTTTCACCCTGTCTGTGGAGTAGGTGTGTGGGAAAGAGTCTGTGGTTTCACCCTGTCTGTGGAGTAGATGTGGGGGGAAGGGTCTGTGGTTTCACCCTGTCTGTGGAGTAGATGTGGGGGAAAGAGTCGGTAGTTTCACCCTGTCTGTGGAGTAGATGTGGGGGAAAGAGTCTGTAGTTTCACCCTGTCTGTGGAGTAGATGTGGGGGAAAGAGTCTGTGGTTTCACCCTGTCTGTGGAATAGATGTGGGTGAAAGAGTCTGGTTTCACCCTGTCTGTGGAGTAGATGTGGGGGAAAGAGTCTGTGGTTTCACCCTGTCTGTGGAGTAGATGTGGGGGGAAGGGTCTGTGGTTTCACCCTGTCTGTGGAGTAGATGTGGGGGAAAGAGTCGGTAGTTTCACCCTGTCTGTGGAGTAGATGTGGGGGAAAGAGTCTGTAGTTTCACCCTGTCTGTGGAGTAGGTGTGGGGGAAAGAGTCTGTGGAATAGATGTGGGGGAAAGGGTCTGTGGTTTCACCCTGTCTGTGGAGTAGGTGTGGGGGAAAGAGTCTGTGGTTTCACCCTGTCTGTGGAATAGATGTGGGGGAAAGGGTCTGTGGTTTCACCCTGTCTGTGGAGTAGGTGTGGGGGAAAGAGTCTGTGGTTTCACCCTGTCTGTGGAGTTGATGTGGGGGGAAGGGTCTGTGGTTTCACCCTGTCTGGAATAGATGTGGGGAAAGGGTCTGTGGTTTCACCCTGTCTGTGGAATAGATGTGGGGGAAAGAGTCTGAGGTTTCACCCTGTCTCTGGAATAGATGTGGGGGAAAGAGTCTGGTTTCACCCTGTCTGTGGACTAGATCTGGGGGAAAGGGTCTGTGGTTTCACCCTGTCTGTGGAATAGATGTGGGGGAAAGAGTCTGGTTTCACCCTGTCTGTGGAGTAGATGTGGGGGAAAGAGTCTGTGGTTTCACCCTGTCTGTGGAATAGATGTGGGAGAAAGGGTCTGTGGTTTCACCCTGTCTGTGGAGTAGGTGTGGGGGAAAGAGTCTGTGGTTTCACCCTGTCTGTGGAATAGATGTGGGGGAAAGGGTCTGTGGTTTCACCCTGTCTGTGGAGTAGGTGTGGGGGAAAGAGTCTGTGGTTTCACCCTGTCTGTGGAATAGATGTGGGGGAAAGGGTCTGTGGTTTCACCCTGTCTGTGGAGTAGGTGTGGGGGAAAGAGTCTGTGGTTTCACCCTGTCTGTGGAATAGATGTGGGGGAAAGGGTCTGTGGTTTCACCCTGTCTGTGGAGTAGGTGTGGGGGAAAGAGTATGTGGTTTCACCCTGTCTGTGGAATAGATGTGGGGGAAAGGGTCTGGTTTCACCCTGTCTGTGGAGTAGGTGTGGGGGAAAGAGTCTGTGGAATAGATGTGGGGGAAAGAGTCTGAGGTTTCACCCTGTCTGTGGAATAGATGTGGGGGAAAGAGTCTGGTTTCACCCTGTCTGTGGACTAGATCTGGGGGAAAGGGTCTGTGGTTTCACCCTGTCTGTGGAATAGATGTGGGGGAAAGAGTCTGAGGTTTCACCCTGTCTGTGGAATAGATGTGGGGGAAAGAGTCTGTGGTTTCATCCTGTCTGTGGAGTAGATGTGGGGGAAAGAGTCGGTAGTTTCACCCTGTCTGTGGAGTTGATGTGGGGGGAAGGGTCTGTGGTTTCACCCTGTCTGGAATAGATGTGGGGAAAGGGTCTGTGGTTTCACCCTGTCTGTTGAGTAAATGTGGGGGAAAGAGCCTGAGGTTTCACCGTCTGTGGAATAGATGTGGGAGAAAGGGTGTGTGGTTTCACCCTGTCTGTGGAGTAGATGTCAGGGAAAGGGTCTGTGGTTTCACCCTGTCTGGAATAGATGTGGGGTAAAGGGTCTGTGGTTTCACCCTGTCTGTGGAATAGATGTGGGAGAAAGAGTCTGGTTTCACCCTGTCTGTGGACTAAATCTGGGGGAAAGGGTCTGGTTTCACCCTGTCTTGACTAGATCTGGGGGAAAGGGTCTGTGGTTTCACCCATCTCTGTGGAATAGATATGGGGGAAAGGGTCTGTGGTTTCACCCTGTCTGTGCAGTAGGTGTGGGGGAAAGAGTCTGTGGTTTCACCCTGTCTGTGGAATAGTTGTGGGGGAAAGGGTCTGTGGTTTCACCCTGTCTGTGGAATAAATGTGGGAGAAAGAGTCTGGTTTCACCCTGTTTGTGGAATAGATGTGGGGGAAAGAGTCTGTGGAATAGATGTGGGGGAAAGAGTCTGAGGTTTCACCCTGTCTGTGGAATAGATGTGGGGGAAAGGGTCTGTGGTTTCACCCTGTCTGGAATAGATGTGGGGGAAAGGGTCTGTGGTTTCACCCTATCTGTGGAGTAGGTGTGGGGGAAAGGGTCTGTGGTTTCACCCTATCTGTGGAATTGATGTGGGGGAAAGAGTCTGTGGTTTCACCCTATCTGTGGAATAGATGTGGGGGAAAGGGTCTGTGGTTTCACCCTGTCTGTGGAGTAGGTGTGGGGGAAAGAGTCTGTGGTTTCACCCTGTCTGTGGAATAGATGTGGGGGAAAGAGTCTGAGGTTTCACCCTGTCTGTGGAATAGATGTGGGGGAAAGGGTCTGTGGTTTCACCCTGTCTGTGGAGTAGGTGTGGGGGAAAGGGTCTGTGGTTTCACCCTGTCTGTGGAGTAGGTGTGTGGGAAAGAGTCTGTGGTTTCACCCTGTCTGTGGATTAGATGTGGGGGGAAGGGTCTGTGGTTTCACCCTGTCTGTGGAGTAGATGTGGGGGAAAGAGTCGGTAGTTTCACCCTGTCTATGGAGTAGATGTGGGTGAAAGAGTCTGTGGTTTCACCCTGTCTGTGGAGTAGATGTGGGGGAAAGAGTCTGTGGTTTCACCCTGTCTGTGGAGTAGATGTGGGGGAAAGAGTCGGTAGTTTCACCCTGTCTGTGGAGTAGATGTGGGGGAAAGAGTCTGTAGTTTCACCCTGTCTGTGGAGTAGATGTGGGGGAAAGAGTCTGTGGTTTCACCCTGTTTGTGGAATAGATGTGGTGGAAAGGGTCTGTGGTTTCACCCTGTCTGTGGAGTAGGTGTGGGGGAAAGAGTCTGTGGTTTCACCCTGTCTGTGGAATAGATGTGGGGGAAAGAGTCTGAGGTTTCACCCTGTCTGTGGAATAGATGTGGGGGAAAGGGTCTGTGGTTTCACCCTGTCTGTGGAGTAGGTGTGGGGGAAAGGGTCTGTGGTTTCACCCTGTCTGTGGAGTAGGTGTGTGGGAAAGAGTCTGTGGTTTCACCCTGTCTGTGGAGTAGATGTGGGGGGAAGGGTCTGTGGTTTCACCCTGTCTGTGGAGTAGATGTGGGGGAAAGAGTCGGTAGTTTCACCCTGTCTGTGGAGTAGATGTGGGGGAAAGAGTCTGTAGTTTCACCCTGTCTGTGGAGTAGGTGTGGGGGAAAGAGTCTGTGGTTTCACCCTGTCTGTGGAATAGATGTGGGGGAAAGGGTCTGTGGTTTCACCCTGTCTGTGGAGTAGGTGTGGGGGAAAGAGTCTGTGGTTTCACCCTGTCTGTGGAATAGATGTGGGGGAAAGGGTCTGTGGAGTAGGTGTGGGGGAAAGAGTCTGTGGTTTCACCCTGTCTGTGGAGTTGATGTGGGGGGAAGGGTCTGTGGTTTCACCCTGTCTGGAATAGATGTGGGGAAAGGGTCTGTGGTTTCACCCTGTCTGTGGAATAGATGTGGGGGAAAGAGTCTGAGGTTTCACCCTGTCTGTGGAATAGATGTGGGGGAAAGAGTCTGGTTTCACCCTGTCTGTGGACTAGATCTGGGGGAAAGGGTCTGTGGTTTCACCCTGTCTGTGGAATAGATGTGGGGGAAAGAGTCTGAGGTTTCACCCTGTCTGTGGAATAGATGTGGGGGAAAGAGTCTGTGGTTTCATCCTATCTGTGGAGTAGATGTGGGGGAAAGAGTCGGTAGTTTCACCCTGTCTGTGGAGTTGATGTGGGGGGAAGGGTCTGTGGTTTCACCCTGTCTGGAATAGATGTGGGGAAAGGGTCTGTGGTTTCACCCTGTCTGTTGAGTAAATGTGGGGGAAAGAGCCTGAGGTTTCACCGTCTGTGGAATAGATGTGGGAGAAAGGGTGTGTGGTTTCACCCTGTCTGTGGAGTAGATGTCAGGGAAAGGGTCTGTGGTTTCACCCTGTCTGGAATAGATGTGGGGTAAAGGGTCTGTGGTTTCACCCTGTCTGTGGAATAGATGTGGGAGAAAGAGTCTGGTTTCACCCTGTCTGTGGACTAAATCTGGGGGAAAGGGTCTGGTTTCACCCTGTCTGTGGACTAGATCTGGGGGAAAGGGTCTGTGGTTTCACCCATCTCTGTGGAATAGATATGGGGGAAAGGGTCTGTGGTTTCACCCTGTCTGTGCAGTAGGTGTGGGGGAAAGAGTCTGTGGTTTCACCCTGTCTGTGGAATAGTTGTGGGGGAAAGGGTCTGTGGTTTCACCCTGTCTGTGGAGTAGGTGTGGGGGAAAGAGTCTGTGGTTTCACCCTGTCTGTGGAATAGATGTGGGGGAAAGAGTCTGAGGTTTCACCCTGTCTGTGGAATAGATGTGGGGGAAAGGGTCTGTGGTTTCACCCTGTCTGTGGAGTAGGTGTGGGGGAAAGGGTCTGTGGTTTCACCCTGTCTGTGGAGTAGGTGTGTGGGAAAGAGTCTGTGGTTTCACCCTGTCTGTGGAGTAGATGTGGGGGGAAGGGTCTGTGGTTTCACCCTGTCTGTGGAGTAGATGTGGGGGAAAGAGTCGGTAGTTTCACCCTGTCTGTGGAGTAGATGTGGGGGAAAGAGTCTGTAGTTTCACCCTGTCTGTGGAGTAGATGTGGGGGAAAGAGTCTGTGGTTTCACCCTGTCTGTGGAATAGATGTGGGTGAAAGAGTCTGGTTTCACCCTGTCTGTGGAGTAGATGTGGGGGAAAGAGTCTGTGGTTTCACCCTGTCTGTGGAATAGATGTGGGAGAAAGGGTCTGTGGTTTCACCCTGTCTGTGGAGTAGGTGTGGGGGAAAGAGTCTGTGGTTTCACCCTGTCTGTGGAATAGATGTGGGGGAAAGGGTCTGTGGTTTCACCCTGTCTGTGGAGTAGGTGTGGGGGAAAGAGTCTGTGGTTTCACCCTGTCTGTGGAATAGATGTGGGGGAAAGGGTCTGTGGTTTCACCCTGTCTGTGGAGTAGGTGTGGGGGAAAGAGTCTGTGGTTTCACCCTGTCTGTGGAATAGATGTGGGGGAAAGGGTCTGTGGTTTCACCCTGTCTGTGGAGTAGGTGTGGGGGAAAGAGTATGTGGTTTCACCCTGTCTGTGGAATAGATGTGGGGGAAAGGGTCTGGTTTCACCCTGTCTGTGGAGTAGGTGTGGGGGAAAGAGTGTGTGGTTTCACCCTGTCTGTGGAATAGATGTGGGGGAAAGAGTCTGAGGTTTCACCCTGTCTGTGGAATAGATGTGGGGAAAGAGTCTGTGGTTTCACCCTGTCTGTGGAATAGATGTGGGGGAAAGAGTCTGTGGTTTCACCCTGTCTGTGGAGTAGATGTGGGGGAAAGAGTCGGTAGTTTCACCCTGTCTGTGGAGTAGATGTGGGGGAAAGAGTCTGAGGTTTCACCCTGTCTGTGGAATAGATGTGGGGGAAAGGGTCTGTGGTTTCACCCTGTCTGTGGAGTAGGTGTGGGGGAAAGGGTCTGTGGTTTCACCCTGTCTGTGGAGTAGGTGTGTGGGAAAGAGTCTGTGGTTTCACCCTGTCTGTGGAGTAGATGTGGGGGGAAGGGTCTGTGGTTTCACCCTGTCTGTGGAGTAGATGTGGGGGAAAGAGTCGGTAGTTTCACCCTGTCTGTGGAGTAGATGTGGGGGAAAGAGTCTGTAGTTTCACCCTGTCTGTGGAGTAGGTGTGGGGGAAAGAGTCTGTGGAATAGATGTGGGGGAAAGGGTCTGTGGTTTCACCCTGTCTGTGGAGTAGGTGTGGGGGAAAGAGTCTGTGGTTTCACCCTGTCTGTGGAATAGATGTGGGGGAAAGGGTCTGTGGTTTCACCCTGTCTGTGGAGTAGGTGTGGGGGAAAGAGTCTGTGGTTTCACCCTGTCTGTGGAGTTGATGTGGGGGGAAGGGTCTGTGGTTTCACCCTGTCTGGAATAGATGTGGGGAAAGGGTCTGTGGTTTCACCCTGTCTGTGGAATAGATGTGGGGGAAAGAGTCTGAGGTTTCACCCTGTCTCTGGAATAGATGTGGGGGAAAGAGTCTGGTTTCACCCTGTCTGTGGACTAGATCTGGGGGAAAGGGTCTGTGGTTTCACCCTGTCTGTGGAATAGATGTGGGGGAAAGAGTCTGGTTTCACCCTGTCTGTGGAGTAGATGTGGGGGAAAGAGTCTGTGGTTTCACCCTGTCTGTGGAATAGATGTGGGAGAAAGGGTCTGTGGTTTCACCCTGTCTGTGGAGTAGGTGTGGGGGAAAGAGTATGTGGTTTCACCCTGTCTGTGGAATAGATGTGGGGGAAAGGGTCTGTGGTTTCACCCTGTCTGTGGAGTAGGTGTGGGGGAAAGAGTCTGTGGTTTCACCCTGTCTGTGGAATAGATGTGGGGGAAAGGGTCTGTGGTTTCACCCTGTCTGTGGAGTAGGTGTGGGGGAAAGAGTCTGTGGTTTCACCCTGTCTGTGGAATAGATGTGGGGGAAAGGGTCTGTGGTTTCACCCTGTCTGTGGAGTAGGTGTGGGGGAAAGAGTATGTGGTTTCACCCTGTCTGTGGAATAGATGTGGGGGAAAGGGTCTGGTTTCACCCTGTCTGTGGAGTAGGTGTGGGGGAAAGAGTGTGTGGTTTCACCCTGTCTGTGGAATAGATGTGGGGGAAAGAGTCTGAGGTTTCACCCTGTCTGTGGAATAGATGTGGGGGAAAGAGTCTGTGGTTTCACCCTGTCTGTGGAATAGATGTGGGGGAAAGAGTCTGTGGTTTCACCCTGTCTGTGGAATAGATGTGGGGGAAAGAGTCGGTAGTTTCACCCTGTCTGTGGAGTAGATGTGGGGGAAAGAGTCTGAGGTTTCACCCTGTCTGTGGAATAGATGTGGGGGAAAGGGTCTGTGGTTTCACCCTGTCTGTGGAGTAGGTGTGGGGGAAAGGGTCTGTGGTTTCACCCTGTCTGTGGAGTAGGTGTGGGGGAAAGAGTCTGTGGTTTCACCCTGTCTGTGGAATAGATGTGGGGGAAAGGGTCTGTGGTTTCACCCTGTCTGTGGAGTAGGTGTGGGGGAAAGAGTCTGTGGTTTCACCCTGTCTGTGGAATAGATGTGGGGGAAAGGGTCTGTGGTTTCACCCTGTCTGTGGAGTAGGTGTGGGGGAAAGAGTCTGTGGTTTCACCCTGTCTGTGGAATAGATGTGGGGGAAAGGGTCTGTGGTTTCACCCTGTCTGTGGAGTAGGTGTGGGGGAAAGAGTATGTGGTTTCACCCTGTCTGTGGAATAGATGTGGGGGAAAGGGTCTGGTTTCACCCTGTCTGTGGAGTAGGTGTGGGGGAAAGAGTGTGTGGTTTCACCCTGTCTGTGGAATAGATGTGGGGGAAAGAGTCTGAGGTTTCACCCTGTCTGTGGAATAGATGTGGGGAAAGAGTCTGTGGTTTCACCCTGTCTGTGGAATAGATGTGGGGGAAAGAGTCTGTGGTTTCACCCTGTCTGTGGAGTAGATGTGGGGGAAAGAGTCGGTAGTTTCACCCTGTCTGTGGAGTAGATGTGGGGGAAAGAGTCTGAGGTTTCACCCTGTCTGTGGAATAGATGTGGGGGAAAGGGTCTGTGGTTTCACCCTGTCTGTGGAGTAGGTGTGGGGGAAAGGGTCTGTGGTTTCACCCTGTCTGTGGAGTAGGTGTGTGGGAAAGAGTCTGTGGTTTCACCCTGTCTGTGGAGTAGATGTGGGGGGAAGGGTCTGTGGTTTCACCCTGTCTGTGGAGTAGATGTGGGGGAAAGAGTCGGTAGTTTCACCCTGTCTGTGGAGTAGATGTGGGGGAAAGAGTCTGTAGTTTCACCCTGTCTGTGGAGTAGGTGTGGGGGAAAGAGTCTGTGGAATAGATGTGGGGGAAAGGGTCTGTGGTTTCACCCTGTCTGTGGAGTAGGTGTGGGGGAAAGAGTCTGTGGTTTCACCCTGTCTGTGGAATAGATGTGGGGGAAAGGGTCTGTGGTTTCACCCTGTCTGTGGAGTAGGTGTGGGGGAAAGAGTCTGTGGTTTCACCCTGTCTGTGGAGTTGATGTGGGGGGAAGGGTCTGTGGTTTCACCCTGTCTGGAATAGATGTGGGGAAAGGGTCTGTGGTTTCACCCTGTCTGTGGAATAGATGTGGGGGAAAGAGTCTGAGGTTTCACCCTGTCTCTGGAATAGATGTGGGGGAAAGAGTCTGGTTTCACCCTGTCTGTGGACTAGATCTGGGGGAAAGGGTCTGTGGTTTCACCCTGTCTGTGGAATAGATGTGGGGGAAAGAGTCTGGTTTCACCCTGTCTGTGGAGTAGATGTGGGGGAAAGAGTCTGTGGTTTCACCCTGTCTGTGGAATAGATGTGGGAGAAAGGGTCTGTGGTTTCACCCTGTCTGTGGAGTAGGTGTGGGGGAAAGAGTATGTGGTTTCACCCTGTCTGTGGAATAGATGTGGGGGAAAGGGTCTGTGGTTTCACCCTGTCTGTGGAGTAGGTGTGGGGGAAAGAGTCTGTGGTTTCACCCTGTCTGTGGAATAGATGTGGGGGAAAGGGTCTGTGGTTTCACCCTGTCTGTGGAGTAGGTGTGGGGGAAAGAGTCTGTGGTTTCACCCTGTCTGTGGAATAGATGTGGGGGAAAGGGTCTGTGGTTTCACCCTGTCTGTGGAGTAGGTGTGGGGGAAAGAGTATGTGGTTTCACCCTGTCTGTGGAATAGATGTGGGGGAAAGGGTCTGGTTTCACCCTGTCTGTGGAGTAGGTGTGGGGGAAAGAGTGTGTGGTTTCACCCTGTCTGTGGAATAGATGTGGGGGAAAGAGTCTGAGGTTTCACCCTGTCTGTGGAATAGATGTGGGGGAAAGAGTCTGTGGTTTCACCCTGTCTGTGGAATAGATGTGGGGGAAAGAGTCTGTGGTTTCACCCTGTCTGTGGAATAGATGTGGGGGAAAGAGTCGGTAGTTTCACCCTGTCTGTGGAGTAGATGTGGGGGAAAGAGTCTGAGGTTTCACCCTGTCTGTGGAATAGATGTGGGGGAAAGGGTCTGTGGTTTCACCCTGTCTGTGGAGTAGGTGTGGGGGAAAGGGTCTGTGGTTTCACCCTGTCTGTGGAGTAGGTGTGGGGGAAAGAGTCTGTGGTTTCACCCTGTCTGTGGAATAGTTGTGGGGGAAAGGGTCTGTGGTTTCACCCTGTCTGTGGAATAAATGTGGGAGAAAGAGTCTGGTTTCACCCTGTTTGTGGAATAGATGTGGGGGAAAGAGTCTGTGGAATAGATGTGGGGGAAAGAGTCTGAGGTTTCACCCTGTCTGTGGAATAGATGTGGGGGAAAGGGTCTGTGGTTTCACCCTGTCTGGAATAGATGTGGGGGAAAGGGTCTGTGGTTTCACCCTATCTGTGGAGTAGGTGTGGGGGAAAGGGTCTGTGGTTTCACCCTATCTGTGGAATTGATGTGGGGGAAAGAGTCTGTGGTTTCACCCTATCTGTGGAATAGATGTGGGGGAAAGGGTCTGTGGTTTCACCCTGTCTGTGGAGTAGGTGTGGGGGAAAGAGTCTGTGGTTTCACCCTGTCTGTGGAATAGATGTGGGGGAAAGAGTCTGAGGTTTCCCCCTGTCTGTGGAATAGATGTGGGGGAAAGGGTCTGTGGTTTCACCCTGTCTGTGGAGTAGGTGTGGGGGAAAGGGTCTGTGGTTTCACCCTGTCTGTGGAGTAGGTTTGTGGGAAAGAGTCTGTGGTTTCACCCTGTCTGTGGAGTAGATGTGGGGGGAAGGGTCTGTGGTTTCACCCTGTCTGTGGAGTAGATGTGGGGGAAAGAGTCGGTAGTTTCACCCTGTCTGTGGAGTAGATGTGGGTGAAAGAGTCTGTGGTTTCACCCTGTCTGTGGAGTAGATGTGGGGGAAAGAGTCTGTGGTTTCACCCTGTCTGTGGAGTAGATGTGGGGGAAAGAGTCGGTAGTTTCACCCTGTCTGTGGAGTAGATGTGGGGGAAAGAGTCTGTAGTTTCACCCTGTCTGTGGAGTAGATGTGGGGGAAAGAGTCTGTGGTTTCACCCTGTCTGTGGAATAGATGTGGGGGAAAGGGTCTGTGGTTTCACCCTGTCTGTGGAGTAGGTGTGGGGGAAAGAGTCTGTGGTTTCACCCTGTCTGTGGAATAGATGTGGGGGAAAGAGTCTGAGGTTTCACCCTGTCTGTGGAATAGATGTGGGGGAAAGGGTCTGTGGTTTCACCCTGTCTGTGGAGTAGGTGTGGGGGAAAGGGTCTGTGGTTTCACCCTGTCTGTGGAGTAGGTGTGTGGGAAAGAGTCTGTGGTTTCACCCTGTCTGTGGAGTAGATGTGGGGGGAAGGGTCTGTGGTTTCACCCTGTCTGTGGAGTAGATGTGGGGGAAAGAGTCGGTAGTTTCACCCTGTCTGTGGAGTAGATGTGGGGGAAAGAGTCTGTAGTTTCACCCTGTCTGTGGAGTAGATGTGGGGGAAAGAGTCTGTGGTTTCACCCTGTCTGTGGAATAGATGTGGGTGAAAGAGTCTGGTTTCACCCTGTCTGTGGAGTAGATGTGGGGGAAAGAGTCTGTGGTTTCACCCTGTCTGTGGAATAGATGTGGGAGAAAGGGTCTGTGGTTTCACCCTGTCTGTGGAGTAGGTGTGGGGGAAAGAGTCTGTGGTTTCACCCTGTCTGTGGAATAGATGTGGGGGAAAGGGTCTGTGGTTTCACCCTGTCTGTGGAGTAGGTGTGGGGGAAAGAGTCTGTGGTTTCACCCTGTCTGTGGAATAGATGTGGGGGAAAGGGTCTGTGGTTTCACCCTGTCTGTGGAGTAGGTGTGGGGGAAAGAGTCTGTGGTTTCACCCTGTCTGTGGAATAGATGTGGGGGAAAGGGTCTGTGGTTTCACCCTGTCTGTGGAGTAGGTGTGGGGGAAAGAGTATGTGGTTTCACCCTGTCTGTGGAATAGATGTGGGGGAAAGGGTCTGGTTTCACCCTGTCTGTGGAGTAGGTGTGGGGGAAAGAGTGTGTGGTTTCACCCTGTCTGTGGAATAGATGTGGGGGAAAGAGTCTGAGGTTTCACCCTGTCTGTGGAATAGATGTGGGGAAAGAGTCTGTGGTTTCACCCTGTCTGTGGAATAGATGTGGGGGAAAGAGTCTGTGGTTTCACCCTGTCTGTGGAGTAGATGTGGGGGAAAGAGTCGGTAGTTTCACCCTGTCTGTGGAGTAGATGTGGGGGAAAGAGTCTGAGGTTTCACCCTGTCTGTGGAATAGATGTGGGGGAAAGGGTCTGTGGTTTCACCCTGTCTGTGGAGTAGGTGTGGGGGAAAGGGTCTGTGGTTTCACCCTGTCTGTGGAGTAGGTGTGTGGGAAAGAGTCTGTGGTTTCACCCTGTCTGTGGAGTAGATGTGGGGGGAAGGGTCTGTGGTTTCACCCTGTCTGTGGAGTAGATGTGGGGGAAAGAGTCGGTAGTTTCACCCTGTCTGTGGAGTAGATGTGGGGGAAAGAGTCTGTAGTTTCACCCTGTCTGTGGAGTAGGTGTGGGGGAAAGAGTCTGTGGAATAGATGTGGGGGAAAGGGTCTGTGGTTTCACCCTGTCTGTGGAGTAGGTGTGGGGGAAAGAGTCTGTGGTTTCACCCTGTCTGTGGAATAGATGTGGGGGAAAGGGTCTGTGGTTTCACCCTGTCTGTGGAGTAGGTGTGGGGGAAAGAGTCTGTGGTTTCACCCTGTCTGTGGAGTTGATGTGGGGGGAAGGGTCTGTGGTTTCACCCTGTCTGGAATAGATGTGGGGAAAGGGTCTGTGGTTTCACCCTGTCTGTGGAATAGATGTGGGGGAAAGAGTCTGAGGTTTCACCCTGTCTCTGGAATAGATGTGGGGGAAAGAGTCTGGTTTCACCCTGTCTGTGGACTAGATCTGGGGGAAAGGGTCTGTGGTTTCACCCTGTCTGTGGAATAGATGTGGGGGAAAGAGTCTGGTTTCACCCTGTCTGTGGAGTAGATGTGGGGGAAAGAGTCTGTGGTTTCACCCTGTCTGTGGAATAGATGTGGGAGAAAGGTTCTGTGGTTTCACCCTGTCTGTGGAGTAGGTGTGGGGGAAAGAGTATGTGGTTTCACCCTGTCTGTGGAATAGATGTGGGGGAAAGGGTCTGTGGTTTCACCCTGTCTGTGGAGTAGGTGTGGGGGAAAGAGTCTGTGGTTTCACCCTGTCTGTGGAATAGATGTGGGGGAAAGGGTCTGTGGTTTCACCCTGTCTGTGGAGTAGGTGTGGGGGAAAGAGTCTGTGGTTTCACCCTGTCTGTGGAATAGATGTGGGGGAAAGGGTCTGTGGTTTCACCCTGTCTGTGGAGTAGGTGTGGGGGAAAGAGTATGTGGTTTCACCCTGTCTGTGGAATAGATGTGGGGGAAAGGGTCTGGTTTCACCCTGTCTGTGGAGTAGGTGTGGGGGAAAGAGTGTGTGGTTTCACCCTGTCTGTGGAATAGATGTGGGGGAAAGAGTCTGAGGTTTCACCCTGTCTGTGGAATAGATGTGGGGGAAAGAGTCTGTGGTTTCACCCTGTCTGTGGAATAGATGTGGGGGAAAGAGTCTGTGGTTTCACCCTGTCTGTGGAATAGATGTGGGGGAAAGAGTCGGTAGTTTCACCCTGTCTGTGGAGTAGATGTGGGGGAAAGAGTCTGAGGTTTCACCCTGTCTGTGGAATAGATGTGGGGGAAAGGGTCTGTGGTTTCACCCTGTCTGTGGAGTAGGTGTGGGGGAAAGGGTCTGTGGTTTCACCCTGTCTGTGGAGTAGGTGTGTGGGAAAGAGTCTGTGGTTTCACCCTGTCTGTGGAGTAGATGTGGGGGGAAGGGTCTGTGGTTTCACCCTGTCTGTGGAGTAGATGTGGGGGAAAGAGTCGGTAGTTTCACCCTGTCTGTGGAGTAGATGTGGGGGAAAGAGTCTGTAGTTTCACCCTGTCTGTGGAGTAGGTGTGGGGGAAAGAGTCTGTGGTTTCACCCTGTCTGTGGAATAGATGTGGGGGAAAGGGTCTGTGGTTTCACCCTGTCTGTGGAGTAGGTGTGGGGGAAAGAGTCTGTGGTTTCACCCTGTCTGTGGAATAGATGTGGGGGAAAGGGTCTGTGGTTTCACCCTGTCTGTGGAGTAGGTGTGGGGGAAAGAGTCTGTGGTTTCACCCTGTCTGTGGAGTTGATGTGGGGGGAAGGGTCTGTGGTTTCACCCTGTCTGGAATAGATGTGGGGAAAGGGTCTGTGGTTTCACCCTGTCTGTGGAATAGATGTGGGGGAAAGAGTCTGAGGTTTCACCCTGTCTGTGGAATAGATGTGGGGGAAAGAGTCTGGTTTCACCCTGTCTGTGGACTAGATCTGGGGGAAAGGGTCTGTGGTTTCACCCTGTCTGTGGAATAGATGTGGGGGAAAGAGTCTGAGGTTTCACCCTGTCTGTGGAATAGATGTGGGGGAAAGAGTCTGTGGTTTCATCCTGTCTGTGGAGTAGATGTGGGGGAAAGAGTCGGTAGTTTCACCCTGTCTGTGGAGTTGATGTGGGGGGAAGGGTCTGTGGTTTCACCCTGTCTGGAATAGATGTGGGGAAAGGGTCTGTGGTTTCACCCTGTCTGTTGAGTAAATGTGGGGGAAAGAGCCTGAGGTTTCACCGTCTGTGGAATAGATGTGGGAGAAAGGGTGTGTGGTTTCACCCTGTCTGTGGAGTAGATGTCAGGGAAAGGGTCTGTGGTTTCACCCTGTCTGGAATAGATGTGGGGTAAAGGGTCTGTGGTTTCACCCTGTCTGTGGAATAGATGTGGGAGAAAGAGTCTGGTTTCACCCTGTCTGTGGAGTAAATCTGGGGGAAAGGGTCTGGTTTCACCCTGTCTGTGGACTAGATCTGGGGGAAAGGGTCTGTGGTTTCACCCATCTCTGTGGAATAGATATGGGGGAAAGGGTCTGTGGTTTCACCCTGTCTGTGCAGTAGGTGTGGGGGAAAGAGTCTGTGGTTTCACCCTGTCTGTGGAATAGTTGTGGGGGAAAGGGTCTGTGGTTTCACCCTGTCTGTGGAATAAATGTGGGAGAAAGAGTCTGGTTTCACCCTGTTTGTGGAATAGATGTGGGGGAAAGAGTCTGTGGAATAGATGTGGGGGAAAGAGTCTGAGGTTTCACCCT
This sequence comes from Escarpia spicata, assembly GCA_963995525.1. Taxonomy (NCBI): domain Eukaryota; kingdom Metazoa; phylum Annelida; class Polychaeta; order Sabellida; family Siboglinidae; genus Escarpia; species Escarpia spicata. Next base: position 28,042,394 of record OZ023212.1, read on the forward strand.
GTCTGTGGAATAGATGTGGGGGAAAGGGTCTGTGGTTTCACCCTGTCTGGAATAGATGTGGGGGAAAGGGTCTGTGGTTTCACCCTATCTGTGGAGTAGGTGTGGGGGAAAGGGTCTGTGGTTTCACCCTATCTGTGGAATTGATGTGGGGGAAAGAGTCTGTGGTTTCACCCTATCTGTGGAATAGATGTGGGGGAAAGGGTCTGTGGTTTCACCCTGTCTGTGGAGTAGGTGTGGGGGAAAGGGTCTGTGGTTTCACCCTGTCTGTGGAGTAGGTGTGTGGGAAAGAGTCTGTGGTTTCACCCTGTCTGTGGAGTAGATGTGGGGGGAAGGGTCTGTGGTTTCACCCTGTCTGTGGAGTAGATGTGGGGGAAAGAGTCGGTAGTTTCACCCTGTCTGTGGAGTAGATGTGGGGGAAAGAGTCTGTAGTTTCACCCTGTCTGTGGAGTAGGTGTGGGGGAAAGAGTCTGTGGAATAGATGTGGGGGAAAGGGTCTGTGGTTTCACCCTGTCTGTGGAGTAGGTGTGGGGGAAAGAGTCTGTGGTTTCACCCTGTCTGTGGAATAGATGTGGGGGAAAGGGTCTGTGGTTTCACCCTGTCTGTGGAGTAGGTGTGGGGGAAAGAGTCTGTGGTTTCACCCTGTCTGTGGAGTTGATGTGGGGGGAAGGGTCTGTGGTTTCACCCTGTCTGGAATAGATGTGGGGAAAGGGTCTGTGGTTTCACCCTGTCTGTGGAATAGATGTGGGGGAAAGAGTCTGAGGTTTCACCCTGTCTCTGGAATAGATGTGGGGGAAAGAGTCTGGTTTCACCCTGTCTGTGGACTAGATCTGGGGGAAAGGGTCTGTGGTTTCACCCTGTCTGTGGAATAGATGTGGGGGAAAGAGTCTGGTTTCACCCTGTCTGTGGAGTAGATGTGGGGGAAAGAGTCTGTGGTTTCACCCTGTCTGTGGAATAGATGTGGGAGAAAGGTTCTGTGGTTTCACCCTGTCTGTGGAGTAGGTGTGGGGGAAAGAGTATGTGGTTTCACCCTGTCTGTGGAATAGATGTGGGGGAAAGGGTCTGTGGTTTCACCCTGTCTGTGGAGTAGGTGTGGGGGAAAGAGTCTGTGGTTTCACCCTGTCTGTGGAATAGATGTGGGGGAAAGGGTCTGTGGTTTCACCCTGTCTGTGGAGTAGGTGTGGGGGAAAGAGTCTGTGGTTTCACCCTGTCTGTGGAATAGATGTGGGGGAAAGGGTCTGTGGTTTCACCCTGTCTGTGGAGTAGGTGTGGGGGAAAGAGTATGTGGTTTCACCCTGTCTGTGGAATAGATGTGGGGGAAAGGGTCTGGTTTCACCCTGTCTGTGGAGTAGGTGTGGGGGAAAGAGTGTGTGGTTTCACCCTGTCTGTGGAATAGATGTGGGGGAAAGAGTCTGAGGTTTCACCCTGTCTGTGGAATAGATGTGGGGGAAAGAGTCTGTGGTTTCACCCTGTCTGTGGAATAGATGTGGGGGAAAGAGTCTGTGGTTTCACCCTGTCTGTGGAATAGATGTGGGGGAAAGAGTCGGTAGTTTCACCCTGTCTGTGGAGTAGATGTGGGGGAAAGAGTCTGAGGTTTCACCCTGTCTGTGGAATAGATGTGGGGGAAAGGGTCTGTGGTTTCACCCTGTCTGTGGAGTAGGTGTGGGGGAAAGGGTCTGTGGTTTCACCCTGTCTGTGGAGTAGGTGTGTGGGAAAGAGTCTGTGGTTTCACCCTGTCTGTGGAGTAGATGTGGGGGGAAGGGTCTGTGGTTTCACCCTGTCTGTGGAGTAGATGTGGGGGAAAGAGTCGGTAGTTTCACCCTGTCTGTGGAGTAGATGTGGGGGAAAGAGTCTGTAGTTTCACCCTGTCTGTGGAGTAGGTGTGGGGGAAAGAGTCTGTGGTTTCACCCTGTCTGTGGAATAGATGTGGGGGAAAGGGTCTGTGGTTTCACCCTGTCTGTGGAGTAGGTGTGGGGGAAAGAGTCTGTGGTTTCACCCTGTCTGTGGAATAGATGTGGGGGAAAGGGTCTGTGGTTTCACCCTGTCTGTGGAGTAGGTGTGGGGGAAAGAGTCTGTGGTTTCACCCTGTCTGTGGAGTTGATGTGGGGGGAAGGGTCTGTGGTTTCACCCTGTCTGGAATAGATGTGGGGAAAGGGTCTGTGGTTTCACCCTGTCTGTGGAATAGATGTGGGGGAAAGAGTCTGAGGTTTCACCCTGTCTGTGGAATAGATGTGGGGGAAAGAGTCTGGTTTCACCCTGTCTGTGGACTAGATCTGGGGGAAAGGGTCTGTGGTTTCACCCTGTCTGTGGAATAGATGTGGGGGAAAGAGTCTGAGGTTTCACCCTGTCTGTGGAATAGATGTGGGGGAAAGAGTCTGTGGTTTCATCCTGTCTGTGGAGTAGATGTGGGGGAAAGAGTCGGTAGTTTCACCCTGTCTGTGGAGTTGATGTGGGGGGAAGGGTCTGTGGTTTCACCCTGTCTGGAATAGATGTGGGGAAAGGGTCTGTGGTTTCACCCTGTCTGTTGAGTAAATGTGGGGGAAAGAGCCTGAGGTTTCACCGTCTGTGGAATAGATGTGGGAGAAAGGGTGTGTGGTTTCACCCTGTCTGTGGAGTAGATGTCAGGGAAAGGGTCTGTGGTTTCACCCTGTCTGGAATAGATGTGGGGTAAAGGGTCTGTGGTTTCACCCTGTCTGTGGAATAGATGTGGGAGAAAGAGTCTGGTTTCACCCTGTCTGTGGAGTAAATCTGGGGGAAAGGGTCTGGTTTCACCCTGTCTGTGGACTAGATCTGGGGGAAAGGGTCTGTGGTTTCACCCATCTCTGTGGAATAGATATGGGGGAAAGGGTCTGTGGTTTCACCCTGTCTGTGCAGTAGGTGTGGGGGAAAGAGTCTGTGGTTTCACCCTGTCTGTGGAATAGTTGTGGGGGAAAGGGTCTGTGGTTTCACCCTGTCTGTGGAATAAATGTGGGAGAAAGAGTCTGGTTTCACCCTGTTTGTGGAATAGATGTGGGGGAAAGAGTCTGTGGAATAGATGTGGGGGAAAGAGTCTGAGGTTTCACCCTGTCTGTGGAATAGATGTGGGGGAAAGGGTCTGTGGTTTCACCCTGTCTGGAATAGATGTGGGGGAAAGGGTCTGTGGTTTCACCCTATCTGTGGAGTAGGTGTGGGGGAAAGGGTCTGTGGTTTCACCCTATCTGTGGAATTGATGTGGGGGAAAGAGTCTGTGGTTTCACCCTATCTGTGGAATAGATGTGGGGGAAAGGGTCTGTGGTTTCACCCTGTCTGTGGAGTAGGTGTGGGGGAAAGAGTCTGTGGTTTCACCCTGTCTGTGGAATAGATGTGGGGGAAAGAGTCTGAGGTTTCACCCTGTCTGTGGAATAGATGTGGGGGAAAGGGTCTGTGGTTTCACCCTGTCTGTGGAGTAGGTGTGGGGGAAAGGGTCTGTGGTTTCACCCTGTCTGTGGAGTAGGTGTGTGGGAAAGAGTCTGTGGTTTCACCCTGTCTGTGGAGTAGATGTGGGGGGAAGGGTCTGTGGTTTCACCCTGTCTGTGGAGTAGATGTGGGGGAAAGAGTCGGTAGTTTCACCCTGTCTGTGGAGTAGATGTGGGTGAAAGAGTCTGTGGTTTCACCCTGTCTGTGGAGTAGATGTGGGGGAAAGAGTCTGTGGTTTCACCCTGTCTGTGGAGTAGATGTGGGGGAAAGAGTCGGTAGTTTCACCCTGTCTGTGGAGTAGATGTGGGGGAAAGAGTCTGTAGTTTCACCCTGTCTGTGGAGTAGATGTGGGGGAAAGAGTCTGTGGTTTCACCCTGTCTGTGGAATAGATGTGGGGGAAAGGGTCTGTGGTTTCACCCTGTCTGTGGAGTAGGTGTGGGGGAAAGAGTCTGTGGTTTCACCCTGTCTGTGGAATAGATGTGGGGGAAAGGGTCTGTGGTTTCACCCTGTCTGTGGAGTAGGTGTGGGGGAAAGAGTCTGTGGTTTCACCCTGTCTGTGGAATAGATGTGGGGGAAAGAGTCTGAGGTTTCACCCTGTCTGTGGAATAGATGTGGGGGAAAGGGTCTGTGGTTTCACCCTGTCTGTGGAGTAGGTGTGGGGGAAAGGGTCTGTGGTTTCACCCTGTCTGTGGAGTAGGTGTGTGGGAAAGAGTCTGTGGTTTCACCCTGTCTGTGGAGTAGATGTGGGGGGAAGGGTCTGTGGTTTCACCCTGTCTGTGGAGTAGATGTGGGGGAAAGAGTCGGTAGTTTCACCCTGTCTGTGGAGTAGATGTGGGGGAAAGAGTCTGTAGTTTCACCCTGTCTGTGGAGTAGGTGTGGGGGAAAGAGTCTGTGGTTTCACCCTGTCTGTGGAATAGATGTGGGGGAAAGGGTCTGTGGTTTCACCCTGTCTGTGGAGTAGGTGTGGGGGAAAGAGTCTGTGGTTTCACCCTGTCTGTGGAATAGATGTGGGGGAAAGGGTCTGTGGTTTCACCCTGTCTGTGGAGTAGGTGTGGGGGAAAGAGTCTGTGGTTTCACCCTGTCTGTGGAGTTGATGTGGGGGGAAGGGTCTGTGGTTTCACCCTGTCTGGAATAGATGTGGGGAAAGGGTCTGTGGTTTCACCCTGTCTGTGGAATAGATGTGGGGGAAAGAGTCTGAGGTTTCACCCTGTCTGTGGAATAGATGTGGGGGAAAGAGTCTGGTTTCACCCTGTCTGTGGACTAGATCTGGGGGAAAGGGTCTGTGGTTTCACCCTGTCTGTGGAATAGATGTGGGGGAAAGAGTCTGAGGTTTCACCCTGTCTGTGGAATAGATGTGGGGGAAAGAGTCTGTGGTTTCATCCTGTCTGTGGAGTAGATGTGGGGGAAAGAGTCGGTAGTTTCACCCTGTCTGTGGAGTTGATGTGGGGGGAAGGGTCTGTGGTTTCACCCTGTCTGGAATAGATGTGGGGAAAGGGTCTGTGGTTTCACCCTGTCTGTTGAGTAAATGTGGGGGAAAGAGCCTGAGGTTTCACCGTCTGTGGAATAGATGTGGGAGAAAGGGTGTGTGGTTTCACCCTGTCTGTGGAGTAGATGTCAGGGAAAGGGTCTGTGGTTTCACCCTGTCTGGAATAGATGTGGGGTAAAGGGTCTGTGGTTTCACCCTGTCTGTGGAATAGATGTGGGAGAAAGAGTCTGGTTTCACCCTGTCTGTGGACTAAATCTGGGGGAAAGGGTCTGGTTTCACCCTGTCTGTGGACTAGATCTGGGGGAAAGGGTCTGTGGTTTCACCCATCTCTGTGGAATAGATATGGGGGAAAGGGTCTGTGGTTTCACCCTGTCTGTGCAGTAGGTGTGGGGGAAAGAGTCTGTGGTTTCACCCTGTCTGTGGAATAGTTGTGGGGGAAAGGGTCTGTGGTTTCACCCTGTCTGTGGAATAAATGTGGGAGAAAGAGTCTGGTTTCACCCTGTTTGTGGAATAGATGTGGGGGAAAGAGTCTGTGGAATAGATGTGGGGGAAAGAGTCTGAGGTTTCACCCTGTCTGTGGAATAGATGTGGGGGAAAGGGTCTGTGGTTTCACCCTGTCTGGAATAGATGTGGGGGAAAGGGTCTGTGGTTTCACCCTATCTGTGGAGTAGGTGTGGGGGAAAGGGTCTGTGGTTTCACCCTATCTGTGGAATTGATGTGGGGGAAAGAGTCTGTGGTTTCACCCTATCTGTGGAATAGATGTGGGGGAAAGGGTCTGTGGTTTCACCCTGTCTGTGGAGTAGGTGTGGGGGAAAGAGTCTGTGGTTTCACCCTGTCTGTGGAATAGATGTGGGGGAAAGAGTCTGAGGTTTCACCCTGTCTGTGGAATAGATGTGGGGGAAAGGGTCTGTGGTTTCACCCTGTCTGTGGAGTAGGTGTGGGGGAAAGGGTCTGTGGTTTCACCCTGTCTGTGGAGTAGGTGTGTGGGAAAGAGTCTGTGGTTTCACCCTGTCTGTGGAGTAGATGTGGGGGGAAGGGTCTGTGGTTTCACCCTGTCTGTGGAGTAGATGTGGGGGAAAGAGTCGGTAGTTTCACCCTGTCTGTGGAGTAGATGTGGGTGAAAGAGTCTGTGGTTTCACCCTGTCTGTGGAGTAGATGTGGGGGAAAGAGTCTGTGGTTTCACCCTGTCTGTGGAGTAGATGTGGGGGAAAGAGTCGGTAGTTTCACCCTGTCTGTGGAGTAGATGTGGGGGAAAGAGTCTGTAGTTTCACCCTGTCTGTGGAGTAGATGTGGGGGAAAGAGTCTGTGGTTTCACCCTGTCTGTGGAATAGATGTGGGGGAAAGGGTCTGTGGTTTCACCCTGTCTGTGGAGTAGGTGTGGGGGAAAGAGTCTGTGGTTTCACCCTGTCTGTGGAATAGATGTGGGGGAAAGGGTCTGTGGTTTCACCCTGTCTGTGGAGTAGGTGTGGGGGAAAGAGTCTGTGGTTTCACCCTGTCTGTGGAATAGATGTGGGGGAAAGAGTCTGAGGTTTCACCCTGTCTGTGGAATAGATGTGGGGGAAAGGGTCTGTGGTTTCACCCTGTCTGTGGAGTAGGTGTGGGGGAAAGGGTCTGTGGTTTCACCCTGTCTGTGGAGTAGGTGTGTGGGAAAGAGTCTGTGGTTTCACCCTGTCTGTGGAGTAGATGTGGGGGGAAGGGTCTGTGGTTTCACCCTGTCTGTGGAGTAGATGTGGGGGAAAGAGTCGGTAGTTTCACCCTGTCTGTGGAGTAGATGTGGGGGAAAGAGTGTAGTTTCACCCTGTCTGTGGAGTAGGTGTGGGGGAAAGAGTCTGTGGTTTCACCCTGTCTGTGGAATAGATGTGGGGGAAAGGGTCTGTGGTTTCACCCTGTCTGTGGAGTAGGTGTGGGGGAAAGAGTCTGTGGTTTCACCCTGTCTGTGGAATAGATGTGGGGGAAAGGGTCTGTGGAGTAGGTGTGGGGGAAAGAGTCTGTGGTTTCACCCTGTCTGTGGAGTTGATGTGGGGGGAAGGGTCTGTGGTTTCACCCTCTCTGGAATAGATGTGGGGAAAGGGTCTGTGGTTTCACCCTGTCTGTGGAATAGATGTGGGGGAAAGAGTCTGAGGTTTCACCCTGTCTGTGGAATAGATGTGGGGGAAAGAGTCTGGTTTCACCCTGTCTGTGGACTAGATCTGGGGGAAAGGGTCTGTGGTTTCACCCTGTCTGTGGAATAGATGTGGGGGAAAGAGTCTGAAGTTTCACCCTGTCTGTGGAATAGATGTGGGGGAAAGAGTCTGTGGTTTCATCCTGTCTGTGGAGTAGATGTGGGGGAAAGAGTCGGTAGTTTCACCCTGTCTGGAGTTGATGTGGGGGGAAGGGTCTGTGGTTTCACCCTGTCTGGAATAGATGTGGGGAAAGGGTCTGTGGTTTCACCCTGTCTGTTGAGTAAATGTGGGGGAAAGAGCCTGAGGTTTCACCGTCTGTGGAATAGATGTGGGAGAAAGGGTGTGTGGTTTCACCCTGTCTGTGGAGTAGATGTCAGGGAAAGGGTCTGTGGTTTCACCCTGTCTGGAATAGATGTGGGGTAAAGGGTCTGTGGTTTCACCCTGTCTGTGGAATAGATGTGGGAGAAAGAGTCTGGTTTCACCCTGTCTGTGGACTAAATTTGGGGAAAGGGTCTGGTTTCACCCTGTCTGTGGACTAGATCTGGGGGAAAGGGTCTGTGGTTTCACCCATCTCTGTGGAATAGATATGGGGGAAACGGTCTGTGGTTTCACCCTGTCTGTGCAGTAGGTGTGGGGGAAAGAGTCTGTGGTTTCACCCTGTCTGTGGAATAGTTGTGGGGGAAAGGGTCTGTGGTTTCACCCTGTCTGTGGAATAAATGTGGGAGAAAGAGTCTGGTTTCACCCTGTTTGTGGAATAGATGTGGGGGAAAGAGTCTGTGGAATAGATGTGGGGGAAAGAGTCTGAGGTTTCACCCTGTCTGTGGAATAGATGTGGGAGAAAGAGTCTGGTTTCACCCTGTTTGTGGAATAGATGTGGGGGAAAGAGTCTGTGGAATAGATGTGGGGGAAAGAGTCTGAGGTTTCACCCTGTCTGTGGAATAGATGTGGGGGAAAGAGTCTGTGGTTTCACCCTATCTGTGGAATAGATGTGGGGGAAAGGGTCTGTGGTTTCACCCTGTCTGTGGAGTAGGTGTGGGGGAAAGAGTCTGTGGTTTCACCCTGTCTGTGGAATAGATGTGGGGGAAAGAGTCTGAGGTTTCACCCTGTCTGTGGAATAGATGTGGGGGAAAGGGTCTGTGGTTTCACCCTGTCTGTGGAGTAGGTGGGGGGAAAGGGTCTGTGGTTTCACCCTGTCTGTGGAGTAGGTGTGTGGGAAAGAGTCTGTGGTTTCACCCTGTCTGTGGAGTAGATGTGGGGGGAAGGGTCTGTGGTTTCACCCTGTCTGTGGAGTAGATGTGGGGGAAAGAGTCAGTAGTTTCACCCTGTCTGTGGAGTAGATGTGGGTGAAAGAGTCTGTGGTTTCACCCTGTCTGTGGAGTAGATGTGGGGGAAAGAGTCTGTGGTTTCACCCTGTCTGTGGAGTAGATGTGGGGGAAAGAGTCGGTAGTTTCACCCTGTCTGTGGAGTAGATGTGGGGGAAAGAGTCTGTAGTTTCACCCTGTCTGTGGAGTAGATGTGGGGGAAAGAGTCTGTGGTTTCACCCTGTCTGTGGAATAGATGTGGGGGAAAGGGTCTGTGGTTTCACCCTGTCTGTGGAGTAGGTGTGGGGGAAAGAGTCTGTGGTTTCACCCTGTCTGTGGAATAGATGTGGGGGAAAGTGTCTGTGGTTTCACCCTGTCTGTGGAGTAGGTGTGGGGGAAAGAGTCTGTGGTTTCACCCTGTCTGTGGAATAGATGTGGGGGAAAGAGTCTGAGGTTTCACCCTGTCTGTGGAATAGATGTGGGGGAAAGGGTCTGTGGTTTCACCCTGTCTGTGGAGTAGGTGTGGGGGAAAGGGTCTGTGGTTTCACCCTGTCTGTGGAGTAGGTGTGTGGGAAAGAGTCTGTGGTTTCACCCTGTCTGTGGAGTAGATGTGGGGGGAAGGGTCTGTGGTTTCACCCTGTCTGTGGAGTAGATGTGGGGGAAAGAGTCGGTAGTTTCACCCTGTCTGTGGAGTAGATGTGGGGGAAAGAGTCTGTAGTTTCACCCTGTCTGTGGAGTAGGTGTGGGGGAAAGAGTCTGTGGTTTCACCCTGTCTGTGGAATAGATGTGGGGGAAAGGGTCTGTGGTTTCACCCTGTCTGTGGAGTAGGTGTGGGGGAAAGAGTCTGTGGTTTCACCCTGTCTGTGGAATAGATGTGGGGGAAAGGGTCTGTGGAGTAGGTGTGGGGGAAAGAGTCTGTGGTTTCACCCTGTCTGTGGAGTTGATGTGGGGGGAAGGGTCTGTGGTTTCACCCTGTCTGGAATAGATGTGGGGAAAGGGTCTGTGGTTTCACCCTGTCTGTGGAATAGATGTGGGGGAAAGGGTCTGTGGTTTCACCCTGTCTGTGGAGTAGGTGTGGGGGAAAGAGTCTGTGGTTTCACCCTGTCTGTGGAATAGATGTGGGGGAAAGGGTCTGTGGTTTCACCCTGTCTGTGGAGTAGGTGTGGGGGAAAGAGTCTGTGGTTTCACCCTGTCTGTGGAATAGATGTGGGGGAAAGGGTCTGGTTTCACCCTGTCTGTGGAGTAGGTGTGGGGGAAAGAGTATGTGGTTTCACCCTGTCTGTGGAATAGATGTGGGGGAAAGGGTCTGGTTTCACCCTGTCTGTGGAGTAGGTGTGGGGGAAAGAGTCTGTGGAATAGATGTGGGGGAAAGAGTCTGAGGTTTCACCCTGTCTGTGGAATAGATGTGGGGGAAAGAGTCTGGTTTCACCCTGTCTGTGGACTAGATCTGGGGGAAAGGGTCTGTGGTTTCACCCTGTCTGTGGAATAGATGTGGGGGAAAGAGTCTGAGGTTTCACCCTGTCTGTGGAATAGATGTGGGGGAAAGAGTCTGTGGTTTCATCCTGTCTGTGGAGTAGATGTGGGGGAAAGAGTCGGTAGTTTCACCCTGTCTGTGGAGTTGATGTGGGGGGAAGGGTCTGTGGTTTCACCCTGTCTGGAATAGATGTGGGGAAAGGGTCTGTGGTTTCACCCTGTCTGTTGAGTAAATGTGGGGGAAAGAGCCTGAGGTTTCACCGTCTGTGGAATAGATGTGGGAGAAAGGGTGTGTGGTTTCACCCTGTCTGTGGAGTAGATGTCAGGGAAAGGGTCTGTGGTTTCACCCTGTCTGGAATAGATGTGGGGTAAAGGGTCTGTGGTTTCACCCTGTCTGTGGAATAGATGTGGGAGAAAGAGTCTGGTTTCACCCTGTCTGTGGACTAAATCTGGGGGAAAGGGTCTGGTTTCACCCTGTCTGTGGACTAGATCTGGGGGAAAGGGTCTGTGGTTTCACCCATCTCTGTGGAATAGATATGGGGGAAAGGGTCTGTGGTTTCACCCTGTCTGTGCAGTAGGTGTGGGGGAAAGAGTCTGTGGTTTCACCCTGTCTGTGGAATAGTTGTGGGGGAAAGGGTCTGTGGTTTCACCCTGTTTGTGGAATAAATGTGGGAGAAAGAGTCTGGTTTCACCCTGTTTGTGGAATAGATGTGGGGGAAAGAGTCTGTGGAATAGATGTGGGGGAAAGAGTCTGAGGTTTCACCCTGTCTGTGGAGTAGGTGTGGGGGAAAGAGTCTGAGGTTTCACCCTGTCTGTGGAATAGATGTGGGGGAAAGGGTCTGTGGTTTCACCCTGTCTGTGGAGTAGGTGTGGGGGAAAGGGTCTGTGGTTTCACCCTGTCTGTGGAGTAGGTGTGTGGGAAAGAGTCTGTGGTTTCACCCTGTCTGTGGAGTAGATGTGGGGGGAAGGGTCTGTGGTTTCACCCTGTCTGTGGAGTAGATGTGGGGGAAAGAGTCGGTAGTTTCACCCTGTCTGTGGAGTAGATGTGGGGGAAAGAGTCTGAGGTTTCACCCTGTCTGTGGAATAGATGTGGGGGAAAGAGTCTGTGGTTTCACCCTATCTGTGGAATAGATGTGGGGGAAAGGGTCTGTGGTTTCACCCTGTCTGTGGAGTAGGTGTGGGGGAAAGAGTCTGAGGTTTCACCCTGTCTGTGGAATAGATGTGGGGGAAAGGGTCTGTGGTTTCACCCTGTCTGTGGAGTAGGTGTGGGGGAAAGGGTCTGTGGTTTCACCCTGTCTGTGGAGTAGGTGTGTGGGAAAGAGTCTGTGGTTTCACCCTGTCTGTGGAGTAGATGTGGGGGGAAGGGTCTGTGGTTTCACCCTCTCTGGAATAGATGTGGGGAAAGGGTCTGTGGTTTCACCCTGTCTGTGGAATAGATGTGGGGGAAAGAGTCTGAGGTTTCACCCTGTCTGTGGAATAGATGTGGGGGAAAGAGTCTGGTTTCACCCTGTCTGTGGACTAGATCTGGGGGAAAGGGTCTGTGGTTTCACCCTGTCTGTGGAATAGATGTGGGGGAAAGAGTCTGAAGTTTCACCCTGTCTGTGGAATAGATGTGGGGGAAAGAGTCTGTGGTTTCATCCTGTCTGTGGAGTAGATGTGGGGGAAAGAGTCGGTAGTTTCACCCTGTCTGGAGTTGATGTGGGGGGAAGGGTCTGTGGTTTCACCCTGTCTGGAATAGATGTGGGGAAAGGGTCTGTGGTTTCACCCTGTCTGTTGAGTAAATGTGGGGGAAAGAGCCTGAGGTTTCACCGTCTGTGGAATAGATGTGGGAGAAAGGGTGTGTGGTTTCACCCTGTCTGTGGAGTAGATGTCAGGGAAAGGGTCTGTGGTTTCACCCTGTCTGGAATAGATGTGGGGTAAAGGGTCTGTGGTTTCACCCTGTCTGTGGAATAGATGTGGGAGAAAGAGTCTGGTTTCACCCTGTCTGTGGACTAAATTTGGGGAAAGGGTCTGGTTTCACCCTGTCTGTGGACTAGATCTGGGGGAAAGGGTCTGTGGTTTCACCCATCTCTGTGGAATAGATATGGGGGAAACGGTCTGTGGTTTCACCCTGTCTGTGCAGTAGGTGTGGGGGAAAGAGTCTGTGGTTTCACCCTGTCTGTGGAATAGTTGTGGGGGAAAGGGTCTGTGGTTTCACCCTGTCTGTGGAATAAATGTGGGAGAAAGAGTCTGGTTTCACCCTGTTTGTGGAATAGATGTGGGGGAAAGAGTCTGTGGAATAGATGTGGGGGAAAGAGTCTGAGGTTTCACCCTGTCTGTGGAATAGATGTGGGAGAAAGAGTCTGGTTTCACCCTGTTTGTGGAATAGATGTGGGGGAAAGAGTCTGTGGAATAGATGTGGGGGAAAGAGTCTGAGGTTTCACCCTGTCTGTGGAATAGATGTGGGGGAAAGAGTCTGTGGTTTCACCCTATCTGTGGAATAGATGTGGGGGAAAGGGTCTGTGGTTTCACCCTGTCTGTGGAGTAGGTGTGGGGGAAAGAGTCTGTGGTTTCACCCTGTCTGTGGAATAGATGTGGGGGAAAGAGTCTGAGGTTTCACCCTGTCTGTGGAATAGATGTGGGGGAAAGGGTCTGTGGTTTCACCCTGTCTGTGGAGTAGGTGGGGGGAAAGGGTCTGTGGTTTCACCCTGTCTGTGGAGTAGGTGTGTGGGAAAGAGTCTGTGGTTTCACCCTGTCTGTGGAGTAGATGTGGGGGGAAGGGTCTGTGGTTTCACCCTGTCTGTGGAGTAGATGTGGGGGAAAGAGTCAGTAGTTTCACCCTGTCTGTGGAGTAGATGTGGGTGAAAGAGTCTGTGGTTTCACCCTGTCTGTGGAGTAGATGTGGGGGAAAGAGTCTGTGGTTTCACCCTGTCTGTGGAGTAGATGTGGGGGAAAGAGTCGGTAGTTTCACCCTGTCTGTGGAGTAGATGTGGGGGAAAGAGTCTGTAGTTTCACCCTGTCTGTGGAGTAGATGTGGGGGAAAGAGTCTGTGGTTTCACCCTGTCTGTGGAATAGATGTGGGGGAAAGGGTCTGTGGTTTCACCCTGTCTGTGGAGTAGGTGTGGGGGAAAGAGTCTGTGGTTTCACCCTGTCTGTGGAATAGATGTGGGGGAAAGTGTCTGTGGTTTCACCCTGTCTGTGGAGTAGGTGTGGGGGAAAGAGTCTGTGGTTTCACCCTGTCTGTGGAATAGATGTGGGGGAAAGAGTCTGAGGTTTCACCCTGTCTGTGGAATAGATGTGGGGGAAAGGGTCTGTGGTTTCACCCTGTCTGTGGAGTAGGTGTGGGGGAAAGGGTCTGTGGTTTCACCCTGTCTGTGGAGTAGGTGTGTGGGAAAGAGTCTGTGGTTTCACCCTGTCTGTGGAGTAGATGTGGGGGGAAGGGTCTGTGGTTTCACCCTGTCTGTGGAGTAGATGTGGGGGAAAGAGTCGGTAGTTTCACCCTGTCTGTGGAGTAGATGTGGGGGAAAGAGTCTGTAGTTTCACCCTGTCTGTGGAGTAGGTGTGGGGGAAAGAGTCTGTGGTTTCACCCTGTCTGTGGAATAGATGTGGGGGAAAGGGTCTGTGGTTTCACCCTGTCTGTGGAGTAGGTGTGGGGGAAAGAGTCTGTGGTTTCACCCTGTCTGTGGAATAGATGTGGGGGAAAGGGTCTGTGGAGTAGGTGTGGGGGAAAGAGTCTGTGGTTTCACCCTGTCTGTGGAGTTGATGTGGGGGGAAGGGTCTGTGGTTTCACCCTGTCTGGAATAGATGTGGGGAAAGGGTCTGTGGTTTCACCCTGTCTGTGGAATAGATGTGGGGGAAAGGGTCTGTGGTTTCACCCTGTCTGTGGAGTAGGTGTGGGGGAAAGAGTCTGTGGTTTCACCCTGTCTGTGGAATAGATGTGGGGGAAAGGGTCTGTGGTTTCACCCTGTCTGTGGAGTAGGTGTGGGGGAAAGAGTCTGTGGTTTCACCCTGTCTGTGGAATAGATGTGGGGGAAAGGGTCTGGTTTCACCCTGTCTGTGGAGTAGGTGTGGGGGAAAGAGTATGTGGTTTCACCCTGTCTGTGGAATAGATGTGGGGGAAAGGGTCTGGTTTCACCCTGTCTGTGGAGTAGGTGTGGGGGAAAGAGTCTGTGGAATAGATGTGGGGGAAAGAGTCTGAGGTTTCACCCTGTCTGTGGAATAGATGTGGGGGAAAGAGTCTGGTTTCACCCTGTCTGTGGACTAGATCTGGGGGAAAGGGTCTGTGGTTTCACCCTGTCTGTGGAATAGATGTGGGGGAAAGAGTCTGAGGTTTCACCCTGTCTGTGGAATAGATGTGGGGGAAAGAGTCTGTGGTTTCATCCTGTCTGTGGAGTAGATGTGGGGGAAAGAGTCGGTAGTTTCACCCTGTCTGTGGAGTTGATGTGGGGGGAAGGGTCTGTGGTTTCACCCTGTCTGGAATAGATGTGGGGAAAGGGTCTGTGGTTTCACCCTGTCTGTTGAGTAAATGTGGGGGAAAGAGCCTGAGGTTTCACCGTCTGTGGAATAGATGTGGGAGAAAGGGTGTGTGGTTTCACCCTGTCTGTGGAGTAGATGTCAGGGAAAGGGTCTGTGGTTTCACCCTGTCTGGAATAGATGTGGGGTAAAGGGTCTGTGGTTTCACCCTGTCTGTGGAATAGATGTGGGAGAAAGAGTCTGGTTTCACCCTGTCTGTGGACTAAATCTGGGGGAAAGGGTCTGGTTTCACCCTGTCTGTGGACTAGATCTGGGGGAAAGGGTCTGTGGTTTCACCCATCTCTGTGGAATAGATATGGGGGAAAGGGTCTGTGGTTTCACCCTGTCTGTGCAGTAGGTGTGGGGGAAAGAGTCTGTGGTTTCACCCTGTCTGTGGAATAGTTGTGGGGGAAAGGGTCTGTGGTTTCACCCTGTTTGTGGAATAAATGTGGGAGAAAGAGTCTGGTTTCACCCTGTTTGTGGAATAGATGTGGGGGAAAGAGTCTGTGGAATAGATGTGGGGGAAAGAGTCTGAGGTTTCACCCTGTCTGTGGAATAGATGTGGGGGAAAGGGTCTGTGGTTTCACCCTCTCTGGAATAGATGTGGGGGAAAGGGTCTGTGGTTTCACCCTATCTGTGGAGTAGGTGTGGGGGAAAGGGTCTGTGGTTTCACCCTATCTGTGGAATTGATGTGGGGGAAAGAGTCTGTGGTTTCACCCTATCTGTGGAATAGATGTGGGGGAAAGGGTCTGTGGTTTCACCCTGTCTGTGGAGTAGGTGTGGGGGAAAGAGTCTGAGGTTTCACCCTGTCTGTGGAATAGATGTGGGGGAAAGGGTCTGTGGTTTCACCCTGTCTGTGGAGTAGGTGTGGGGGAAAGGGTCTGTGGTTTCACCCTGTCTGTGGAGTAGGTGTGTGGGAAAGAGTCTGTGGTTTCACCCTGTCTGTGGAGTAGATGTGGGGGGAAGGGTCTGTGGTTTCACCCTGTCTGTGGAGTAGATGTGGGGGAAAGAGTCGGTAGTTTCACCCTGTCTGTGGAGTAGATGTGGGGGAAAGAGTCTGTAGTTTCACCCTGTCTGTGGAGTAGGTGTGGGGGAAAGAGTCTGTGGTTTCACCCTGTCTGTGGAATAGATGTGGGGGAAAGGGTCTGTGGTTTCACCCTGTCTGTGGAGTAGGTGTGGGGGAAAGAGTCTGTGGTTTCACCCTGTCTGTGGAATAGATGTGGGGGAAAGGGTCTGTGGAGTAGGTGTGGGGGAAAGAGTCTGTGGTTTCACCCTGTCTGTGGAGTTGATGTGGGGGGAAGGGTCTGTGGTTTCACCCTGTCTGGAATAGATGTGGGGAAAGGGTCTGTGGTTTCACCCTGTCTGTGGAATAGATGTGGGGGAAAGAGTCTGAGGTTTCACCCTGTCTGTGGAATAGATGTGGGGGAAAGAGTCTGGTTTCACCCTGTCTGTGGACTAGATCTGGGGGAAAGGGTCTGTGGTTTCACCCTGTCTGTGGAATAGATGTGGGGGAAAGAGTCTGAGGTTTCACCCTGTCTGTGGAATAGATGTGGGGGAAAGAGTCTGTGGTTTCATCCTATCTGTGGAGTAGATGTGGGGGAAAGAGTCGGTAGTTTCACCCTGTCTGTGGAGTTGATGTGGGGGGAAGGGTCTGTGGTTTCACCCTGTCTGGAATAGATGTGGGGAAAGGGTCTGTGGTTTCACCCTGTCTGTTGAGTAAATGTGGGGGAAAGAGCCTGAGGTTTCACCGTCTGTGGAATAGATGTGGGAGAAAGGGTGTGTGGTTTCACCCTGTCTGTGGAGTAGATGTCAGGGAAAGGGTCTGTGGTTTCACCCTGTCTGGAATAGATGTGGGGTAAAGGGTCTGTGGTTTCACCCTGTCTGTGGAATAGATGTGGGAGAAAGAGTCTGGTTTCACCCTGTCTGTGGACTAAATCTGGGGGAAAGGGTCTGGTTTCACCCTGTCTGTGGACTAGATCTGGGGGAAAGGGTCTGTGGTTTCACCCATCTCTGTGGAATAGATATGGGGGAAAGGGTCTGTGGTTTCACCCTGTCTGTGCAGTAGGTGTGGGGGAAAGAGTCTGGTTTCACCCTGTCTGTGGAATAGTTGTGGGGGAAAGGGTCTGTGGTTTCACCCTGTCTGTGGAATAAATGTGGGAGAAAGAGTCTGGTTTCACCCTGTTTGTGGAATAGATGTGGGTGAAAGAGTCTGTGGAATAGATGTGGGGGAAAGAGTCTGAGGTTTCACCCTGTCTGTGGAATAGATGTGGGGGAAAGGGTCTGTGGTTTCACCCTGTCTGGAATAGATGTGGGGGAAAGGGTCTGTGGTTTCACCCTATCTGTGGAGTAGGTGTGGGGGAAAGGGTCTGTGGTTTCACCCTATCTGTGGAATTGATGTGGGGGAAAGAGTCTGTGGTTTCACCCTATCTGTGGAATAGATGTGGGGGAAAGGGTCTGTGGTTTCACCCTGTCTGTGGAATAGGTGTGGGGGAAAGAGTCTGTGGTTTCACCCTGTCTGTGGAATAGATGTGGGGGAAAGAGTCTGAGGTTTCACCCTGTCTGTGGAATAGATGTGGGGGAAAGGGTCTGTGGTTTCACCCTGTCTGTGGAGTAGGTGTGGGGGAAAGGGTCTGTGGTTTCACCCTGTCTGTGGAGTAGGTGTGTGGGAAAGAGTCTGTGGTTTCACCCTGTCTGTGGAGTAGATGTGGGGGGAAGGGTCTGTGGTTTCACCCTGTCTGTGGAGTAGATGTGGGGGAAAGAGTCGGTAGTTTCACCCTGTCTGTGGAGTAGATGTGGGTGAAAGAGTCTGTGGTTTCACCCTGTCTGTGGAGTAGATGTGGGGGAAAGAGTCTGTGGTTTCACCCTGTCTGTGGAGTAGATGTGGGGGAAAGAGTCGGTAGTTTCACCCTGTCTGTGGAGTAGATGTGGGGGAAAGAGTCTGTAGTTTCACCCTGTCTGTGGAGTAGATGTGGGGGAAAGAGTCTGTGGTTTCACCCTGTCTGTGGAATAGATGTGGGGGAAAGGGTCTGTGGTTTCACCCTGTCTGTGGAGTAGGTGTGGGGGAAAGAGTCTGTGGTTTCACCCTGTCTGTGGAATAGATGTGGGGGAAAGAGTCTGAGGTTTCACCCTGTCTGTGGAATAGATGTGGGGGAAAGGGTCTGTGGTTTCACCCTGTCTGTGGAGTAGGTGTGGGGGAAAGGGTCTGTGGTTTCACCCTGTCTGTGGAGTAGGTGTGTGGGAAAGAGTCTGTGGTTTCACCCTGTCTGTGGAGTAGATGTGGGGGGAAGGGTCTGTGGTTTCACCCTGTCTGTGGAGTAGATGTGGGGGAAAGAGTCGGTAGTTTCACCCTGTCTGTGGAGTAGATGTGGGGGAAAGAGTCTGTAGTTTCACCCTGTCTGTGGAGTAGATGTGGGGGAAAGAGTCTGTGGTTTCACCCTGTCTGTGGAATAGATGTGGGTGAAAGAGTCTGGTTTCACCCTGTCTGTGGAGTAGATGTGGGGGAAAGAGTCTGTGGTTTCACCCTGTCTGTGGAATAGATGTGGGAGAAAGGGTCTGTGGTTTCACCCTGTCTGTGGAGTAGGTGTGGGGGAAAGAGTCTGTGGTTTCACCCTGTCTGTGGAATAGATGTGGGGGAAAGGGTCTGTGGTTTCACCCTGTCTGTGGAGTAGGTGTGGGGGAAAGAGTCTGTGGTTTCACCCTGTCTGTGGAATAGATGTGGGGGAAAGGGTCTGTGGTTTCACCCTGTCTGTGGAGTAGGTGTGGGGGAAAGAGTCTGTGGTTTCACCCTGTCTGTGGAATAGATGTGGGGGAAAGGGTCTGTGGTTTCACCCTGTCTGTGGAGTAGGTGTGGGGGAAAGAGTATGTGGTTTCACCCTGTCTGTGGAATAGATGTGGGGGAAAGGGTCTGGTTTCACCCTGTCTGTGGAGTAGGTGTGGGGGAAAGAGTGTGTGGTTTCACCCTGTCTGTGGAATAGATGTGGGGGAAAGAGTCTGAGGTTTCACCCTGTCTGTGGAATAGATGTGGGGGAAAGAGTCTGTGGTTTCACCCTGTCTGTGGAATAGATGTGGGGGAAAGAGTCTGTGGTTTCACCCTGTCTGTGGAGTAGATGTGGGGGAAAGAGTCGGTAGTTTCACCCTGTCTGTGGAGTAGATGTGGGGGAAAGAGTCTGAGGTTTCACCCTGTCTGTGGAATAGATGTGGGGGAAAGGGTCTGTGGTTTCACCCTGTCTGTGGAGTAGGTGTGGGGGAAAGGGTCTGTGGTTTCACCCTGTCTGTGGAGTAGGTGTGTGGGAAAGAGTCTGTGGTTTCACCCTGTCTGTGGAGTAGATGTGGGGGGAAGGGTCTGTGGTTTCACCCTGTCTGTGGAGTAGATGTGGGGGAAAGAGTCGGTAGTTTCACCCTGTCTGTGGAGTAGATGTGGGGGAAAGAGTCTGTAGTTTCACCCTGTCTGTGGAGTAGGTGTGGGGGAAAGAGTCTGTGGTTTCACCCTGTCTGTGGAATAGATGTGGGGGAAAGGGTCTGTGGTTTCACCCTGTCTGTGGAGTAGGTGTGGGGGAAAGAGTCTGTGGTTTCACCCTGTCTGTGGAATAGATGTGGGGGAAAGGGTCTGTGGTTTCACCCTGTCTGTGGAGTAGGTGTGGGGGAAAGAGTCTGTGGTTTCACCCTGTCTGTGGAGTTGGTGTGGGGGGAAGGGTCTGTGGTTTCACCCTGTCTGGAATAGATGTGGGGAAAGGGTCTGTGGTTTCACCCTGTCTGTGGAATAGATGTGGGGGAAAGAGTCTGAGGTTTCACCCTGTCTGTGGAATAGATGTGGGGGAAAGAGTCTGGTTTCACCCTGTCTGTGGACTAGATCTGGGGGAAAGGGTCTGTGGTTTCACCCTGTCTGTGGAATAGATGTGGGGGAAAGAGTCTGAGGTTTCACCCTGTCTGTGGAATAGATGTGGGGGAAAGAGTCTGTGGTTTCATCCTGTCTGTGGAGTAGATGTGGGGGAAAGAGTCGGTAGTTTCACCCTGTCTGTGGAGTTGATGTGGGGGGAAGGGTCTGTGGTTTCACCCTGTCTGGAATAGATGTGGGGAAAGGGTCTGTGGTTTCACCCTGTCTGTTGAGTAAATGTGGGGGAAAGAGCCTGAGGTTTCACCGTCTGTGGAATAGATGTGGGAGAAAGGGTGTGTGGTTTCACCCTGTCTGTGGAGTAGATGTCAGGGAAAGGGTCTGTGGTTTCACCCTGTCTGGAATAGATGTGGGGTAAAGGGTCTGTGGTTTCACCCTGTCTGTGGAATAGATGTGGGAGAAAGAGTCTGGTTTCACCCTGTCTGTGGACTAAATCTGGGGGAAAGGGTCTGGTTTCACCCTGTCTGTGGACTAGATCTGGGGGAAAGGGTCTGTGGTTTCACCCATCTCTGTGGAATAGATATGGGGGAAAGGGTCTGTGGTTTCACCCTGTCTGTGCAGTAGGTGTGGGGGAAAGAGTCTGTGGTTTCACCCTGTCTGTGGAATAGTTGTGGGGGAAAGGGTCTGTGGTTTCACCCTGTCTGTGGAATAAATGTGGGAGAAAGAGTCTGGTTTCACCCTGTTTGTGGAATAGATGTGGGGGAAAGAGTCTGTGGAATAGATGTGGGGGAAAGAGTCTGAGGTTTCACCCTATCTGTGGAATAGATGTGGGGGAAAGGGTCTGTGGTTTCACCCTATCTGTGGAGTAGGTGTGGGGGAAAGGGTCTGTGGTTTCACCCTATCTGTGGAATAGATGTGGGGGAAAGGGTCTGTGGTTTCACCCTGTCTGTGGAGTAGGTGTGGGGGAAAGAGTCTGTGGTTTCACCCTGTCTGTGGAATAGATGTGGGGGAAAGAGTCTGAGGTTTCACCCTGTCTGTGGAATAGATGTTGGGGAAAGGGTCTGTGGTTTCACCCTGTCTGTGGAGTAGGTGTGGGGGAAAGGGTCTGTGGTTTCACCCTGTCTGTGAAGTAGGTGTGTGGGAAAGAGTCTGTGGTTTCACCCTGTCTGTGGAGTAGATGTGGGGGGAAGGGTCTGTGGTTTCACCCTGTCTGTGGAGTAGATGTGGGGGAAAGAGTCGGTAGTTTCACCCTGTCTGTGGAGTAGATGTGGGTGAAAGAGTCTGTGGTTTCACCCTGTCTGTGGAGTAGATGTGGGGGAAAGAGTCTGTGGTTTCACCCTGTCTGTGGAGTAGATGTGGGGGAAAGAGTCGGTAGTTTCACCCTGTCTGTGGAGTAGATGTGGGGGAAAGAGTCGGTAGTTTCACCCTGTCTGTGGAGTAGATGTGGGGGAAAGAGTCTGTGGTTTCACCCTGTCTGTGGAATAGATGTGGGGGAAAGGGTCTGTGGTTTCACCCTGTCTGTGGAGTAGGTGTGGGGGAAAGAGTCTGTGGTTTCACCCTGTCTGTGGAATAGATGTGGGGGAAAGGGTCTGTGGTTTCACCCTGTCTGTGGAGTAGGTGTGGGGGAAAGAGTCTGTGGTTTCACCCTGTCTGTGGAATAGATGTGGGGGAAAGGGTCTGGTTTCACCCTGTCTGTGGAGTAGGTGTGGGGGAAAGAGTCTGTGGTTTCACCCTGTCTGTGGAATAGATGTGGGGGAAAGAGTCTGAGGTTTCACCCTGTCTGTGGAATAGATGTGGGGGAAAGAGTCTGTGGTTTCACCCTGTCTGTGGAATAGATGTGGGGGAAAGAGTCTGTGGTTTCACCCTGTCTGTGGAGTAGATGTGGGGGAAAGAGTCGGTAGTTTCACCCTGTCTGTGGAGTAGATGTGGGGGAAAGAGTCTGAGGTTTCACCCTGTCTGTGGAATAGATGTGGGGGAAAGGGTCTGTGGTTTCACCCTGTCTGTGGAGTAGGTGTGGGGGAAAGGGTCTGTGGTTTCACCCTGTCTGTGGAGTAGGTGTGTGGGAAAGAGTCTGTGGTTTCACCCTGTCTGTGGAGTAGATGTGGGGGGAAGGGTCTGTGGTTTCACCCTGTCTGTGGAGTAGATGTGGGGGAAAGAGTCGGTAGTTTCACCCTGTCTGTGGAGTAGATGTGGGGGAAAGAGTGTAGTTTCACCCTGTCTGTGGAGTAGGTGTGTGGGGAAAGAGTCTGTGGTTTCACCCTGTCTGTGGAATAGATGTGGGGGAAAGGGTCTGTGGTATCACCCTGTCTGTGGAGTAGGTGTGGGGGAAAGAGTCTGTGGTTTCACCCTGTCTGTGGAATAGATGTGGGGGAAAGGGTCTGTGGTTTCACCCTGTCTGTGGAGTAGGTGTGGGGGAAAGAGTCTGTGGAGTTGATGTGGGGGGAAGGGTCTGTGGTTTCACCCTGTCTGGAATAGATGTGGGGAAAGGGTCTGTGGTTTCACCCTGTCTGTGGAATAGATGTGGGGGAAAGAGTCTGAGGTTTCACCCTGTCTGTGGAATAGATGTGGGGGAAAGAGTCTGGTTTCACCCTGTCTGTGGACTAGATCTGGGGGAAAGGGTCTGTGGTTTCACCCTGTCTGTGGAATAGATGTGGGGTAAAAAGAGTCTGAGGTTTCACCCTGTCTGTGGAATAGATGTGGGGGAAAGAGTCTGTGGTTTCATCCTGTCTGTGGAGTAGATGTGGGGGAAAGAGTCGGTAGTTTCACCCTGTCTGTGGAGTTGATGTGGGGGGAAGGGTCTGTGGTTTCACCCTGTCTGGAATAGATGTGGGGAAAGGGTCTGTGGTTTCACCCTCTCTGTTGAGTAAATGTGGGGGAAAGAGCCTGAGGTTTCACCGTCTGTGGAATAGATGTGGGAGAAAGGGTGTGTGGTTTCACCCTGTCTGTGGAGTAGATGTCAGGGAAAGGGTCTGTGGTTTCACCCTGTCTGGAATAGATGTGGGGTAAAGGGTCTGTGGTTTCACCCTGTCTGTGGAATAGATGTGGGAGAAAGAGTCTGGTTTCACCCTGTCTGTGGACTAAATCTGGGGGAAAGGGTCTGGTTTCACCCTGTCTGTGGACTAGATCTGGGGGAAAGGGTCTGTGGTTTCACCCATCTCTGTGGAATAGATATGGGGGAAAGGGTCTGTGGTTTCACCCTGTCTGTGCAGTAGGTGTGGGGGAAAGAGTCTGTGGTTTCACCCTGTCTGTGGAATAGTTGTGGGGGAAAGGGTCTGTGGTTTCACCCTGTCTGTGGAATAAATGTGGGAGAAAGAGTCTGGTTTCACCCTGTTTGTGGAATAGATGTGGGGGAAAGAGTCTGTGGAATAGATGTGGGGGAAAGAGTCTGAGGTTTCACCCTGTCTGTGGAATAGATGTGGGGGAAAGGGTCTGTGGTTTCACCCTATCTGTGGAGTAGGTGTGGGGGAAAGGGTCTGTGGTTTCACCCTATCTGTGGAATTGATGTGGGGGAAAGAGTCTGTGGTTTCACCCTATCTGTGGAATAGATGTGGGGGAAAGGGTCTGTGGTTTCACCCTGTCTGTGGAGTAGGTGTGGGGGAAAGAGTCTGTGGTTTCACCCTGTCTGTGGAATAGATGTGGGGGAAAGAGTCTGAGGTTTCACCCTGTCTGTGGAATAGATGTTGGGGAAAGGGTCTGTGGTTTCACCCTGTCTGTGGAGTAGGTGTGGGGGAAAGGGTCTGTGGTTTCACCCTGTCTGTGAAGTAGGTGTGTGGGAAAGAGTCTGTGGTTTCACCCTGTCTGTGGAGTAGATGTGGGGGGAAGGGTCTGTGGTTTCACCCTGTCTGTGGAGTAGATGTGGGGGAAAGAGTCGGTAGTTTCACCCTGTCTGTGGAGTAGATGTGGGTGAAAGAGTCTGTGGTTTCACCCTGTCTGTGGAGTAGATGTGGGGGAAAGAGTCTGTGGTTTCACCCTGTCTGTGGAGTAGATGTGGGGGAAAGAGTCGGTAGTTTCACCCTGTCTGTGGAGTAGATGTGGGGGAAAGAGTCGGTAGTTTCACCCTGTCTGTGGAGTAGATGTGGGGGAAAGAGTCTGTGGTTTCACCCTGTCTGTGGAATAGATGTGGGGGAAAGGGTCTGTGGTTTCACCCTGTCTGTGGAGTAGGTGTGGGGGAAAGAGTCTGTGGTTTCACCCTGTCTGTGGAATAGATGTGGGGGAAAGGGTCTGTGGTTTCACCCTGTCTGTGGAGTAGGTGTGGGGGAAAGAGTCTGTGGTTTCACCCTGTCTGTGGAATAGATGTGGGGGAAAGGGTCTGGTTTCACCCTGTCTGTGGAGTAGGTGTGGGGGAAAGAGTCTGTGGTTTCACCCTGTCTGTGGAATAGATGTGGGGGAAAGAGTCTGAGGTTTCACCCTGTCTGTGGAATAGATGTGGGGGAAAGAGTCTGTGGTTTCACCCTGTCTGTGGAATAGATGTGGGGGAAAGAGTCTGTGGTTTCACCCTGTCTGTGGAGTAGATGTGGGGGAAAGAGTCGGTAGTTTCACCCTGTCTGTGGAGTAGATGTGGGGGAAAGAGTCTGAGGTTTCACCCTGTCTGTGGAATAGATGTGGGGGAAAGGGTCTGTGGTTTCACCCTGTCTGTGGAGTAGGTGTGGGGGAAAGGGTCTGTGGTTTCACCCTGTCTGTGGAGTAGGTGTGTGGGAAAGAGTCTGTGGTTTCACCCTGTCTGTGGAGTAGATGTGGGGGGAAGGGTCTGTGGTTTCACCCTGTCTGTGGAGTAGATGTGGGGGAAAGAGTCGGTAGTTTCACCCTGTCTGTGGAGTAGATGTGGGGGAAAGAGTGTAGTTTCACCCTGTCTGTGGAGTAGGTGTGTGGGGAAAGAGTCTGTGGTTTCACCCTGTCTGTGGAATAGATGTGGGGGAAAGGGTCTGTGGTTTCACCCTGTCTGTGGAGTAGGTGTGGGGGAAAGAGTCTGTGGTTTCACCCTGTCTGTGGAATAGATGTGGGGGAAAGGGTCTGTGGTTTCACCCTGTCTGTGGAGTAGGTGTGGGGGAAAGAGTCTGTGGAGTTGATGTGGGGGGAAGGGTCTGTGGTTTCACCCTGTCTGGAATAGATGTGGGGAAAGGGTCTGTGGTTTCACCCTGTCTGTGGAATAGATGTGGGGGAAAGAGTCTGAGGTTTCACCCTGTCTGTGGAATAGATGTGGGGGAAAGAGTCTGGTTTCACCCTGTCTGTGGACTAGATCTGGGGGAAAGGGTCTGTGGTTTCACCCTGTCTGTGGAATAGATGTGGGGTAAAAAGAGTCTGAGGTTTCACCCTGTCTGTGGAATAGATGTGGGGGAAAGAGTCTGTGGTTTCATCCTGTCTGTGGAGTAGATGTGGGGGAAAGAGTCGGTAGTTTCACCCTGTCTGTGGAGTTGATGTGGGGGGAAGGGTCTGTGGTTTCACCCTGTCTGGAATAGATGTGGGGAAAGGGTCTGTGGTTTCACCCTGTCTGTTGAGTAAATGTGGGGGAAAGAGCCTGAGGTTTCACCGTCTGTGGAATAGATGTGGGAGAAAGGGTGTGTGGTTTCACCCTGTCTGTGGAGTAGATGTCAGGGAAAGGGTCTGTGGTTTCACCCTGTCTGGAATAGATGTGGGGTAAAGGGTCTGTGGTTTCACCCTGTCTGTGGAATAGATGTGGGAGAAAGAGTCTGGTTTCACCCTGTCTGTGGACTAAATCTGGGGGAAAGGGTCTGGTTTCACCCTGTCTGTGGACTAGATCTGGGGGAAAGGGTCTGTGGTTTCACCCATCTCTGTGGAATAGATATGGGGGAAAGGGTCTGTGGTTTCACCCTGTCTGTGCAGTAGGTGTGGGGGAAAGAGTCTGTGGTTTCACCCTGTCTGTGGAATAGTTGTGGGGGAAAGGGTCTGTGGTTTCACCCTGTCTGTGGAATAAATGTGGGAGAAAGAGTCTGGTTTCACCCTGTTTGTGGAATAGATGTGGGGGAAAGAGTCTGTGGAATAGATGTGGGGGAAAGAGTCTGAGGTTTAACCCTGTCTGTGGAATAGATGTGGGGGAAAGGGTCTGTGGTTTCACCCTATCTGTGGAGTAGGTGTGGGGGAAAGGGTCTGTGGTTTCACCCTATCTGTGGAATTGATGTGGGGGAAAGAGTCTGTGGTTTCACCCTATCTGTGGAATAGATGTGGGGGAAAGGGTCTGTGGTTTCACCCTGTCTGTGGAGTAGGTGTGGGGGAAAGAGTCTGTGGTTTCACCCTGTCTGTGGAATAGATGTGGGGGAAAGAGTCTGAGGTTTCACCCTGTCTGTGGAATAGATGTGGGGGAAAGGGTCTGTGGTTTCACCCTGTCTGTGGAGTAGGTGTGGGGGAAAGGGTCTGTGGTTTCACCCTGTCTGTGAAGTAGGTGTGTGGGAAAGAGTCTGTGGTTTCACCCTGTCTGTGGAGTAGATGTGGGGGGAAGGGTCTGTGGTTTCACCCTGTCTGTGGAGAAGATGTGGGGGAAAGAGTCGGTAGTTTCACCCTGTCTGTGGAGTAGATGTGGGTGAAAGAGTCTGTGGTTTCACCCTGTCTGTGGAGTAGATGTGGGGGAAAGAGTCTGTGGTTTCACCCTGTCTGTGGAGTAGATGTGGGGGAAAGAGTCGGTAGTTTCACCCTGTCTGTGGAGTAGATGTGGGGGAAAGAGTCTGTAGTTTCACCCTGTCTGTGGAGTAGATGTGGGGGAAAGAGTCTGTGGTTTCACCCTGTCTGTGGAATAGATGTGGGGGAAAGGGTCTGTGGTTTCACCCTGTCTGTGGAGTAGGTGTGGGGGAAAGAGTCTGTGGTTTCACCCTGTCTGTGGAATAGATGTGGGGGAAAGGGTCTGTGGTTTCACCCTGTCTGTGGAGTAGGTGTGGGGGAAAGAGTCTGTGGTTTCACCCTGTCTGTGGAATAGATGTGGGGGAAAGGGTCTGGTTTCACCCTGTCTGTGGAGTAGGTGTGGGGGAAAGAGTCTGTGGTTTCACCCTGTCTGTGGAATAGATGTGGGGGAAAGAGTCTGAGGTTTCACCCTGTCTGTGGAATAGGTGTGGGGGAAAGAGTCTGTGGTTTCACCCTGTCTGTGGAATAGATGTGGGGGAAAGAGTCTGTGGTTTCACCCTGTCTGTGGAGTAGATGTGGGGGAAAGAGTCGGTAGTTTCACCCTGTCTGTGGAGTAGATGTGGGGGAAAGAGTCTGAGGTTTCACCCTGTCTGTGGAATAGATGTGGGGGAAAGGGTCTGTGGTTTCACCCTGTCTGTGGAGTAGGTGTGGGGGAAAGGGTCTGTGGTTTCACCCTGTCTGTGGAGTAGGTGTGTGGGAAAGAGTCTGTGGTTTCACCCTGTCTGTGGAGTAGATGTGGGGGGAAGGGTCTGTGGTTTCACCCTGTCTGTGGAGTAGATGTGGGGGAAAGAGTCGGTAGTTTCACCCTGTCTGTGGAGTAGATGTGGGGGAAAGAGTGTAGTTTCACCCTGTCTGTGGAGTAGGTGTGGGGGAAAGAGTCTGGTTTCACCCTGTCTGTGGAATAGTTGTGGGGGAAAGGGTCTGTGGTTTCACCCTGTCTGTGGAATAAATGTGGGAGAAAGAGTCTGGTTTCACCCTGTTTGTGGAATAGATGTGGGGGAAAGAGTCTGTGGAATAGATGTGGGGGAAAGAGTCTGAGGTTTCACCCTGTCTGTGGAATAGATGTGGGGGAAAGGGTCTGTGGTTTCACCCTATCTGTGGAGTAGGTGTGGGGGAAAGGGTCTGTGGTTTCACCCTATCTGTGGAATTGATGTGGGGGAAAGAGTCTGTGGTTTCACCCTATCTGTGGAATAGATGTGGGGGAAAGGGTCTGTGGTTTAACCCTGTCTGTGGAGTAGGTGTGGGGGAAAGAGTCTGTGGTTTCACCCTGTCTGTGGAATAGATGTGGGGGAAAGAGTCTGAGGTTTCACCCTGTCTGTGGAATAGATGTGGGGGAAAGGGTCTGTGGTTTCACCCTGTCTGTGGAGTAGGTGTGGGGGAAAGGGTCTGTGGTTTCACCCTGTCTGTGAAGTAGGTGTGTGGGAAAGAGTCTGTGGTTTCACCCTGTCTGTGGAGTAGATGTGGGGGGAAGGGTCTGTGGTTTCACCCTGTCTGTGGAGTAGATGTGGGGGAAAGAGTCGGTAGTTTCACCCTGTCTGTGGAGTAGATGTGGGTGAAAGAGTCTGTGGTTTCACCCTGTCTGTGGAGTAGATGTGGGGGAAAGAGTCTGTGGTTTCACCCTGTCTGTGGAGTAGATGTGGGGGAAAGAGTCGGTAGTTTCACCCTGTCTGTGGAGTAGATGTGGGGGAAAGAGTCGGTAGTTTCACCCTGTCTGTGGAGTAGATGTGGGGGAAAGAGTCTGTGGTTTCACCCTGTCTGTGGAATAGATGTGGGGGAAAGGGTCTGTGGTTTCACCCTGTCTGTGGAGTAGGTGTGGGGGAAAGAGTCTGTGGTTTCACCCTGTCTGTGGAATAGATGTGTGGGAAAGGGTCTGTGGTTTCACCCTGTCTGTGGAGTAGGTGTGGGGGAAAGAGTCTGTGGTTTCACCCTGTCTGTGGAATAGATGTGGGGGAAAGGGTCTGGTTTCACCCTGTCTGTGGAGTAGGTGTGGGGGAAAGAGTCTGTGGTTTCACCCTGTCTGTGGAATAGATGTGGGGGAAAGAGTCTGAGGTTTCACCCTGTCTGTGGAATAGATGTGGGGGAAAGAGTCTGTGGTTTCACCCTGTCTGTGGAATAGATGTGGGGGAAAGAGTCTGTGGTTTCACCCTGTCTGTGGAGTAGATGTGGGGGAAAGAGTCAGTAGTTTCACCCTGTCTGTGGAGTAGATGTGGGGGAAAGAGTCTGAGGTTTCACCCTGTCTGTGGAATAGATGTGGGGGAAAGGGTCTGTGGTTTCACCCTGTCTGTGGAGTAGGTGTGGGGGAAAGGGTCTGTGGTTTCACCCTGTCTGTGGAGTAGGTGTGTGGGAAAGAGTCTGTGGTTTCACCCTGTCTGTGGAGTAGATGTGGGGGGAAGGGTCTGTGGTTTCACCCTGTCTGTGGAGTAGATGTGGGGGAAAGAGTCGGTAGTTTCACCCTGTCTGTGGAGTAGATGTGGGGGAAAGAGTGTAGTTTCACCCTGTCTGTGGAGTAGGTGTGTGGGGAAAGAGTCTGTGGTTTCACCCTGTCTGTGGAATAGATGTGGGGGAAAGGGTCTGTGGTTTCACCCTGTCTGTGGAGTAGGTGTGGGGGAAAGAGTCTGTGGTTTCACCCTGTCTGTGGAATAGATGTGAGGGAAAGGGTCTGTGGTTTCACCCTGTCTGTGGAGTAGGTGTGGGGGAAAGAGTCTGTGGTTTCACCCTGTCTGTGGAGTTGATGTGGGGGGAAGGGTCTGTGGTTTCACCCTGTCTGGAATAGATGTGGGGAAAGGGTCTGTGGTTTCACCCTGTCTGTGGAATAGATGTGGGGGAAAGAGTCTGAGGTTTCACCCTGTCTGTGGAATAGCTGTGGGGGAAAGAGTCTGGTTTCACCCTGTCTGTGGACTAGATCTGGGGGAAAGGGTCTGTGGTTTCACCCTGTCTGTGGAATAGATGTGGGGGAAAGAGTCTGAGGTTTCACCCTGTCTGTGGAATAGATGTGGGGGAAAGAGTCTGTGGTTTCATCCTGTCTGTGGAGTAGATGTGGGGGAAAGAGTCGGTAGTTTCACCCTGTCTGTGGAGTAGGTGTGGGGGAAAGAGTGTGTGGTTTCACCCTGTCTGTGGAATAGATGTGGGGGAAAGAGTCTGAGGTTTCACCCTGTCTGTGGAATAGATGTGGGGGAAAGAGTCTGTGGTTTCACCCTGTCTGTGGAATAGATGTGGGGGAAAGAGTCTGTGGTTTCACCCTGTCTGTGGAGTAGATGTGGGGGAAAGAGTCGGTAGTTTCACCCTGTCTGTGGAGTAGATGTGGGGGAAAGAGTCTGAGGTTTCACCCTGTCTGTGGAATAGATGTGGGGGAAAGGGTCTGTGGTTTCACCCTGTCTGTGGAGTAGGTGTGGGGGAAAGGGTCTGTGGTTTCACCCTGTCTGTGGAGTAGGTGTGTGGGAAAGAGTCTGTGGTTTCACCCTGTCTGTGGAGTAGATGTGGGGGGAAGGGTCTGTGGTTTCACCCTGTCTGTGGAGTAGATGTGGGGGAAAGAGTCGGTAGTTTCACCCTGTCTGTGGAGTAGATGTGGGGGAAAGAGTCTGTAGTTTCACCCTGTCTGTGGAGTAGGTGTGGGGGAAAGAGTCTGTGGTTTCACCCTGTCTGTGGAATAGATGTGGGGGAAAGGGTCTGTGGTTTCACCCTGTCTGTGGAGTAGGTGTGGGGGAAAGAGTCTGTGGTTTCACCCTGTCTGTGGAATAGATGTGGGGGAAAGGGTCTGTGGTTTCACCCTGTCTGTGGAGTAGGTGTGGGGGAAAGAGTCTGTGGTTTCACCCTGTCTGTGGAGTTGATGTGGGGGGAAGGGTCTGTGGTTTCACCCTGTCTGGAATAGATGTGGGGAAAGGGTCTGTGGTTTCACCCTGTCTGTGGAATAGATGTGGGGGAAAGAGTCTGAGGTTTCACCCTGTCTGTGGAATAGATGTGGGGGAAAGAGTCTGGTTTCACCCTGTCTGTGGACTAGATCTGGGGGAAAGGGTCTGTGGTTTCACCCTGTCTGTGGAATAGATGTGGGGGAAAGAGTCTGAGGTTTCACCCTGTCTGTGGAATAGATGTGGGGGAAAGAGTCTGTGGTTTCATCCTGTCTGTGGAGTAGATGTGGGGGAAAGAGTCGGTAGTTTCACCCTGTCTGTGGAGTTGATGTGGGGGGAAGGGTCTGTGGTTTCACCCTGTCTGGAATAGATGTGGGGAAAGGGTCTGTGGTTTCACCCTGTCTGTTGAGTAAATGTGGGGGAAAGAGCCTGAGGTTTCACCGTCTGTGGAATAGATGTGGGAGAAAGGGTGTGTGGTTTCACCCTGTCTGTGGAGTAGATGTCAGGGAAAGGGTCTGTGGTTTCACCCTGTCTGGAATAGATGTGGGGTAAAGGGTCTGTGGTTTCACCCTGTCTGTGGAATAGATGTGGGAGAAAGAGTCTGGTTTCACCCTGTCTGTGGACTAAATCTGGGGGAAAGGGTCTGGTTTCACCCTGTCTGTGGACTAGATCTGGGGGAAAGGGTCTGTGGTTTCACCCATCTCTGTGGAATAGATATGGGGGAAAGGGTCTGTGGTTTCACCCTGTCTGTGCAGTAGGTGTGGGGGAAAGAGTCTGTGGTTTCACCCTGTCTGTGGAATAGTTGTGGGGGAAAGGGTCTGTGGTTTCACCCTGTCTGTGGAATAAATGTGGGAGAAAGAGTCTGGTTTCACCCTGTTTGTGGAATAGATGTGGGGGAAAGAGTCTGTGGAATAGATGTGGGGGAAAGAGTCTGAGGTTTCACCCTGTCTGTGGAATAGATATGGGGGAAAGGGTCTGTGGTTTCACCCTATCTGTGGAGTAGGTGTGGGGGAAAGGGTCTGTGGTTTCACCCTATCTGTGGAATTGATGTGGGGGAAAGAGTCTGTGGTTTCACCCTATCTGTGGAATAGATGTGGGGGAAAGGGTCTGTGGTTTCACCCTGTCTGTGGAGTAGGTGTGGGGGAAAGAGTCTGTGGTTTCACCCTGTCTGTGGAATAGATGTGGGGGAAAGAGTCTGAGGTTTCACCCTGTCTGTGGAATAGATGTTGGGGAAAGGGTCTGTGGTTTCACCCTGTCTGTGGAGTAGGTGTGGGGGAAAGGGTCTGTGGTTTCACCCTGTCTGTGAAGTAGGTGTGTGGGAAAGAGTCTGTGGTTTCACCCTGTCTGTGGAGTAGATGTGGGGGGAAGGGTCTGTGGTTTCACCCTGTCTGTGGAGTAGATGTGGGGGAAAGAGTCGGTAGTTTCACCCTGTCTGTGGAGTAGATGTGGGTGAAAGAGTCTGTGGTTTCACCCTGTCTGTGGAGTAGATGTGGGGGAAAGAGTCTGTGGTTTCACCCTGTCTGTGGAGTAGATGTGGGGGAAAGAGTCGGTAGTTTCACCCTGTCTGTGGAGTAGATGTGGGGGAAAGAGTCGGTAGTTTCACCCTGTCTGTGGAGTAGATGTGGGGGAAAGAGTCTGTGGTTTCACCCTGTCTGTGGAATAGATGTGGGGGAAAGGGTCTGTGGTTTCACCCTGTCTGTGGAGTAGGTGTGGGGGAAAGAGTCTGTGGTTTCACCCTGTCTGTGGAATAGATGTGGGGGAAAGGGTCTGTGGTTTCACCCTGTCTGTGGAGTAGGTGTGGGGGAAAGAGTCTGTGGTTTCACCCTGTCTGTGGAATAGATGTGGGGGAAAGGGTCTGGTTTCACCCTGTCTGTGGAGTAGGTGTGGGGGAAAGAGTCTGTGGTTTCACCCTGTCTGTGGAATAGATGTGGGGGAAAGAGTCTGAGGTTTCACCCTGTCTGTGGAATAGATGTGGGGGAAAGAGTCTGTGGTTTCACCCTGTCTGTGGAATAGATGTGGGGGAAAGAGTCTGTGGTTTCACCCTGTCTGTGGAGTAGATGTGGGGGAAAGAGTCGGTAGTTTCACCCTGTCTGTGGAGTAGATGTGGGGGAAAGAGTCTGAGGTTTCACCCTGTCTGTGGAATAGATGTGGGGGAAAGGGTCTGTGGTTTCACCCTGTCTGTGGAGTAGGTGTGGGGGAAAGGGTCTGTGGTTTCACCCTGTCTGTGGAGTAGGTGTGTGGGAAAGAGTCTGTGGTTTCACCCTGTCTGTGGAGTAGATGTGGGGGGAAGGGTCTGTGGTTTCACCCTGTCTGTGGAGTAGATGTGGGGGAAAGAGTCGGTAGTTTCACCCTGTCTGTGGAGTAGATGTGGGGGAAAGAGTGTAGTTTCACCCTGTCTGTGGAGTAGGTGTGTGGGGAAAGAGTCTGTGGTTTCACCCTGTCTGTGGAATAGATGTGGGGGAAAGGGTCTGTGGTTTCACCCTGTCTGTGGAGTAGGTGTGGGGGAAAGAGTCTGTGGTTTCACCCTGTCTGTGGAATAGATGTGGGGGAAAGGGTCTGTGGTTTCACCCTGTCTGTGGAGTAGGTGTGGGGGAAAGAGTCTGTGGAGTTGATGTGGGGGGAAGGGTCTGTGGTTTCACCCTGTCTGGAATAGATGTGGGGAAAGGGTCTGTGGTTTCACCCTGTCTGTGGAATAGATGTGGGGGAAAGAGTCTGAGGTTTCACCCTGTCTGTGGAATAGATGTGGGGGAAAGAGTCTGTGGAGTTGATGTGGGGGGAAGGGTCTGTGGTTTCACCCTGTCTGGAATAGATGTGGGGAAAGGGTCTGTGGTTTCACCCTGTCTGTGGAATAGATGTGGGAGAAAGGGTCTGTGGTTTCACCCTGTCTGTGGAATAAATGTGGGAGAAAGAGTCTGGTTTCACCCTGTTTGTGGAATAGATGTGGGGGAAAGAGTCTGTGGAATAGATGTGGGGGAAAGAGTCTGAGGTTTCACCCTGTCTGTGGAATAGATGTGGGGGAAAGGGTCTGTGGTTTCACCCTATCTGTGGAGTAGGTGTGGGGGAAAGGGTCTGTGGTTTCACCCTATCTGTGGAATTGATGTGGGGGAAAGAGTCTGTGGTTTCACCCTATCTGTGGAATAGATGTGGGGGAAAGGGTCTGTGGTTTCACCCTGTCTGTGGAGTAGGTGTGGGGGAAAGAGTCTGTGGTTTCACCCTGTCTGTGGAATAGATGTGGGGGAAAGAGTCTGAGGTTTCACCCTGTCTGTGGAATAGATGTGGGGGAAAGGGTCTGTGGTTTCACCCTGTCTGTGGAGTAGGTGTGGGGGAAAGGGTCTGTGGTTTCACCCTGTCTGTGAAGTAGGTGTGTGGGAAAGAGTCTGTGGTTTCACCCTGTCTGTGGAGTAGATGTGGGGGGAAGGGTCTGTGGTTTCACCCTGTCTGTGGAGTAGATGTGGGGGAAAGAGTCGGTAGTTTCACCCTGTCTGTGGAGTAGATGTGGGTGAAAGAGTCTGTGGTTTCACCCTGTCTGTGGAGTAGATGTGGGGGAAAGAGTCTGTGGTTTCACCCTGTCTGTGGAGTAGATGTGGGGGAAAGAGTCGGTAGTTTCACCCTGTCTGTGGAGTAGATGTGGGGGAAAGAGTCGGTAGTTTCACCCTGTCTGTGGAGTAGATGTGGGGGAAAGAGTCTGTGGTTTCACCCTGTCTGTGGAATAGATGTGGGGGAAAGGGTCTATGGTTTCACCCTGTCTGTGGAGTAGGTGTGGGGGAAAGAGTCTGTGGTTTCACCCTGTCTGTGGAATAGATGTGGGGGAAAGGGTCTGTGGTTTCACCCTGTCTGTGGAGTAGGTGTGGGGGAAAGAGTCTGTGGTTTCACCCTGTCTGTGGAATAGATGTGGGGGAAAGGGTCTGGTTTCACCCTGTCTGTGGAGTAGGTGTGGGGGAAAGAGTCTGTGGTTTCACCCTGTCTGTGGAATAGATGTGGGGGAAAGAGTCTGAGGTTTCACCCTGTCTGTGGAATAGATGTGGGGGAAAGAGTCTGTGGTTTCACCCTGTCTGTGGAATAGATGTGGGGGAAAGAGTCTGTGGTTTCACCCTGTCTGTGGAGTAGATGTGGGGGAAAGAGTCAGTAGTTTCACCCTGTCTGTGGAGTAGATGTGGGGGAAAGAGTCTGAGGTTTCACCCTGTCTGTGGAATAGATGTGGGGGAAAGGGTCTGTGGTTTCACCCTGTCTGTGGAGTAGGTGTGGGGGAAAGGGTCTGTGGTTTCACCCTGTCTGTGGAGTAGGTGTGTGGGAAAGAGTCTGTGGTTTCACCCTGTCTGTGGAGTAGATGTGGGGGGAAGGGTCTGTGGTTTCACCCTGTCTGTGGAGTAGATGTGGGGGAAAGAGTCGGTAGTTTCACCCTGTCTGTGGAGTAGATGTGGGGGAAAGAGTGTAGTTTCACCCTGTCTGTGGAGTAGGTGTGTGGGGAAAGAGTCTGTGGTTTCACCCTGTCTGTGGAATAGATGTGGGGGAAAGGGTCTGTGGTTTCACCCTGTCTGTGGAGTAGGTGTGGGGGAAAGAGTCTGTGGTTTCACCCTGTCTGTGGAATAGATGTGGGGGAAAGGGTCTGTGGTTTCACCCTGTCTGTGGAGTAGGTGTGGGGGAAAGAGTCTGTGGTTTCACCCTGTCTGTGGAGTTGATGTGGGGGGAAGGGTCTGTGGTTTCACCCTGTCTGGAATAGATGTGGGGAAAGGGTCTGTGGTTTCACCCTGTCTGTGGAATAGATGTGGGGGAAAGAGTCTGAGGTTTCACCCTGTCTGTGGAATAGCTGTGGGGGAAAGAGTCTGGTTTCACCCTGTCTGTGGACTAGATCTGGGGGAAAGGGTCTGTGGTTTCACCCTGTCTGTGGAATAGATGTGGGGGAAAGAGTCTGAGGTTTCACCCTGTCTGTGGAATAGATGTGGGGGAAAGAGTCTGTGGTTTCATCCTGTCTGTGGAGTAGATGTGGGGGAAAGAGTCGGTAGTTTCACCCTGTCTGTGGAGTTGATGTGGGGGGAAGGGTCTGTGGTTTCACCCTGTCTGGAATAGATGTGGGGAAAGGGTCTGTGGTTTCACCCTGTCTGTTGAGTAAATGTGGGGGAAAGAGCCTGAGGTTTCACCGTCTGTGGAATAGATGTGGGAGAAAGGGTGTGTGGTTTCACCCTGTCTGTGGAGTAGATGTCAGGGAAAGGGTCTGTGGTTTCACCCTGTCTGGAATAGATGTGGGGTAAAGGGTCTGTGGTTTCACCCTGTCTGTGGAATAGATGTGGGAGAAAGAGTCTGGTTTCACCCTGTCTGTGGACTAAATCTGGGGGAAAGGGTCTGGTTTCACCCTGTCTGTGGACTAGATCTGGGGGAAAGGGTCTGTGGTTTCACCCATCTCTGTGGAATAGATATGGGGGAAAGGGTCTGTGGTTTCACCCTGTCTGTGCAGTAGGTGTGGGGGAAAGAGTCTGTGGTTTCACCCTGTCTGTGGAATAGTTGTGGGGGAAAGGGTCTGTGGTTTCACCCTGTCTGTGGAATAAATGTGGGAGAAAGAGTCTGGTTTCACCCTGTTTGTGGAATAGATGTGGGGGAAAGAGTCTGTGGAATAGATGTGGGGGAAAGAGTCTGAGGTTTCACCCTGTCTGTGGAATAGATGTGGGGGAAAGGGTCTGTGGTTTCACCCTATCTGTGGAGTAGGTGTGGGGGAAAGGGTCTGTGGTTTCACCCTATCTGTGGAATTGATGTGGGGGAAAGAGTCTGTGGTTTCACCCTATCTGTGGAATAGATGTGGGGGAAAGGGTCTGTGGTTTCACCCTGTCTGTGGAGTAGGTGTGGGGGAAAGAGTCTGTGGTTTCACCCTGTCTGTGGAATAGATGTGGGGGAAAGAGTCTGAGGTTTCACCCTGTCTGTGGAATAGATGTGGGGGAAAGGGTCTGTGGTTTCACCCTGTCTGTGGAGTAGGTGTGGGGGGAAGGGTCTGTGGTTTCACCCTGTCTGTGGAGTAGATGTGGGGGAAAGAGTCGGTAGTTTCACCCTGTCTGTGGAGTAGATGTGGGTGAAAGAGTCTGTGGTTTCACCCTGTCTGTGGAGTAGATGTGGGGGAAAGAGTCTGTGGTTTCACCCTGTCTGTGGAGTAGATGTGGGGGAAAGAGTCGGTAGTTTCACCCTGTCTGTGGAGTAGATGTGGGGGAAAGAGTCTGTAGTTTCACCCTGTCTGTGGAGTAGATGTGGGGGAAAGAGTCTGTGGTTTCACCCTGTCTGTGGAATAGATGTGGGGGAAAGGGTCTGTGGTTTCACCCTGTCTGTGGAGTAGGTGTGGGGGAAAGAGTCTGTGGTTTCACCCTGTCTGTGGAATAGATGTGGGGGAAAGGGTCTGTGGTTTCACCCTGTCTGTGGAGTAGGTGTGGGGGAAAGAGTCTGTGGTTTCACCCTGTCTGTGGAATAGATGTGGGGGAAAGGGTCTGGTTTCACCCTGTCTGTGGAGTAGGTGTGGGGGAAAGAGTATGTGGTTTCACCCTGTCTGTGGAATAGATGTGGGGGAAAGAGTCTGAGGTTTCACCCTGTCTGTGGAATAGATGTGGGGGAAAGAGTCTGTGGTTTCACCCTGTCTGTGGAATAGATGTGGGGGAAAGAGTCTGTGGTTTCACCCTGTCTGTGGAGTAGATGTGGGGGAAAGAGTCGGTAGTTTCACCCTGTCTGTGGAGTAGATGTGGGGGAAAGAGTCTGAGGTTTCACCCTGTCTGTGGAATAGATGTGGGGGAAAGGGTCTGTGGTTTCACCCTGTCTGTGGAGTAGGTGTGGGGGAAAGGGTCTGTGGTTTCACCCTGTCTGTGGAGTAGGTGTGTGGGAAAGAGTCTGTGGTTTCACCCTGTCTGTGGAGTAGATGTGGGGGGAAGGGTCTGTGGTTTCACCCTGTCTGTGGAGTAGATGTGGGGGAAAGAGTCGGTAGTTTCACCCTGTCTGTGGAGTAGATGTGGGGGAAAGAGTGTAGTTTCACCCTGTCTGTGGAGTAGGTGTGGGGGAAAGAGTCTGTGGTTTCACCCTGTCTGTGGAATAGATGTGGGGGAAAGGGTCTGTGGTTTCACCCTGTCTGTGGAGTAGGTGTGGGGGAAAGAGTCTGTGGTTTCACCCTGTCTGTGGAATAGATGTGGGGGAAAGGGTCTGTGGTTTCACCCTGTCTGTGGAGTAGGTGTGGGGGAAAGAGTCTGTGGTTTCACCCTGTCTGTGGAGTTGATGTGGGGGGAAGGGTCTGTGGTTTCACCCTGTCTGGAATAGATGTGGGGAAAGGGTCTGTGGTTTCACCCTGTCTGTGGAATAGATGTGGGGGAAAGAGTCTGAGGTTTCACCCTGTCTGTGGAATAGATGTGGGGGAAAGAGTCTGGTTTCACCCTGTCTGTGGACTAGATCTGGGGGAAAGGGTCTGTGGTTTCACCCTGTCTGTGGAATAGATGTGGGGGAAAGAGTCTGAGGTTTCACCCTGTCTGTGGAATAGATGTGGGGGAAAGAGTCTGTGGTTTCATCCTGTCTGTGGAGTAGATGTGGGGGAAAGAGTCGGTAGTTTCACCCTGTCTGTGGAGTTGATGTGGGGGGAAGGGTCTGTGGTTTCACCCTGTCTGGAATAGATGTGGGGAAAGGGTCTGTGGTTTCACCCTGTCTGTTGAGTAAATGTGGGGGAAAGAGCCTGAGGTTTCACCGTCTGTGGAATAGATGTGGGAGAAAGGGTGTGTGGTTTCACCCAGTCTGTGGAGTAGATGTCAGGGAAAGGGTCTGTGGTTTCACCCTGTCTGGAATAGATGTGGGGTAAAGGGTCTGTGGTTTCACCCTGTCTGTGGAATAGATGTGGGAGAAAGAGTCTGGTTTCACCCTGTCTGTGGACTAAATCTGGGGGAAAGGGTCTGGTTTCACCCTGTCTGTGGACTAGATCTGGGGGAAAGGGTCTGTGGTTTCACCCATCTCTGTGGAATAGATATGGGGGAAAGGGTCTGTGGTTTCACCCTGTCTGTGCAGTAGGTGTGGGGGAAAGAGTCTGTGGTTTCACCCTGTCTGTGAAGTAGGTGTGTGGGAAAGAGTCGGTAGTTTCACCCTGTCTGTGGAGTAGATGTGGGTGAAAGAGTCTGTGGTTTCACCCTGTCTGTGGAGTAGATGTGGGGGAAAGAGTCTGTGGTTTCACCCTGTCTGTGGAGTAGATGTGGGGGAAAGAGTCGGTAGTTTCACCCTGTCTGTGGAGTAGATGTGGGGGAAAGAGTCTGTAGTTTCACCCTGTCTGTGGAGTAGATGTGGGGGAAAGAGTCTGTGGTTTCACCCTGTCTGTGGAATAGATGTGGGGGAAAGGGTCTGTGGTTTCACCCTGTCTGTGGAGTAGGTGTGGGGGAAAGAGTCTGTGGTTTCACCCTGTCTGTGGAATAGATGTGGGGGAAAGGGTCTGTGGTTTCACCCTGTCTGTGGAGTAGGTGTGGGGGAAAGAGTCTGTGGTTTCACCCTGTCTGTGGAATAGATGTGGGGGAAAGGGTCTGGTTTCACCCTGTCTGTGGAGTAGGTGTGGGGGAAAGAGTCTGTGGTTTCACCCTGTCTGTGGAATAGATGTGGGGGAAAGAGTCTGAGGTTTCACCCTGTCTGTGGAATAGATGTGGGGGAAAGAGTCTGTGGTTTCACCCTGTCTGTGGAATAGATGTGGGGGAAAGAGTCTGTGGTTTCACCCTGTCTGTGGAGTAGATGTGGGGGAAAGAGTCGGTAGTTTCACCCTGTCTGTGGAGTAGATGTGGGGGAAAGAGTCTGAGGTTTCACCCTGTCTGTGGAATAGATGTGGGGGAAAGGGTCTGTGGTTTCACCCTGTCTGTGGAGTAGGTGTGGGGGAAAGGGTCTGTGGTTTCACCCTGTCTGTGGAGTAGGTGTGTGGGAAAGAGTCTGTGGTTTCACCCTGTCTGTGGAGTAGATGTGGGGGGAAGGGTCTGTGGTTTCACCCTGTCTGTGGAGTAGATGTGGGGGAAAGAGTCGGTAGTTTCACCCTGTCTGTGGAGTAGATGTGGGGGAAAGAGTGTAGTTTCACCCTGTCTGTGGAGTAGGTGTGGGGGAAAGAGTCTGTGGTTTCACCCTGTCTGTGGAATAGATGTGGGGGAAAGGGTCTGTGGTTTCAACCTGTCTGTGGAGTAGGTGTGGGGGAAAGAGTCTGTGGTTTCACCCTGTCTGTGGAATAGATGTGGGGGAAAGGGTCTGTGGTTTCACCCTGTCTGTGGAGTAGGTGTGGGGGAAAGAGTCTGTGGTTTCACCCTGTCTGTGGAGTTGATGTGGGGGGAAGGGTCTGTGGTTTCACCCTGTCTGGAATAGATGTGGGGAAAGGGTCTGTGGTTTCACCCTGTCTGTGGAATAGATGTGGGGGAAAGAGTCTGAGGTTTCACCCTGTCTGTGGAATAGATGTGGGGGAAAGAGTCTGGTTTCACCCTGTCTGTGGACTAGATCTGGGGGAAAGGGTCTGTGGTTTCACCCTGTCTGTGGAATAGATGTGGGGGAAAGAGTCTGAGGTTTCACCCTGTCTGTGGAATAGATGTGGGGGAAAGAGTCTGTGGTTTCATCCTGTCTGTGGAGTAGATGTGGGGGAAAGAGTCGGTAGTTTCACCCTGTCTGTGGAGTTGATGTGGGGGGAAGGGTCTGTGGTTTCACCCTGTCTGGAATAGATGTGGGGAAAGGGTCTGTGGTTTCACCCTGTCTGTTGAGTAAATGTGGGGGAAAGAGCCTGAGGTTTCACCGTCTGTGGAATAGATGTGGGAGAAAGGGTGTGTGGTTTCACCCAGTCTGTGGAGTAGATGTCAGGGAAAGGGTCTGTGGTTTCACCCTGTCTGGAATAGATGTGGGGTAAAGGGTCTGTGGTTTCACCCTGTCTGTGGAATAGATGTGGGAGAAAGAGTCTGGTTTCACCCTGTCTGTGGACTAAATCTGGGGGAAAGGGTCTGGTTTCACCCTGTCTGTGGACTAGATCTGGGGGAAAGGGTCTGTGGTTTCACCCATCTCTGTGGAATAGATATGGGGGAAAGGGTCTGTGGTTTCACCCTGTCTGTGCAGTAGGTGTGGGGGAAAGAGTCTGTGGTTTCACCCTGTCTGTGAAGTAGGTGTGTGGGAAAGAGTCTGTGGTTTCACCCTGTCTGTGGAGTAGATGTGGGGGGAAGGGTCTGTGGTTTCACCCTGTCTGTGGAGTAGATGTGGGGGAAAGAGTCGGTAGTTTCACCCTGTCTGTGGAGTAGATGTGGGTGAAAGAGTCTGTGGTTTCACCCTGTCTGTGGAGTAGATGTGGGGGAAAGAGTCTGTGGTTTCACCCTGTCTGTGGAGTAGATGTGGGGGAAAGAGTCGGTAGTTTCACCCTGTCTGTGGAGTAGATGTGGGGGAAAGAGTCTGTAGTTTCACCCTGTCTGTGGAGTAGATGTGGGGGAAAGAGTCTGTGGTTTCACCCTGTCTGTGGAATAGATGTGGGGGAAAGGGTCTGTGGTTTCACCCTGTCTGTGGAGTAGGTGTGGGGGAAAGAGTCTGTGGTTTCACCCTGTCTGTGGAATAGATGTGGGGGAAAGAGTCTGTGGTTTCACCCTGTCTGTGGAATAGATGTGGGGGAAAGAGTCTGTGGTTTCACCCTGTCTGTGGAGTAGATGTGGGGGAAAGAGTCGGTAGTTTCACCCTGTCTGTGGAGTAGATGTGGGGGAAAGAGTCTGAGGTTTCACCCTGTCTGTGGAATAGATGTGGGGGAAAGGGTCTGTGGTTTCACCCTGTCTGTGGAGTAGGTGTGGGGGAAAGGGTCTGTGGTTTCACCCTGTCTGTGGAGTAGGTGTGTGGGAAAGAGTCTGTGGTTTCACCCTGTCTGTGGAGTAGATGTGGGGGGAAGGGTCTGTGGTTTCACCCTGTCTGTGGAGTAGATGTGGGGGAAAGAGTCGGTAGTTTCACCCTGTCTGTGGAGTAGATGTGGGGGAAAGAGTCTGGTTTCACCCTGTCTGTGGACTAGATCTGGGGGAAAGGGTCTGTGGTTTCACCCTGTCTGTGGAATAGATGTGGGGGAAAGAGTCTGAGGTTTCACCCTGTCTGTGGAATAGATGTGGGGGAAAGGGTCTGTGGTTTCACCCTGTCTGTGGAGTAGGTGTCGGGGAAAGGGTCTGTGGTTTCACCCTGTCTGTGGAGTAGGTGTGTGGGAAAGAGTCTGTGGTTTCACCCTGTCTGTGGAGTAGATGTGGGGGGAAGGGTCTGTGGTTTCACCCTGTCTGTGGAGTAGATGTGGGGGAAAGAGTCTGGTTTCACCCTGTCTGTGGACTAGATCTGGGGGAAAGGGTCTGTGGTTTCACCCTGTCTGTGGAATAGATGTGGGGGAAAGAGTCTGAGGTTTCACCCTGTCTGTGGAATAGATGTGGGGGAAAGAGTCTGTGGTTTCATCCTGTCTGTGGAGTAGATGTGGGGGAAAGAGTCGGTAGTTTCACCCTGTCTGTGGAGTTGATGTGGGGGGAAGGGTCTGTGGTTTCACCCTGTCTGGAATAGATGTGGGGAAAGGGTCTGTGGTTTCACCCTGTCTGTTGAGTAAATGTGGGGGAAAGAGCCTGAGGTTTCACCGTCTGTGGAATAGATGTGGGAGAAAGGGTGTGTGGTTTCACCCTGTCTGTGGAGTAGATGTCAGGGAAAGGGTCTGTGGTTTCACCCTGTCTGGAATAGATGTGGGGTAAAGGGTCTGTGGTTTCACCCTGTCTGTGGAATAGATGTGGGAGAAAGAGTCTGGTTTCACCCTGTCTGTGGACTAAATCTGGGGGAAAGGGTCTGGTTTCACCCTGTCTGTGGACTAGATCTGGGGGAAAGGGTCTGTGGTTTCACCCATCTCTGTGGAATAGATATGGGGGAAAGGGTCTGTGGTTTCACCCTGTCTGTGCAGTAGGTGTGGGGGAAAGAGTCTGTGGTTTCACCCTGTCTGTGGAATAGTTGTGGGGGAAAGGGTCTGTGGTTTCACCCTGTCTGTGGAATAAATGTGGGAGAAAGAGTCTGGTTTCACCCTGTTTGTGGAATAGATGTGGGGGAAAGAGTCTGTGGAATAGATGTGGGGGAAAGAGTCTGAGGTTTCACCCTGTCTGTGGAATAGATGTGGGGGAAAGGGTCTGTGGTTTCACCCTATCTGTGGAGTAGGTGTGGGGGAAAGGGTCTGTGGTTTCACCCTATCTGTGGAATTGATGTGGGGGAAAGAGTCTGTGGTTTCACCCTATCTGTGGAATAGATGTGGGGGAAAGGGT
Organism: Escarpia spicata; assembly: GCA_963995525.1. Taxonomy (NCBI): domain Eukaryota; kingdom Metazoa; phylum Annelida; class Polychaeta; order Sabellida; family Siboglinidae; genus Escarpia; species Escarpia spicata. The sequence continues at coordinate 28,084,290 of OZ023212.1, forward strand.
CTGTGGTTTCACCCTGTCTGTGGAGTAGGTGTGGGGGAAAGAGTCTGTGGTTTCACCCTGTCTGTGGAATAGATGTGGGGGAAAGAGTCTGAGGTTTCACCCTGTCTGTGGAATAGATGTGGGGGAAAGGGTCTGTGGTTTCACCCTGTCTGTGGAGTAGGTGTGGGGGAAAGGGTCTGTGGTTTCACCCTGTCTGTGAAGTAGGTGTGTGGGAAAGAGTCTGTGGTTTCACACTGTCTGTGGAGTAGATGTGGGGGGAAGGGTCTGTGGTTTCACCCTGTCTGTGGAGTAGATGTGGGGGAAAGAGTCGGTAGTTTCACCCTGTCTGTGGAGTAGATGTGGGTGAAAGAGTCTGTGGTTTCACCCTGTCTGTGGAGTAGATGTGGGGGAAAGAGTCTGTGGTTTCACCCTGTCTGTGGAGTAGATGTGGGGGAAAGAGTCGGTAGTTTCACCCTGTCTGTGGAGTAGATGTGGGGGAAAGAGTCTGTAGTTTCACCCTGTCTGTGGAGTAGATGTGGGGGAAAGAGTCTGTGGTTTCACCCTGTCTGTGGAATAGATGTGGGGGAAAGGGTCTGTGGTTTCACCCTGTCTGTGGAGTAGGTGTGGGGGAAAGAGTCTGTGGTTTCACCCTGTCTGTGGAATAGATGTGGGGGAAAGGGTCTGTGGTTTCACCCTGTCTGTGGAGTAGGTGTGGGGGAAAGAGTCTGTGGTTTCACCCTGTCTGTGGAATAGATGTGGGGGAAAGGGTCTGGTTTCACCCTGTCTGTGGAGTAGGTGTGGGGGAAAGAGTCTGTGGTTTCACCCTGTCTGTGGAATAGATGTGGGGGAAAGAGTCTGAGGTTTCACCCTGTCTGTGGAATAGATGTGGGGGAAAGAGTCTGTGGTTTCACCCTGTCTGTGGAATAGATGTGGGGGAAAGAGTCTGTGGTTTCACCCTGTCTGTGGAGTAGATGTGGGGGAAAGAGTCGGTAGTTTCACCCTGTCTGTGGAGTAGATGTGGGGGAAAGAGTCTGAGGTTTCACCCTGTCTGTGGAATAGATGTGGGGGAAAGGGTCTGTGGTTTCACCCTGTCTGTGGAGTAGGTGTGGGGGAAAGGGTCTGTGGTTTCACCCTGTCTGTGGAGTAGGTGTGTGGGAAAGAGTCTGTGGTTTCACCCTGTCTGTGGAGTAGATGTGGGGGGAAGGGTCTGTGGTTTCACCCTGTCTGTGGAGTAGATGTGGGGGAAAGAGTCGGTAGTTTCACCCTGTCTGTGGAGTAGATGTGGGGGAAAGAGTGTAGTTTCACCCTGTCTGTGGAGTAGGTGTGGGGGAAAGAGTCTGTGGTTTCACCCTGTCTGTGGAATAGATGTGGGGGAAAGGGTCTGTGGTTTCACCCTGTCTGTGGAGTAGGTGTGGGGGAAAGAGTCTGTGGTTTCACCCTGTCTGTGGAATAGATGTGGGGGAAAGGGTCTGTGGTTTCACCCTGTCTGTGGAGTAGGTGTGGGGGAAAGAGTCTGTGGTTTCACCCTGTCTGTGGAGTTGATGTGGGGGGAAGGGTCTGTGGTTTCACCCTGTCTGGAATAGATGTGGGGAAAGGGTCTGTGGTTTCACCCTGTCTGTGGAATAGATGTGGGGGAAAGAGTCTGAGGTTTCACCCTGTCTGTGGAATAGATGTGGGGGAAAGAGTCTGGTTTCACCCTGTCTGTGGACTAGATCTGGGGGAAAGGGTCTTTGGTTTCACCCTGTCTGTGGAATAGATGTGGGGGAAAGAGTCTGAGGTTTCACCCTGTCTGTGGAATAGATGTGGGGGAAAGAGTCTGTGGTTTCATCCTGTCTGTGGAGTAGATGTGGGGGAAAGAGTCGGTAGTTTCACCCTGTCTGTGGAGTTGATGTGGGGGGAAGGGTCTGTGGTTTCACCCTGTCTGGAATAGATGTGGGGAAAGGGTCTGTGGTTTCACCCTGTCTGTTGAGTAAATGTGGGGGAAAGAGCCTGAGGTTTCACCGTCTGTGGAATAGATGTGGGAGAAAGGGTGTGTGGTTTCACCCAGTCTGTGGAGTAGATGTCAGGGAAAGGGTCTGTGGTTTCACCCTGTCTGGAATAGATGTGGGGTAAAGGGTCTGTGGTTTCACCCTGTCTGTGGAATAGATGTGGGAGAAAGAGTCTGGTTTCACCCTGTCTGTGGACTAAATCTGGGGGAAAGGGTCTGGTTTCACCCTGTCTGTGGACTAGATCTGGGGGAAAGGGTCTGTGGTTTCACCCATCTCTGTGGAATAGATATGGGGGAAAGGGTCTGTGGTTTCACCCTGTCTGTGCAGTAGGTGTGGGGGAAAGAGTCTGTGGTTTCACCCTGTCTGTGAAGTAGGTGTGTGGGAAAGAGTCGGTAGTTTCACCCTGTCTGTGGAGTAGATGTGGGTGAAAGAGTCTGTGGTTTCACCCTGTCTGTGGAGTAGATGTGGGGGAAAGAGTCTGTGGTTTCACCCTGTCTGTGGAGTAGATGTGGGGGAAAGAGTCGGTAGTTTCACCCTGTCTGTGGAGTAGATGTGGGGGAAAGAGTCTGTAGTTTCACCCTGTCTGTGGAGTAGATGTGGGGGAAAGAGTCTGTGGTTTCACCCTGTCTGTGGAATAGATGTGGGGGAAAGGGTCTGTGGTTTCACCCTGTCTGTGGAGTAGGTGTGGGGGAAAGAGTCTGTGGTTTCACCCTGTCTGTGGAATAGATGTGGGGGAAAGGGTCTGTGGTTTCACCCTGTCTGTGGAGTAGGTGTGGGGGAAAGAGTCTGTGGTTTCACCCTGTCTGTGGAATAGATGTGGGGGAAAGGGTCTGGTTTCACCCTGTCTGTGGAGTAGGTGTGGGGGAAAGAGTCTGTGGTTTCACCCTGTCTGTGGAATAGATGTGGGGGAAAGAGTCTGAGGTTTCACCCTGTCTGTGGAATAGATGTGGGGGAAAGAGTCTGTGGTTTCACCCTGTCTGTGGAATAGATGTGGGGGAAAGAGTCTGTGGTTTCACCCTGTCTGTGGAGTAGATGTGGGGGAAAGAGTCGGTAGTTTCACCCTGTCTGTGGAGTAGATGTGGGGGAAAGAGTCTGAGGTTTCACCCTGTCTGTGGAATAGATGTGGGGGAAAGGGTCTGTGGTTTCACCCTGTCTGTGGAGTAGGTGTGGGGGAAAGGGTCTGTGGTTTCACCCTGTCTGTGGAGTAGGTGTGTGGGAAAGAGTCTGTGGTTTCACCCTGTCTGTGGAGTAGATGTGGGGGGAAGGGTCTGTGGTTTCACCCTGTCTGTGGAGTAGATGTGGGGGAAAGAGTCGGTAGTTTCACCCTGTCTGTGGAGTAGATGTGGGGGAAAGAGTGTAGTTTCACCCTGTCTGTGGAGTAGGTGTGGGGGAAAGAGTCTGTGGTTTCACCCTGTCTGTGGAATAGATGTGGGGGAAAGGGTCTGTGGTTTCAACCTGTCTGTGGAGTAGGTGTGGGGGAAAGAGTCTGTGGTTTCACCCTGTCTGTGGAATAGATGTGGGGGAAAGGGTCTGTGGTTTCACCCTGTCTGTGGAGTAGGTGTGGGGGAAAGAGTCTGTGGTTTCACCCTGTCTGTGGAGTTGATGTGGGGGGAAGGGTCTGTGGTTTCACCCTGTCTGGAATAGATGTGGGGAAAGGGTCTGTGGTTTCACCCTGTCTGTGGAATAGATGTGGGGGAAAGAGTCTGAGGTTTCACCCTGTCTGTGGAATAGATGTGGGGGAAAGAGTCTGGTTTCACCCTGTCTGTGGACTAGATCTGGGGGAAAGGGTCTGTGGTTTCACCCTGTCTGTGGAATAGATGTGGGGGAAAGAGTCTGAGGTTTCACCCTGTCTGTGGAATAGATGTGGGGGAAAGAGTCTGTGGTTTCATCCTGTCTGTGGAGTAGATGTGGGGGAAAGAGTCGGTAGTTTCACCCTGTCTGTGGAGTTGATGTGGGGGGAAGGGTCTGTGGTTTCACCCTGTCTGGAATAGATGTGGGGAAAGGGTCTGTGGTTTCACCCTGTCTGTTGAGTAAATGTGGGGGAAAGAGCCTGAGGTTTCACCGTCTGTGGAATAGATGTGGGAGAAAGGGTGTGTGGTTTCACCCAGTCTGTGGAGTAGATGTCAGGGAAAGGGTCTGTGGTTTCACCCTGTCTGGAATAGATGTGGGGTAAAGGGTCTGTGGTTTCACCCTGTCTGTGGAATAGATGTGGGAGAAAGAGTCTGGTTTCACCCTGTCTGTGGACTAAATCTGGGGGAAAGGGTCTGGTTTCACCCTGTCTGTGGACTAGATCTGGGGGAAAGGGTCTGTGGTTTCACCCATCTCTGTGGAATAGATATGGGGGAAAGGGTCTGTGGTTTCACCCTGTCTGTGCAGTAGGTGTGGGGGAAAGAGTCTGTGGTTTCACCCTGTCTGTGAAGTAGGTGTGTGGGAAAGAGTCTGTGGTTTCACCCTGTCTGTGGAGTAGATGTGGGGGGAAGGGTCTGTGGTTTCACCCTGTCTGTGGAGTAGATGTGGGGGAAAGAGTCGGTAGTTTCACCCTGTCTGTGGAGTAGATGTGGGTGAAAGAGTCTGTGGTTTCACCCTGTCTATGGAGTAGATGTGGGGGAAAGAGTCTGTGGTTTCACCCTGTCTGTGGAGTAGATGTGGGGGAAAGAGTCGGTAGTTTCACCCTGTCTGTGGAGTAGATGTGGGGGAAAGAGTCTGTAGTTTCACCCTGTCTGTGGAGTAGATGTGGGGGAAAGAGTCTGTGGTTTCACCCTGTCTGTGGAATAGATGTGGGGGAAAGGGTCTGTGGTTTCACCCTGTCTGTGGAGTAGGTGTGGGGGAAAGAGTCTGTGGTTTCACCCTGTCTGTGGAATAGATGTGGGGGAAAGAGTCTGTGGTTTCACCCTGTCTGTGGAATAGATGTGGGGGAAAGAGTCTGTGGTTTCACCCTGTCTGTGGAGTAGATGTGGGGGAAAGAGTCGGTAGTTTCACCCTGTCTGTGTAGTAGATGTGGGGGAAAGAGTCTGAGGTTTCACCCTGTCTGTGGAATAGATGTGGGGGAAAGGGTCTGTGGTTTCACCCTGTCTGTGGAGTAGGTGTGGGGGAAAGGGTCTGTGGTTTCACCCTGTCTGTGGAGTAGGTGTGTGGGAAAGAGTCTGTGGTTTCACCCTGTCTGTGGAGTAGATGTGGGGGGAAGGGTCTGTGGTTTCACCCTGTCTGTGGAGTAGATGTGGGGGAAAGAGTCGGTAGTTTCACCCTGTCTGTGGAGTAGATGTGGGGGAAAGAGTCTGGTTTCACCCTGTCTGTGGACTAGATCTGGGGGAAAGGGTCTGTGGTTTCACCCTGTCTGTGGAATAGATGTGGGGGAAAGAGTCTGAGGTTTCACCCTGTCTGTGGAATAGATGTGGGGGAAAGGGTCTGTGGTTTCACCCTGTCTGTGGAGTAGGTGTCGGGGAAAGGGTCTGTGGTTTCACCCTGTCTGTGGAGTAGGTGTGTGGGAAAGAGTCTGTGGTTTCACCCTGTCTGTGGAGTAGATGTGTGGGGAAGGGTCTGTGGTTTCACCCTGTCTGTGGAGTAGATGTGGGGGAAAGAGTCGGTAGTTTCACCCTGTCTGTGGAGTAGATGTGGGGGAAAGAGTGTAGTTTCACCCTGTCTGTGGAGTAGGTGTGGGGGAAAGAGTCTGTGGTTTCACCCTGTCTGTGGAATAGATGTGGGGGAAAGGGTCTGTGGTTTCACCCTGTCTGTGGAGTAGGTGTGGGGGAAAGAGTCTGTGGTTTCACCCTGTCTGTGGAATTGATGTGGGGGAAAGGGTCTGTGGTTTCACCCTGTCTGTGGAGTAGGTGTGGGGGAAAGAGTCTGTGGTTTCACCCTGTCTGTGGAGTTGATGTGGGGGGAAGGGTCTGTGGTTTCACCCTGTCTGGAATAGATGTGGGGAAAGGGTCTGTGGTTTCACCCTGTCTGTGGAATAGATGTGGGGGAAAGAGTCTGAGGTTTCACCCTGTCTGTGGAATAGATGTGGGGGAAAGAGTCTGGTTTCACCCTGTCTGTGGACTAGATCTGGGGGAAAGGGTCTGTGGTTTCACCCTGTCTGTGGAATAGATGTGGGGGAAAGAGTCTGAGGTTTCACCCTGTCTGTGGAATAGATGTGGGGGAAAGAGTCTGTGGTTTCATCCTGTCTGTGGAGTAGATGTGGGGGAAAGAGTCGGTAGTTTCACCCTGTCTGTGGAGTTGATGTGGGGGGAAGGGTCTGTGGTTTCACCCTGTCTGGAATAGATGTGGGGAAAGGGTCTGTGGTTTCACCCTGTCTGTTGAGTAAATGTGGGGGAAAGAGCCTGAGGTTTCACCGTCTGTGGAATAGATGTGGGAGAAAGGGTGTGTGGTTTCACCCAGTCTGTGGAGTAGATGTCAGGGAAAGGGTCTGTGGTTTCACCCTGTCTGGAATAGATGTGGGGTAAAGAGTCTGTGGTTTCACCCTGTCTGTGGAATAGATGTGGGAGAAAGAGTCTGGTTTCACCCTGTCTGTGGACTAAATCTGGGGGAAAGGGTCTGGTTTCACCCTGTCTGTGGACTAGATCTGGGGGAAAGGGTCTGTGGTTTCACCCATCTCTGTGGAATAGATATGGGGGAAAGGGTCTGTGGTTTCACCCTGTCTGTGCAGTAGGTGTGGGGGAAAGAGTCTGTGGTTTCACCCTGTCTGTGAAGTAGGTGTGTGGGAAAGAGTCGGTAGTTTCACCCTGTCTGTGGAGTAGATGTGGGTGAAAGAGTCTGTGGTTTCACCCTGTCTGTGGAGTAGATGTGGGGGAAAGAGTCTGTGGTTTCACCCTGTCTGTGGAGTAGATGTGGGGGAAAGAGTCGGTAGTTTCACCCTGTCTGTGGAGTAGATGTGGGGGAAAGAGTCTGTAGTTTCACCATGTCTGTGGAGTAGATGTGGGGGAAAGAGTCTGTGGTTTCACCCTGTCTGTGGAATAGATGTGGGGGAAAGGGTCTGTGGTTTCACCCTGTCTGTGGAGTAGGTGTGGGGGAAAGAGTCTGTGGTTTCACCCTGTCTGTGGAATAGATGTGGGGGAAAGGGTCTGTGGTTTCACCCTGTCTGTGGAGTAGGTGTGGGGGAAAGAGTCTGTGGTTTCACCCTGTCTGTGGAATAGATGTGGGGGAAAGGGTCTGGTTTCACCCTGTCTGTGGAGTAGGTGTGGGGGAAAGAGTCTGTGGTTTCACCCTGTCTGTGGAATAGATGTGGGGGAAAGAGTCTGAGGTTTCACCCTGTCTGTGGAATAGATGTGGGGGAAAGAGTCTGAGGTTTCACCCTGTCTGTGGAATAGATGTGGGGGAAAGAGTCTGGTTTCACCCTGTCTGTGGACTAGATCTGGGGGAAAGGGTCTGTGGTTTCACCCTGTCTGTGGAATAGATGTGGGGGAAAGAGTCTGAGGTTTCACCCTGTCTGTGGAATAGATGTGGGGGAAAGAGTCTGTGGTTTCATCCTGTCTGTGGAGTAGATGTGGGGGAAAGAGTCGGTAGTTTCACCCTGTCTGTGGAGTTGATGTGGGGGGAAGGGTCTGTGGTTTCACCCTGTCTGGAATAGATGTGGGGAAAGGGTCTGTGGTTTCACCCTGTCTGTTGAGTAAATGTGGGGGAAAGGGTCTGTGGTTTCACCCTGTCTGTGGAGTAGGTGTGTGGGAAAGAGTCTGTGGTTTAACCCTGTCTGTGGAGTAGATGTGGGGGGAAGGGTCTGTGGTTTCACCCTGTCTGTGGAGTAGATGTGGGGGAAAGAGTCGGTAGTTTCACCCTGTCTGTGGAGTAGATGTGGGGGAAAGAGTGTAGTTTCACCCTGTCTGTGGAGTAGGTGTGGGGGAAAGAGTCTGTGGTTTCACCCTGTCTGTGGAATAGATGTGGGGGAAAGGGTCTGTGGTTTCACCCTGTCTGTGGAGTAGGTGTGGGGGAAAGAGTCTGTGGTTTCACCCTGTCTGTGGAATAGATGTGGGGGAAAGGGTCTGTGGTTTCACCCTGTCTGTGGAGTAGGTGTGGGGGAAAGAGTCTGTGGTTTCACCCTGTCTGTGGAGTTGATGTGGGGGGAAGGGTCTGTGGTTTCACCCTGTCTGGAATAGATGTGGGGAAAGGGTCTGTGGTTTCACCCTGTATGTGGAATAGATGTGGGGGAAAGAGTCTGAGGTTTCACCCTGTCTGTGGAATAGATGTGGGGGAAAGAGTCTGGTTTCACCCTGTCTGTGGACTAGATCTGGGGGAAAGGGTCTGTGGTTTCACCCTGTCTGTGGAATAGATGTGGGGGAAAGAGTCTGAGGTTTCACCCTGTCTGTGGAATAGATGTGGGGGAAAGAGTCTGTGGTTTCATCCTGTCTGTGGAATAGATGTGGGGGAAAGAGTCTGGTTTCACCCTGTCTGTGGACTAAATCTGGGGGAAAGGGTCTGGTTTCACCCTGTCTGTGGACTAGATCTGGGGGAAAGGGTCTGTGGTTTCACCCATCTCTGTGGAATAGATATGGGGGAAAGGGTCTGTGGTTTCACCCTGTCTGTGCAGTAGGTGTGGGGGAAAGAGTCTTTGGTTTCACCCTGTCTGTGAAGTAGGTGTGTGGGAAAGAGTCTGTGGTTTCACCCTGTCTGTGGAGTAGATGTGGGGGGAAGGGTCTGTGGTTTCACCCTGTCTGTGGAGTAGATGTGGGGGAAAGAGTCGGTAGTTTCACCCTGTCTGTGGAGTAGATGTGGGTGAAAGAGTCTGTGGTTTCACCCTGTCTGTGGAGTAGATGTGGGGGAAAGAGTCTGTGGTTTCACCCTGTCTGTGGAGTAGATGTGGGGGAAAGAGTCGGTAGTTTCACCCTGTCTGTGGAGTAGATGTGGGGGAAAGAGTCTGTAGTTTCACCCTGTCTGTGGAGTAGATGTGGGGGAAAGAGTCTGTGGTTTCACCCTGTCTGTGGAATAGATGTGGGGGAAAGGGTCTGTGGTTTCACCCTGTCTGTGGAGTAGGTGTGGGGGAAAGAGTCTGTGGTTTCACCCTGTCTGTGGAATAGATGTGGGGGAAAGGGTCTGTGGTTTCACCCTGTCTGTGGAGTAGGTGTGGGGGAAAGAGTCTGTGGTTTCACCCTGTCTGTGGAATAGATGTGGGGGAAAGGGTCTGGTTTCACCCTGTCTGTGGAGTAGGTGTGGGGGAAAGAGTCTGTGGTTTCACCCTGTCTATGGAATAGATGTGGGGGAAAGAGTCTGAGGTTTCACCCTGTCTGTGGAATAGATGTGGGGGAAAGAGTCTGTGGTTTCACCCTGTCTGTGGAATAGATGTGGGGGAAAGAGTCTGTGGTTTCACCCTGTCTGTGGAGTAGATGTGGGGGAAAGAGTCGGTAGTTTCACCCTGTCTGTGGAGTAGATGTGGGGGAAAGAGTCTGAGGTTTCACCCTGTCTGTGGAATAGATGTGGGGGAAAGGGTCTGTGGTTTCACCCTGTCTGTGGAGTAGGTGTGGGGGAAAGGGTCTGTGGTTTCACCCTGTCTGTGGAGTAGGTGTGTGGGAAAGAGTCTGTGGTTTCACCCTGTCTGTGGAGTAGATGTGGGGGGAAGGGTCTGTGGTTTCACCCTGTCTGTGGAGTAGATGTGGGGGAAAGAGTCGGTAGTTTCACCCTGTCTGTGGAGTAGATGTGGGGGAAAGAGTCTGGTTTCACCCTGTCTGTGGACTAGATCTGGGGGAAAGGGTCTGTGGTTTCACCCTGTCTGTGGAATAGATGTGGGGGAAAGAGTCTGAGGTTTCACCCTGTCTGTGGAATAGATGTGGGGGAAAGAGTCTGTGGTTTCATCCTGTCTGTGGAGTAGATGTGGGGGAAAGAGTCGGTAGTTTCACCCTGTCTGTGGAGTTGATGTGGGGGGAAGGGTCTGTGGTTTCACCCTGTCTGGAATAGATGTGGGGAAAGGGTCTGTGGTTTCACCCTGTCTGTTGAGTAAATGTGGGGGAAAGAGCCTGAGGTTTCACCGTCTGTGGAATAGATGTGGGAGAAAGGGTGTGTGGTTTCACCCTGTCTGTGGAGTAGATGTCAGGGAAAGGGTCTGTGGTTTCACCCTGTCTGGAATAGATGTGGGGTAAAGGGTCTGTGGTTTCACCCTGTCTGTGGAATAGATGTGGGAGAAAGAGTCTGGTTTCACCCTGTCTGTGGACTAAATCTGGGGGAAAGGGTCTGGTTTCACCCTGTCTGTGGACTAGATCTGGGGGAAAGGGTCTGTGGTTTCACCCATCTCTGTGGAATAGATATGGGGGAAAGGGTCTGTGGTTTCACCCTGTCTGTGCAGTAGGTGTGGGGGAAAGAGTCTGTGGTTTCACCCTGTCTGTGGAATAGTTGTGGGGGAAAGGGTCTGTGGTTTCACCCTGTCTGTGGAATAAATGTGGGAGAAAGAGTCTGGTTTCACCCTGTTTGTGGAATAGATGTGGGGGAAAGAGTCTGTGGAATAGATGTGGGGGAAAGAGTCTGAGGTTTCACCCTGTCTGTGGAATAGATGTGGGGGAAAGGGTCTGTGGTTTCACCCTGTCTGGAATAGATGTGGGGGAAAGGGTCTGTGGTTTCACCCTATCTGTGGAGTAGGTGTGGGGGAAAGGGTCTGTGGTTTCACCCTATCTGTGGAATTGATGTGGGGGAAAGAGTCTGTGGTTTCACCCTATCTGTGGAATAGATGTGGGGGAAAGGGTCTGTGGTTTCACCCTGTCTGTGGAGTAGGTGTGGGGGAAAGAGTCTGTGGTTTCACCCTGTCTGTGGAATAGATGTGGGGGAAAGAGTGTGAGGTTTCACCCTGTCTGTGGAATAGATGTGGGGGAAAGGGTCTGTGGTTTCACCCTGTCTGTGGAGTAGGTGTGGGGGAAAGGGTCTGTGGTTTCACCCTGTCTGTGAAGTAGGTGTGTGGGAAAGAGTCTGTGGTTTCACCCTGTCTGTGGAGTAGATGTGGGGGGAAGGGTCTGTGGTTTCACCCTGTCTGTGGAGTAGATGTGGGGGAAAGAGTCGGTAGTTTCACCCTGTCTGTGGAGTAGATGTGGGTGAAAGAGTCTGTGGTTTCACCCTGTCTGTGGAGTAGATGTGGGGGAAAGAGTCTGTGGTTTCACCCTGTCTGTGGAGTAGATGTGGGGGAAAGAGTCGGTAGTTTCACCCTGTCTGTGGAGTAGATGTGGGGGAAAGAGTCTGTGGTTTCACCCTGTCTGTGGAATAGATGTGGGGGAAAGGGTCTGTGGTTTCACCCTGTCTGTGGAGTAGGTGTGGGGGAAAGAGTCTGTGGTTTCACCCTGTCTGTGGAGTTGATGTGGGGGGAAGGGTCTGTGGTTTCACCCTGTCTGGAATAGATGTGGGGAAAGGGTCTGTGGTTTCACCCTGTATGTGGAATAGATGTGGGGGAAAGAGTCTGAGGTTTCACCCTGTCTGTGGAATAGATGTGGGGGAAAGAGTCTGGTTTCACCCTGTCTGTGGACTAGATCTGGGGGAAAGGGTCTGTGGTTTCACCCTGTCTGTGGAATAGATGTGGGGGAAAGAGTCTGAGGTTTCACCCTGTCTGTGGAATAGATGTGGGGGAAAGAGTCTGTGGTTTCATCCTGTCTGTGGAATAGATGTGGGGGAAAGAGTCTGGTTTCACCCTGTCTGTGGACTAAATCTGGGGGAAAGGGTCTGGTTTCACCCTGTCTGTGGACTAGATCTGGGGGAAAGGGTCTGTGGTTTCACCCATCTCTGTGGAATAGATATGGGGGAAAGGGTCTGTGGTTTCACCCTGTCTGTGCAGTAGGTGTGGGGGAAAGAGTCTTTGGTTTCACCCTGTCTGTGAAGTAGGTGTGTGGGAAAGAGTCTGTGGTTTCACCCTGTCTGTGGAGTAGATGTGGGGGGAAGGGTCTGTGGTTTCACCCTGTCTGTGGAGTAGATGTGGGGGAAAGAGTCGGTAGTTTCACCCTGTCTGTGGAGTAGATGTGGGTGAAAGAGTCTGTGGTTTCACCCTGTCTGTGGAGTAGATGTGGGGGAAAGAGTCTGTGGTTTCACCCTGTCTGTGGAGTAGATGTGGGGGAAAGAGTCGGTAGTTTCACCCTGTCTGTGGAGTAGATGTGGGGGAAAGAGTCTGTAGTTTCACCCTGTCTGTGGAGTAGATGTGGGGGAAAGAGTCTGTGGTTTCACCCTGTCTGTGGAATAGATGTGGGGGAAAGGGTCTGTGGTTTCACCCTGTCTGTGGAGTAGGTGTGGGGGAAAGAGTCTGTGGTTTCACCCTGTCTGTGGAATAGATGTGGGGGAAAGGGTCTGTGGTTTCACCCTGTCTGTGGAGTAGGTGTGGGGGAAAGAGTCTGTGGTTTCACCCTGTCTGTGGAATAGATGTGGGGGAAAGGGTCTGGTTTCACCCTGTCTGTGGAGTAGGTGTGGGGGAAAGAGTCTGTGGTTTCACCCTGTCTATGGAATAGATGTGGGGGAAAGAGTCTGAGGTTTCACCCTGTCTGTGGAATAGATGTGGGGGAAAGAGTCTGTGGTTTCACCCTGTCTGTGGAATAGATGTGGGGGAAAGAGTCTGTGGTTTCACCCTGTCTGTGGAGTAGATGTGGGGGAAAGAGTCGGTAGTTTCACCCTGTCTGTGGAGTAGATGTGGGGGAAAGAGTCTGAGGTTTCACCCTGTCTGTGGAATAGATGTGGGGGAAAGGGTCTGTGGTTTCACCCTGTCTGTGGAGTAGGTGTGGGGGAAAGGGTCTGTGGTTTCACCCTGTCTGTGGAGTAGGTGTGTGGGAAAGAGTCTGTGGTTTCACCCTGTCTGTGGAGTAGATGTGGGGGGAAGGGTCTGTGGTTTCACCCTGTCTGTGGAGTAGATGTGGGGGAAAGAGTCGGTAGTTTCACCCTGTCTGTGGAGTAGATGTGGGGGAAAGAGTCTGGTTTCACCCTGTCTGTGGACTAGATCTGGGGGAAAGGGTCTGTGGTTTCACCCTGTCTGTGGAATAGATGTGGGGGAAAGAGTCTGAGGTTTCACCCTGTCTGTGGAATAGATGTGGGGGAAAGAGTCTGTGGTTTCATCCTGTCTGTGGAGTAGATGTGGGGGAAAGAGTCGGTAGTTTCACCCTGTCTGTGGAGTTGATGTGGGGGGAAGGGTCTGTGGTTTCACCCTGTCTGGAATAGATGTGGGGAAAGGGTCTGTGGTTTCACCCTGTCTGTTGAGTAAATGTGGGGGAAAGAGCCTGAGGTTTCACCGTCTGTGGAATAGATGTGGGAGAAAGGGTGTGTGGTTTCACCCTGTCTGTGGAGTAGATGTCAGGGAAAGGGTCTGTGGTTTCACCCTGTCTGGAATAGATGTGGGGTAAAGGGTCTGTGGTTTCACCCTGTCTGTGGAATAGATGTGGGAGAAAGAGTCTGGTTTCACCCTGTCTGTGGACTAAATCTGGGGGAAAGGGTCTGGTTTCACCCTGTCTGTGGACTAGATCTGGGGGAAAGGGTCTGTGGTTTCACCCATCTCTGTGGAATAGATATGGGGGAAAGGGTCTGTGGTTTCACCCTGTCTGTGCAGTAGGTGTGGGGGAAAGAGTCTGTGGTTTCACCCTGTCTGTGGAATAGTTGTGGGGGAAAGGGTCTGTGGTTTCACCCTGTCTGTGGAATAAATGTGGGAGAAAGAGTCTGGTTTCACCCTGTTTGTGGAATAGATGTGGGGGAAAGAGTCTGTGGAATAGATGTGGGGGAAAGAGTCTGAGGTTTCACCCTGTCTGTGGAATAGATGTGGGGGAAAGGGTCTGTGGTTTCACCCTGTCTGGAATAGATGTGGGGGAAAGGGTCTGTGGTTTCACCCTATCTGTGGAGTAGGTGTGGGGGAAAGGGTCTGTGGTTTCACCCTATCTGTGGAATTGATGTGGGGGAAAGAGTCTGTGGTTTCACCCTATCTGTGGAATAGATGTGGGGGAAAGGGTCTGTGGTTTCACCCTGTCTGTGGAGTAGGTGTGGGGGAAAGAGTCTGTGGTTTCACCCTGTCTGTGGAATAGATGTGGGGGAAAGAGTGTGAGGTTTCACCCTGTCTGTGGAATAGATGTGGGGGAAAGGGTCTGTGGTTTCACCTTGTCTGTGGAGTAGGTGTGGGGGAAAGGGTCTGTGGTTTCACCCTGTCTGTGAAGTAGGTGTGTGGGAAAGAGTCTGTGGTTTCACCCTGTCTGTGGAGTAGATGTGGGGGGAAGGGTCTGTGGTTTCACCCTGTCTGTGGAGTAGATGTGGGGGAAAGAGTCGGTAGTTTCACCCTGTCTGTGGAGTAGATGTGGGTGAAAGAGTCTGTGGTTTCACCCTGTCTGTGGAGTAGATGTGGGGGAAAGAGTCTGTGGTTTCACCCTGTCTGTGGAGTAGATGTGGGGGAAAGAGTCGGTAGTTTCACCCTGTCTGTGGAGTAGATGTGGGGGAAAGAGTCTGTAGTTTCACCCTGTCTGTGGAGTAGATGTGGGGGAAAGAGTCTGTGGTTTCACCCTGTCTGTGGAATAGATGTGGGGGAAAGGGTCTGTGGTTTCACCCTGTCTGTGGAGTAGGTGTGGGGGAAAGAGTCTGTGGTTTCACCCTGTCTGTGGAATAGATGTGGGGGAAAGGGTCTGTGGTTTCACACTGTCTGTGGAGTAGGTGTGGGGGAAAGAGTCTGTGGTTTCACCCTGTCTGTGGAATAGATGTGGGGGAAAGAGTCTGTGGTTTCACCCTGTCTGTGGAGTAGGTGTGGGGGAAAGGGTCTGTGGTTTCACCCTGTCTGTGGAGTAGGTGTGTGGGAAAGAGTCTGTGGTTTCACCCTGTCTGTGGAGTAGATGTGGGGGGAAGGGTCTGTGGTTTCACCCTGTCTGTGGAGTAGATGTGGGGGAAAGAGTCGGTAGTTTCACCCTGTCTGTGGAGTAGATGTGGGGGAAAGAGTGTAGTTTCACCCTGTCTGTGGAGTAGGTGTGGGGGAAAGAGTCTGTGGTTTCACCCTGTCTGTGGAATAGATGTGGGAGAAAGGGTCTGTGGTTTCACCCTGTCTGTGGAGTAGATGTGGGGGAAAGAGTCGGTAGTTTCACCCTGTCTGTGGAGTAGATGTGGGGGAAAGAGTCTGTAGTTTCACCCTGTCTGTGGAGTAGATGTGGGGGAAAGAGTCTGTGGTTTCACCCTGTCTGTGGAATAGATGTGGGTGAAAGAGTCTGGTTTCACCCTGTCTGTGGAGTAGATGTGGGGGAAAGAGTCTGGTTTCACCCTGTCTGTGGACTAGATCTGGGGGAAAGGGTCTGTGGTTTCACCCTGTCTGTGGAATAGATGTGGGGGAAAGAGTCTGAGGTTTCACCCTGTCTGTGGAATAGATGTGGGGGAAAGAGTCTGTGGTTTCATCCTGTCTGTGGAGTAGATGTGGGGGAAAGAGTCGGTAGTTTCACCCTGTCTGTGGAGTTGATGTGGGGGGAAGGGTCTGTGGTTTCACCCTGTATGGAATAGATGTGGGGAAAGGGTCTGTGGTTTCACCCTGTCTGTTGAGTAAATGTGGGGGAAAGAGCCTGAGGTTTCACCGTCTGTGGAATAGATGTGGGAGAAAGGGTGTGTGGTTTCACCCTGTCTGTGGAGTAGATGTCAGGGAAAGGGTCTGTGGTTTCACCCTGTCTGGAATAGATGTGGGGTAAAGGGTCTGTGGTTTCACCCTGTCTGTGGAATAGATGTGGGAGAAAGAGTCTGGTTTCACCCTGTCTGTGGACTAAATCTGGGGGAAAGGGTCTGGTTTCACCCTGTCTGTGGACTAGATTTGGGGTAAAGGGTCTGTGGTTTCACCCATCTCTGTGGAATAGATATGGGGGAAAGGGTCTGTGGTTTCACCCTGTCTGTGCAGTAGGTGTGGGGGAAAGAGTCTGTGGTTTCACCCTGTCTGTGGAATAGTTGTGGGGGAAAGGGTCTGTGGTTTCACCCTGTCTGTGGAATAAATGTGGGAGAAAGAGTCTGGTTTCACCCTGTTTGTGGAATAGATTTGGGGGAAAGAGTCTGTGGAATAGATGTGGGGGAAAGAGTCTGAGGTTTCACCCTGTCTGTGGAATAGATGTGGGGGAAAGGGTCTGTGGTTTCACCCTGTCTGGAATAGATGTGGGGGAAAGGGTCTGTGGTTTCACCCTATCTGTGGGGGAAAGGGTCTGTGGTTTCACCCTATCTGTGGAATTGATGTGGGGGAAAGAGTCTGTGGTTTCACCCTATCTGTGGAATAGATGTGGGGGAAAGGGTCTGTGGTTTCACCCTGTCTGTGGAGTAGGTGTGGGGGAAAGAGTCTGTGGTTTCACCCTGTCTGTGGAATAGATGTGGGGGAAAGAGTCTGAGGTTTCACCCTGTCTGTGGAGTAGATGTGGGGGGAAGGGTCTGTGGTTTCACCCTGTCTGTGGAGTAGATGTGGGGGAAAGAGTCGGTAGTTTCACCCTGTCTGTGGAGTAGATGTGGGTGAAAGAGTCTGTGGTTTCACCCTGTCTTTGGAATAGTTGTGGGGGAAAGGGTCTGTGGTTTCACCCTGTCTGTGGAATAAATGTGGGAGAAAGAGTCTGGTTTCACCCTGTTTGTGGAATAGATTTGGGGGAAAGAGTCTGTGGAATAGATGTGGGGGAAAGAGTCTGAGGTTTCACCCTGTCTGTGGAATAGATGTGGGGGAAAGGGTCTGTGGTTTCACCCTGTCTGGAATAGATGTGGGGGAAAGGGTCTGTGGTTTCACCCTATCTGTGGGGGAAAGGGTCTGTGGTTTCACCCTATCTGTGGAATTGATGTGGGGGAAAGAGTCTGTGGTTTCACCCTATCTGTGGAATAGATGTGGGGGAAAGGGTCTGTGGTTTCACCCTGTCTGTGGAGTAGGTGTGGGGGAAAGAGTCTGTGGTTTCACCCTGTCTGTGGAATAGATGTGGGGGAAAGAGTCTGAGGTTTCACCCTGTCTGTGGAGTAGATGTGGGGGGAAGGGTCTGTGGTTTCACCCTGTCTGTGGAGTAGATGTGGGGGAAAGAGTCGGTAGTTTCACCCTGTCTGTGGAGTAGATGTGGGTGAAAGAGTCTGTGGTTTCACCCTGTCTGTGGAGTAGATGTGGGGGAAAGAGTCTGTGGTTTCACCCTGTCTGTGGAGTAGATGTGGGGGAAAGAGTCGGTAGTTTCACCCTGTCTGTGGAGTAGATGTGGGGGAAAGAGTCTGTAGTTTCACCCTGTCTGTGGAGTAGATGTGGGGGAAAGAGTCTGTGGTTTCACCCTGTCTGTGGAATAGATGTGGGGGAAAGGGTCTGTGGTTTCACCCTGTCTGTGGAGTAGGTGTGGGGGAAAGAGTCTGTGGTTTCACCCTGTCTGTGGAATAGATGTGGGGGAAAGGGTCTGTGGTTTCACACTGTCTGTGGAGTAGGTGTGGGGGAAAGAGTCTGTGGTTTCACCCTGTCTGTGGAATAGATGTGGGGGAAAGAGTCTGAGGTTTCACCCTGTCTGTGGAATAGATGTGGGGGAAAGGGTCTGTGGTTTCACCCTGTCTGTGGAGTAGGTGTGTGGGAAAGAGTCTGTGGTTTCACCCTGTCTGTGGAGTAGATGTGGGGGGAAGGGTCTGTGGTTTCACCCTGTCTGTGGAGTAGATGTGGGGGAAAGAGTCGGTAGTTTCACCCTGTCTGTGGAGTAGATGTGGGGGAAAGAGTCTGTAGTTTCACCCTGTCTGTGGAGTAGATGTGGGGGAAAGAGTCTGTGGTTTCACCCTGTCTGTGGAATAGATGTGGGTGAAAGAGTCTGGTTTCACCCTGTCTGGAGTAGATGTGGGGGAAAGAGTCTGTGGTTTCACCCTGTCTGTGGAATAGATGTGGGAGAAAGGGTCTGTGGTTTCACCCTGTCTGTGGAGTAGGTGTGGGGGAAAGAGTCTGTGGTTTCACCCTGTCTGTGGAATAGATGTGGGGGAAAGGGTCTGTGGTTTCACCCTGTCTGTGGAGTAGGTGTGGGGGAAAGAGTCTGTGGTTTCACCCTGTCTGTGGAATAGATGTGGGGGAAAGGGTCTGTGGTTTCACCCTGTCTGTGGAGTAGGTGTGGGGGAAAGAGTCTGTGGTTTCACCCTGTCTGTGGAATAGATGTGGGGGAAAGGGTCTGTGGTTTCACCCTGTCTGTGGAGTAGGTGTGGGGGAAAGAGTATGTGGTTTCACCCTGTCTGTGGAATAGATGTGGGGGAAAGAGTCTGAGGTTTCACCCTGTCTGTGGAATAGATGTGGGGGAAAGAGTCTGTGGTTTCACCCTGTCTGTGGAATAGATGTGGGGGAAAGAGTCTGTGGTTTCACCCTGTCTGTGGAGTAGATGTGGGGGAAAGAGTCGGTAGTTTCACCCTGTCTGTGGAGTAGATGTGGGGGAAAGAGTCTGAGGTTTCACCCTGTCTGTGGAATAGATGTGGGGGAAAGAGTCTGTGGTTTCACCCTGTCTGTGGAATAGATGTGGGGGAAAGAGTCTGTGGTTTCACCCTGTCTGTGGAATAGATGTGGGGGAAAGAGTCTGTGGTTTCATCCTGTCTGTGGAGTAGATGTGGGGGAAAGAGTCGGTAGTTTCACCCTGTCTGTGGAGTTGATGTGGGGGGAAGGGTCTGTGGTTTCACCCTGTCTGGAATAGATGTGGGGAAAGGGTCTGTGGTTTCACCCTGTCTGTGGAATAGATGTGCGGGAAAGAGTCTGTGGTTTCACCCTGTCTGTGGAATATATGTGGGGGAAAGAGTCTGTGGTTTCACCCTGTCTGGAATAAATGTGGGGGGAAAGGGTCTGTGGTTTCACCCTGTCTGTGGAATAGATGTGTGGGAAAGGGTCTGGTTTCACCCTGTTTGTGGAATAGATGTGGGGGAAAGAGTCTGTGGTTTCACCCTGTCTGTGGAATAGATGTGGGGGAAAGAGTCTGTGGTTTCACCCTGTCTGTGGAATAGATGAGGGGGAAAGAGTCTGTGGAATAGATGTGCGGGAAAGGGTCTGTGGTTTCACCCTGTCTGTGGAATAGATGTGCGGGAAAGAGTCTGTGGGTTCACCCTGTCTGTGGAATATATGTGCGGGAAAGAGTCTGTGGTTTCACCCTGTCTGTGGAATATATGTGGGGGAAAAGTTCTGTGGTTTCACCCTGTCTGTGGAATAGATGTGCGGGAAAGGGTCTGTGGTTTCACCCTGTCTGTGGAATAGATGTGGGAGAAAGAGTCTGTGGTTTGACCCTGTCTGTGGAATAGATGTGCGGGAAAGGGTCTGTGGTTTCACCCTGTCTGTGGAATAGATGTGGGAGAAAAAGTCTATGGTTTCACCCTGTCTGTGGAATTGATGTGGGGGAAAGAGTTTGCGGTTTCACCCTGTCTGTGGAATAGATGTGGGGAAAGGGTCTGTGGTTTCACCCTGTCTGTGGAATTGATGTGGGGGAAAGAATCTGTGGTTTCACCCTGTCTATGGAACAGATGTGGGGGAAAGGGTCTGTGGTTTCACCCTGTCTGTGGAATAGATGTGGGGAAAGGGTCTGTGGTTTCACCCTGTCTGTGGAATAGATGTGGGGAAAAGAGTATGTGGTTTCACCCTGTCTGTGGAATAGATGTGGGGGAAAGGGTCTGGAATAGATATGGGGGGAAAGGGTCTGTAGTTTCACCCTGTCTGTGGAATAGATGTGGGTGAAAGAGTCTGTGGTTTCACCCTGTATGTGGGGGAAAGGGTCTGTGGTTTCACCCTGTCTGTGGAATAGATGTGGGGGAAAGGGTCTGTGGAATAGGTGTGGGGGAAAGGGTCTGTGGTTTCACTCTGTCTGTGGAGTAGGTGTGGGGGTAAAATGTCTGTGGTTTCACTGTCTGTGGAATAGATGTGGGGGAAAGGGTCTGTGGTTTCACCCTGTCTGGAATAGGTGTGGGGGAAAGGGTCTGTGGTTTCATACTTGAGGGAAATGCTAGGGAAAGAAGTTTTGACCTGGCCTGGGGATATATAGAATGGAAAGGGGCCAGTGCTTCATCCTGCTTGGAGATAAGTGATAAAGCCTCAGGTTTCATATGGAATTTATAATATATCCTAAATGTGATACATAGTGCAGCTTATGGCAGACCGGCTCATTACGCGAGACAGGATATACAACCTGAAATCATAAACAAAATGTATTGCAGTATATTTTTGTTGGTACTACATATAGAACAGAGTATTAACCTAAAACATATCCATGCAATCAGTGTTCAAAACTAAGCAGGTCAGCTTTTGTGTGGTTAAATCAGTAACGCAGCAGCAGTCGGCTGAACACAATGCTATACACACAACTGGTCTGCATATACATCATTTAGGAATGTTTATATAAATGTATGTAATATATATATATGGAGGGTTTTAGGACAAAATGTGATAAATGCCATTTTGGAAATTTCACCCAAACCAGGACAAAACGTTTGTTTAAACATGTTGAGCTAGGATGCTATCCATTTTATACAAAAGCAATAAATCCTCATGAAATGACATGCGCAAAAGAGCATTTGTTTTCAAAATGCAATAAGTGCCATCAATTCTTTTTATCAAAACATGAAATATCCATGTTCAGCCAATCAGCACTGCCGTGCTGCATGTGCAGCTACGCAGAGTGTCGGCGCATGCTGTGTGAATATACAGCATTTTGATAACAAAATAATTTAAAATCGCATATTGTGTAACAAATGTCCGACAAATATATATCAGAGTTTGCCACCATTCCGGTTGTTATTTAAACTTTGAGGATGAAGCACAAAAGTGACTTTTTCTCAAAACGAAGAAAATGGATATATCATGTTTTGCCCTGAAACCTTTTATATATATATATAAAGGGTTATATACATATATAAGTATAAGATTCATGAGAAGAAAACCTAAAGTTGGTACACACATCTGTGCCTGGTATTGCTAAATAACTAGGCTATTTATGCAGTCCATAATTTTCCTGTTTTCACTGTCTGTCTCTCAATCTTCCCATTACAGCAATCTTCCCATTACAGCACTGCTCATGCTCATTCAACAACATACCCTAGATGTTTCTTTCCTGCCTGTCATTCCTCAGCTACACCTTCCCATTACAGCACTGCTCATGCTCACTCAATGACATACCCTAGATGTTTCTTTCCTGCCTGTCATTCCTCAGCCACACCTTCCCCTTACAGCACTGCTCATGCTCACTCAACAACATACCCTAGATGTTTCTTTCCTGCCTGTCATTCCTCAGCCACACCTTCCCATTGCAGCACTGCTCATGCTCACTCAACAACATACCCTAGATGTTTCTTTCCTGCCTGTCATTCCTCAGCCACACCTTCCCATTACAGCACTGCTCATGCTCACTCAACAACATACCCTAGATGTTTCTTTCCTGCCTGTCATTCCTCAGCCACACCTTCCCATTACAGCACTGCTCATGCTCACTCAACAACATACCCTAGATGTTTCTTTCCTGCCTGTCATTCCTCAGCCACACCTTCCCATTACAGCACTGCTCATGCTCACTCAACAACATACCCTAGATGTTTCTTTCCTGCCTGTCATTCCTCAGCCACACCTTCCCATTACAGCACTGCTCATGCTCACTCAACAACATATCCTAGATGTTTCTTTCCTGCCTGTCATTCCTCAGCCACACCTTCCCATTACAGCACTGCTCATGCTCACTCAACAACATACCCTAGATGTTTCTTTCCTGCCTGTCATTCCTCAGCCACACCTTCCCATTACAGCACTGCTCATGCTCACTCAACAACATAGCCTAGATGTTTCTTTCCTGCCTGTCATTCCTCAGCCACACCTTCCCATTACAGCACTGCTCATGCTCACTCAACGACATACCCTAGATGTTTCTTTCCTGCCTGTCATTCCTCAGCCACACCTTCCCATTACAGCACTGCTCATGCTCACTCAACAACATACCCTAGATGTTTCTTTCCTGCCTGTCATTCCTCAGCCACACCTTCCCATTACAGCACTGCTCATGCTCACTCAACAACATACCCTAGATGTTTCTTTCCTGCCTGTCATTCCTCAGCCACACCTTCCCATTACAGCACTGCTCATGCTCACTCAACAACATACCCTAGATGTTTCTTTCCTGCCTGTCATTCCTCAGCCACACCTTCCCCTTACAGCACTGCTCATGCTCACTCAACAAAATAGCAATAACTGTTGGTGATTGCAATATTCCTGTTTTTGCCTTTCTCATTACCAGCCTGACAATTAAGGATCCTGATATCCTGTAATAACCCTTAAATGTAATGACATTCTAGTTTTATGGCTTATTTTAGGCAAGATTGATTTACCTTAACGTGAAACTTGTTTTATTCTGAATAATCAGAAGAAAAACAAGTTTCTCACTAAGGTTATTTAGTTATGTCTATTGTGTAATAGGTTTTTGGTTTCTTTTTTCAGTCTTTTATGTTTACTAAATGACTTGCAAGGAAAAATAATATTAATAATCATGAAGTAGGTATAAACGTATACCAGAGTAAATTCTTAAATGATGTAATGATATGAACATGACTGAACGGCCGTGTCATTTGTACCTAGTGAAAGTGCAAGTGCAGAAGAAAAAAGGCCCATCCTTTGGAGGTCAGACAGAAAATATCCTGTTTTATTTCTTAGAAAATTTGTAACACGCTACCAATCGCGTTGTGTTGGTGAATTTGTCAAACACACATAAAATAATACAGACTTGTTAGACTTCAGGTAACCTATACTCCAGTTACATTAGCACTCAGATTTTTTCTGTTCTAATCACCACACAATTTACACCAATTTTTTCTGTTAACAGGTTAAATAACTTGCATGTAGATACTGTTAGATAACCTTTGACCTTTTGATGCTGATTAAAGATACTGAATCCAGCTTCCATGAAACAAGCCCTTATTTTTGTGGAGCACTTTCCGTTGTTTCTTGTGGGGAACACAAAGTTTGTGTGTTGTGATGGCTGTGGCTTGTTTGCTGGCTGTGTCAGACGGCTCTGGTTTAAATGCATTTACACACATTATGTGAGCCAGGATAAATACTTATGTACAGTTGTAATTACGGTTTGCGATTTATTGGGGATGGGATAATCAAATTACTCATTATGTGGACCCGTTTGAAATGAGGCCGTGTTGGTGACTAGCTTCAGAGATGATTGATTTATCTTGGATGACTCTTCGGCTGCCGGTCAAGTGGACTCGGTGGTCACCAGCTGGACATGAAATGTGGTCAAACCATGACTAAACTACGTAAGTGACCACATAAAGTGTGACTGAAGCTGATTGAACAGATCTGA